>BMAC01000207.1:769755-796900 GCA_014905375.1 Phtheirospermum japonicum | reverse complement strand
AGCTTATTTTCACATCTTTAAGATGTTTTGAACCGTTTATAAGTTCAGTCAAACAACTTCAAAATTATTTCTCATAAATCTACTTGTAAGAAATCATTTCAATAGAAAAAATTGTAAACTAGTTAATTTATCTTGATGCAGTGGTTTGTAAATAATTGTTAATAATTTCAATGTAAAAGACTTTCTCACGATGAACATTTATTGTATTTAATTTTCTTATTAAATATCTCAATATAAATAATAGGTTTATTATTATTTTTTTTTTGGCGACTTCTTGTAAAATTCTTAGCGGAAGTTAATTGATGCCATCAGAATTAATAAAAAAGGAACAAAAAAAAAACACGATCAAGATCAATCCAAATAATTAAGTATGAGTTTGATCAAGCAATAGCCAATACAGAGAGTGTTTTTTTGGAAAAAGGAGGAAGAATGCTAGCCTAAGATTGTGTATTAATATAAATGGTCGTACAACCTCTGTAGCTATTGTTTGCTAACTTTTGAGTTTTACTGTTTCGTCGCATATGATTGATTGCTATTATTTATCAGTACTAAGCACGTTCTTACACTTTGATGCTATTTTTTTGGCACTTTCAGGGTCTTGTTGAAACTTAAGAACACATAGTTCTGTTTTTAAAAGCAACACAATCCCAGTAAAACATACCTAATTCTAAGCACAAGTCAACCAAATCTGGATTTCCAGCTGAAATCACAGTCCACCACATATTTTCTTGAAAGGTAAATAAATACTCAAAAGAAACATTAATGGCGCCATTATTAAAATTTGATCATGACAGACAGTTGCTATTTGCATGAATGGAGGAAAACAAAAATCAAATCCTGCATGGAGAATGCCCAAGAAAGCTTCAACTTGAATGTGCAAAACAAAGCTATCATCAAAAGACATTTGAACCAAGAAGATTTAGAATAGAGGAAAAATTACAAGATTCTTGAAAATTACACAATCTTCATTTCTAAAAAGTACATGAATGGTCATTAAGAAGCTACATAATCAAACAACAACTCCGCTTTCTTGTAATCTCACGTCTCATTGCCACCATATCATATCTCATTCATTCCACCTTGTCGGACAAAGTAACCAATTCTTGGTTCATCTTTCGAACCTCTACAATTACCATGTCAATCCTATCACCATGTCTTTTACTTTGAATCTCATCATCGCACACAAATCCCGTGCATAGTTTCCCATCATCCTAAAGATTTATAGATTTCAAAAATAAAAATAATTAGTATCTAAGAACATAAAACTTATTAACATAATATCAATTAAACTTATACCTTTATAGCGGTGCATCGCCAAAATTTTCGATAAGGATTCTTGTCGGTTTTTGATATCCGCATTTTCATATATGATCCACAATCACATTTTACTTCGGATTTCTCAATATTCACACTTGATGACGACATTGGACTAGAATTCAAAGAATTTAGCAGCCATGTATAACTCATATTATCCAATATGCAACATAAACTATAGAAACTCAAATCACATACAAATACAAACTCAAACCAGTATAAAATATACATCAGAATAAATAACGGAGGTACAACAAAAATTGAACAGAAGCCCCCAAATATCGAACCCAAAACTAAAAAATCAGTCGAACACTAGGTAAAACAAAATATTGAACCCATCGCAGTTTAAAATTGGGTCAAGACTCCAAAAAATTGTACTCTAGATCTGCATCTGGCATCTCATTTTTTTTTTAAATCACTACTATGCAGAGCCAGGAAGATATCAAGCTAAAGGAAAAAAAAATTATGCTCATAAAAGAATTAAGAGAGAAAAGGGGAAAATCAAACGAAGGCAGGAGAGAAAAGCACAAACCAAAACCCCTGAAAAATTCGAACCCTAGGTACAGTGGAAAATAGTAAACAAAAACCTTAAAATTAAAAGGGGAGAAAATCGAACCTTAGGAACCCTAGTTCGATTTTTGGTGAAAATTCGCGTTCGTAGGCAGCTTACGTGGTTGTCGGTTGGTTTTGTGTGAAATTTAACGGGAGAGAAAGAGAGGCTTGCGGCTATTACCTGTGAAAACTAGGGAGAAAGAGAACCAGAGGGGCCGGMGGGGATGTAAACGGGAAAAGGGGAGAGAGAGTGAAGAAAATTCTTTTTGACAAAATTTATTTAATCTGAAAGGGGTTTTGTTTGTGGCAAATTTTTTATTTTTTTTAATAGAATGCCACCTTACCTTTTGCCACGTAAGCGCCAGCTGGGCAGTTGGTTCCTTCTTATGGAACCAATGCTGGTTTTATAGCAAAACCGATATATATAATATGGCCCAAATGTGATCAAAATATAACAATATTGTTTGGTGTGGGCCTTTTTTTTTCTGGGCCCACTGGCATAGTAGTTGAAATGTTTTTGCTGGTAAGAGGAAAGACACCTGATATAATGATGGCACACTATCAGAGTATAAAAAAATCATTTGTTTTAGCGGCTGCAATGGAGTTAGTATAGTTTACAGCGCATGGGTGACCCTTGGGGTCTGCTAGTTAATGTTTTGTTTCTTCTATTCTACTTGATTCCTAGCCTCAATCAAATAGAATATGGGGGACTAGCTGATAGCATCTATTTTTTGTTCGGATTTTTATATAGTCGAGCTGGCGGTAGATCGGGTTAAGACAGCCGAGTGAGTTCATTCCAAGGAAGATAGATCCCCTAGAGGTTGCAAGGATCGTGAGATCTGGTCGGGTGTGGTCAATTTGCACCTCTTTTTGCCCTTGATGATTCTAGAGACCTGTTTTAGCCTCTAAGGTTCTGGAGACCTATTTTGACATCGAAAGCTCTAGGGGCCCATTAGGCTTAAATTCGTAGGTCAGGGAGACCTAATGCCTTGATTTGGTAATAATATATATCTATCATATTTTGGAAGGATATTCGGGACAAAATCAAAAAAAAAGAATCATAATCCTAATTAGTTTGACTTTTCTATTACTAGGACAAAGTGGCATAAACCTAACTTGGGAAATACGGATCCAATTCACTATATATAAGGGACACAAGCCCTACTCGAAACCTAAGTTGAATTATTTCATTTCATCAATTTTATATCTTTTCTAACTTGATCTCCGAAGGCCCTACATTGAGGCTATCATGCTTAGATTTTGCTGCAGGCCAATTCAGTTCGAGGTTTCAAAATGATCCAATCTCAATCTCAGGCCGATTCATTTCGAGGGAGAAATTTGAGGCGGTCTGATCTCGATTCATGCTAACCCAAACTTTTAATTTTATCAAATAATGATTCAAAAATAATTACAATAATAAATAAAAATTTCACTAGGTTTAGAAATAATATTAATTAAAGTTGTAAAATAATATACTAGTATATAAAATATATAATTTTACGAAAGAAAAGTGTTTCACCCAGAAAACTTGACTTCGCCTGAGATTGACTTTCACTCTATGTAAGCCTGACCTGCACTCAAAAACACGTCAGGAAAGGACCACCAGAGGTTTTCTGGTGGAAAACCCTCCGATGCTTAAATCAGATAAGTGTGTGGAGTATTTTCAATGTTCAAGGAAAGGTATACACAAGAATGATAAACCTTTCTCAGCTTTGAGGCTGGGGTATTTATAGTTTTCCTCAGTGGGGACCCCATCTGGGATCTTGGGAACATTGGCCACGAATCAAGGGCCGTTGCGCAACTAATTCTGATAGGTGGTTGTTTTGCATGTAATTGTTGTGTTTTTCCTCGTGTTTTTAGTTAGGGTTTAGTGTCGTGTCTAGTAGTTTTGAGTCATTTCTCGTTAGGTTTTAGGACTTTTCTCGTTTAGTTTCTTTTCGGCTTTAAGCGTACAAAGTGTGAGGTGTTTGTGCTATTTTTGGGTTTTTAAGCTCAAATTCTTGTATTGTAGGCGGCTAAGAAGTTTATATTCGCTTGGCGAACGATTTGGATCGAAAAACGAGGAAATCGAGCCTGATCGACTGCCCAGGGCAGGAGCAGTCGATCGACTGCTACCAAAGAAATCGACTGCAAGCCTCAAAAAAATCGACTGAACAACAGAGAGATCTCCTTCTTATCATGGCAGTCGATCGACTGCGCTTCATTCGATCGACTGGCAGTCGATCGGCATCCCCTGCAGTCGATCGACTGCAACGCTGAGGGCTGCGGAATTTTTGGTGTTTTTGGACGTTTTTGCCCCTACAAACAACTATATAAAGCCCACACGTTGCACCATTGAAGAGATAACTCCCCTCCCAACCCTAACTTGGGTTTGGGATCAAATTTACTCTCAATCTCTTGATAATTTTCTCTTCCTTAGGTTTTAGATTTAATTTCAAGCGTTTATGTAATTTATTTTCCTAGGTTAGATTTAATTTCAAGCACCTCCTTGGGTTTGTAAGCCTAAGAAGAATCTAAATACTCCTTTGGATTGTTACATTTGATGCAATTACATTCAAACGTTGTTTCATTTCTTAATTCAAGTAAGTTTCCTTTCAATTTCATGTTTTATGCTTTATTTCCATGCTTTGTTCTTCATTTCCATGCTTGTTCTTCATTTTATGCTTTTTGTATTAGCAACTTGAATTCATGTTATATCCTAAGAATTGGCTATGGAATATAGATGAGTGACACATCTAGATCATAGATCGGATCTTGGATTGTCTTGATTTTGAGTTTTTCCTATGCTTTATTTGCAATTTTATTTTCATGCATAGTTTTAGGTTAAATCTTAGATCTTCTTTTCGTTTCTTGTTATTTTCCTTAAAGTTCTAAACTTTCATGTCAACTTTTATTGCTCTTTACATCCATGCTTTGAATTTTTGCTAATTTGCATTATTTAGGATTTTATGCATAATTGTACCTTTTGCATGCATGCTTGTACTTGGAGAAACATTGCATTTTCTTGCTTATTTTCATTATTGCTTTGCGTTTCTATATTGAGGCATACGATGAGGCATCCGACCAATATGCAATTTCAATTTCTTAGTTTAGTCAGTTAGTTTAATTGATTTGTTTTCATTTTCCTTTTATTTTCCAAGCTTAAAACACATTGAATCCTTCAATTAAATCGAATTCCGATAATACCAAGCCATGAACCCGTTGATTTATTTCAACACCACGAAAACTCTTACAAACAAAATGGCACCGTTGGGACTCGGCTTGGTTAAGGCTTTCGATTTGGTTGTAGTTTCTTTGCGTTTTTAGCTTTCTTTGTTTTTTTGACTTTTTTTTGTTAAGTATGTTAAGTGATTGTAGCTATGGTGGATACATTCCCAACATGGGAGGGCATGGTGCAAACCATGTTGGGAATGAAATGTTGTATAATGGGAATGGCAACGTGGGAGGGCATGGTGCAACCCACGTTGCCAATGGTGGATATGGATATGGGCAACCCGGCATGGGAGGGCATGGTGCAAACCATGTTGGGTTTGATAGTTTCTCGAGGGTGTATGGTTCCTTGGGTGGTTATGGAGCTCCAAATTCCTATCCGAACGTGAAAGCTCCGTACTCCTATCCGAACACGCACGGCCCAACTTCTGGCTCGTATGGCTATGGTTCTCCACAAGATTATCCGAGTATGCCGAGCCCGAATCCCGACCTATATGATGGTTCTCTCACTTCCAATCTTGATTATGCCTCATTTGATGCCACCTATGGCAGTCATGATTCCGATCCGTATGCGTACTTTGGAGGTTCAAGCTCCAATGACCAAAATGCCCCTCCCGCCTTCGATATTTCGGTGCATGCTCCTATTCCACCCCCCGATCCGACTCTCTTGGCCATTTTGCAAGAATTGAATTCGTTGACCACTAAGTGTGGTGCTCTTACGGCTACGTGTGGTGCTCTTAAGGCTAAGTGTGGTGCTCTTGATGCTAAGTGTGATGCTCTTGATGCTACAATGGACCAATTCGCAAGCGATATTGATATGCTTAAATGAGCTCATGCGGATTCCTTACTCATGGACATGCTTCAAGAGTTAGTCGAAAAAGCGTATATAGAGGCCAAGACCAATGAGGAGGTGGTTGGCCCGAACGTCGATAGTGAAGGATGTTGTGAAGATGAGCCCCTTGTTCTACATGATGAGTCCGTTGTGCCTCTAGGTACCCCATGTTTGTGTAACGATGATTCTCGATGTGTCGTTGAGGGCAACGCTGACTTTTTGGAGGTGGAGGT
This sequence comes from Phtheirospermum japonicum, assembly GCA_014905375.1. Lineage (NCBI taxonomy): Eukaryota > Viridiplantae > Streptophyta > Magnoliopsida > Lamiales > Orobanchaceae > Phtheirospermum > Phtheirospermum japonicum. The sequence goes on along the minus strand of BMAC01000207.1, from coordinate 790,759 downwards.
GGAGGTTAGTGATGCTAAGATTGAAGAGCTTGAAGAGTACCTTGAAGGGATCGGTGATTTTTTCGAACTAACACATGGATGAAGTAGAGAGCAAACCGATTACCATATTAGGAAATTCAAATCAAGGTGAAGAGGAAGAAGGGAGGACGGTTGACGTGCTTGAAATCCTTAAGAGTGCTATTGATTGGAGACCCAGAGTGATTGAGAGAGCTAACCCTTTGAAAGTGATTCTTGAGGAAGTGGTGAGAGTCTGGATTTGGAGATTGTTATTGGAGGGCTTGATGTTCGTAATTTCTAAAAGCGAGTGGGTGAAGCCCATTGACTTGGTGCCCAAGACGAGCGGCTTGTTATCTCTTGAGGATGAAGAAGGAGGATTGTTGGCCACGAGGGCTTCAACGGGTTGGAGGATGTCGATCGAGTTTAAGAAGTTTCATGAGGCCACAAAGAAAGATCATTTTCCTCCCCCATTTATCGACGACATGATAGACAAGCTAGCCGACCAATAATCCGTTTGCTTTTTCGATGATTCGGAGGGGCACTTCAAAACTACCATCCCGCCCGAGGACCTAGCCGAGACGAGCTTCAACTGGCTGCTTGGAACGTTCACTTTTTGGTGGATCTTATATGAGCTACGCAATGCAGCCAAAGACGTTCCAAAGAGTGGATCCTCCCGACAAGGAGGAGGTTGTATTGGTGGACCCTCCTGTGATATTCCCACCTTGACCAAAAAGGGAGTACGTCAAGCTAGTGAAGTAAAACAAGCGCTTCTTGGGAGGCAACCCAAGTTCTTTCCATTTCTTTCTTTCTTTTATTGAATAATCCAAAAACATTCAAAAATTCAAAAATCCAAAAACATTTGAAAGATTGAAAAATAAAATAATATTTTATTGAGTTCACGTACATATTTTCTTGTGTTTTAATCTCGTGTGATTCTCTTTTCTAGGTTTTGTTTGTCGACTCCAACCATTGGGCGATTTGACAAGATTGATAGCGTTCGTGGAGCCGGGATAAACTAGCCATACTCATTTTTGCTTGGATTGCTTAGATGCCCAGGTGGACCCCACCGAGCTCGACCTAAACTCGCTCGGTTGGGGAAGTTTCTATTCACCCTCCTTTTACTTGTTTTTCGATAAAATGCGGGTAATGCATGGTTTAAGTGTGGGGTGGGTAGATGGTTAGGGTCCGGGTTCATCGAGCATGTTTTGTTAATTTTACTCGAGCCTTGGCGAAGTGACGCTTACTATTTGCGCTATTATATGGTTGAGTCGATTTTTGTGTCGTTTGTGTCTTTATTACATTGTTGAACAACTCCATATGCTTGGAAGTTTGAATAGTTTACTTGTCGGGTTTTTGCATGTTTATGGCCTCTTGTGTGAGGGGTTGAATATTTGCGCTTCGTCCAAAAACCGCCTATATATATATAATCAACATTTTCTCGTGAAAAGATTGCAAAGCTCTAAAAACTCTTTTGATTTCGCTCCCAAATTCGGTGCAAACTAGTGAGTAGCCTTGTGTGACTTATCGGCTTGCTTGCATTTTTATTGAAATTGCATTGAGGAGGTTTGACTTTGCTCGTACATGATTGAATTTGAAAATGACCTCGAGGCACATATATCACCCTTGTTCCGGTGAACATGAATTTATCCTCGAAGGAGTTTGAGTTGGTTACGAAAATAGCGACATTGAAGGCTCGAATCGCTCAAATGTCTAGCCCGAAACCGACTCCTCCTTGTGCGGGACCCAATTGTCCTACTCCCCCGCCGCCTCACGATCCTCTTGTTACTTATCACGTGGACCAACTTCCTTCGTCTACTCTTCCAGTCACTTTCCTTTACAAGTGTGGGGTAGTTGATTCGGTTGTCTCACCGAAGGAGGTTGGCCCAATTGTCGATATAGAGGGGTGTTGTGAGGATAAGCCCCTTGTTCTTCTCGATGAGCCCGTTGTGCCTCTATTCGACCCCGTTTTGTGTGGAGATGAGTCTCGATGTGTCGTTGAGGGCAACGATGACTTTTTAGAGGGGGAGGTGGGGGTTATTGAGAGTAAGATTGAAATTATTGATGATCATCAAGAGGACGAGGAGGAGAGGACGGGTAAAGTGCTTGATTTTCTTGAGAGTGCTATTGATTGGAGACCGGGAGTGGTTGAGAGAGTGAGCCCGTTGAATTTGATTATTGATGAAGTGGTGAGAACCGGGGTTTGGAGGTTGTTATTGGAGGGCTTGATGCTCGTTATTTCTAAGAGCGAATGGGTGAAGCCCATTGACTTGGTGCCAAAGACGAGCGGCATGTTCATTTTTGAGGAGAAAGGAGGAGAGTTATTGGCCACGAGGGCTAAAACGGGATGGAGGATGTTAATCGAATTTGAAAAGTTAAATGTGGCTACCAAGAACGATCGTTTCCCTTCCTCGTTGCTCGACCACATGTTGGAAAAGATAGCCGGTCATTACTCCTTTTATTTTTGGGATGAGTTGTCGGGTCACTTCAAAACAACAATTCCACCCGAGGATCTACCCATGACGACGCCTACTCGCCCGATTAGAACACTAGCCGCTCAATATTTCTATTGGATCTTAGATGAAGTGTCGGGCCACTTCAAGACCACAATTCCTCCCGACAAGGAGGAGATTGTGTTGGTGGACCCTCCCGTGATCTTTTCGCCTTGACCAAAAGGGAGTACGTCGAGCTAATGACGTAAAACAAGCGCTTCTTGGGAGGCAACCCAAGTTCTTTCTTTCTTTCTTTGAAAAATCCTAAAAAAAAAAAAAACATTCAAAAATCCAAAAATCCAAAAAATTGAAAAATTGAAAAACAAACAAAAATATTTCATTTAGATTCATGTACATATTTTCTTGTGTTTTGAATTTTATGTGGTTTTCTTTCTAGGTTTGGTTTTTCGACTTCAACCTTGGGCGATTCGATAAGTCGGTAGCGTTCATGGAACCGGGAGAAGCTAGCCATACTCGTTTTTGCTTGGATTGCTTAGATGCCTAGGTGGACCCCACCGAGCTCAACCTAAACTCGCTCGGTTGAGGAAGTTTCTATTCACCCTCCTTTTACTTGTTTTTCATTAAAATGCAGGTAATGCATGGTCTAAGTGTGGGGTGGGTAGGTGGTTAGGGTCCCGATTTTTATCAAGCATGTTTTGTTGTTCTTAACTCGAGCCTTGGCGAAGTGACGCATTCTTGGAGAAGTGACGCTTACTATTTGTGCTTTTATATGGTTGAGTCGATTTTTGTGTCTTTTGTGTGTTTATTACATGTTTAAGCAACTCCACGTACTTGGAAGTTTGAATAGTTTACTTGTCGGGTTTTTGCATGTTTATGGCCTCTTGTGTGATGGGTTGAAATTTTGTGCTTCGTCCAAAAACTGCATATATATATATATAACATCAACATTTTCTCGTGAAGATTGCAAAGCTCTAAAAGATCTTTTGATTTTGCTCCCAAATTCGGTGCAAACTAGTGAGTAGCCTTGTGTGATTTATCGGCTTGCTTGCATTTTTATGGAAATTGCATTGAGGAGGTTTAACTTTGCTCGTACATGATTGAATTTGAAAATGACCTCGGGGCACATATATCACCCTTGTTCCAACCATATCCATATATTTAAGCTACTTTAAAAAACCCCAAATAAGCCCCCTTGAGCCTATGCCCTGTTTCTTGTTAGTCGAGCTCGACTTTAGCTCTTGTATCTTCACAAATTGTGAGGTGAGAGGGTGTGTTGTTAGTTGACGAGAAATTTGAGGGAAATCAATTGTGGGTTTCGGGTTTTGAGTTGCTTATAAAAAAAAAGAAGAGAATAAAAATCCAACACAAATCACGAAAAGTGATAAAGCGTGCGTTCATGTGAAAAGCCTAATTCAAAAAGGCTAAGTTTAGTAAAAAGAAGCAAATTCAAAAAGCTTCTAAGTGTTGTGAAATAAATTCGGAAAAGCATATGAGTATACGAAAGGGTTTCGAATGAGAGTTTGGTGAATTGGGAAAGGTGAAGTGATTATAAGCTTTGGGTTTTAAAAGTTAGGATTTTTTTGTGTTATTGATCACGTTTGATAGTGTGTTAGCCACTATATCCATATATTCCATACCTTACCAAAGAGCCAACATTACAACCCATAATAGAGACCTCTTTCGACCCTTATTTGATCATGTACTACGAGCAATTTTGAGCGTTGGATTTGTGAAATCTTGACAAGGTGCATGTATTGACCAGCTTGAGCGTATACACGTCCCATATCAAACACTTAAGCGAATTGAGCGAACACCCTCAAAATTCCATTTGTGAGGAAGTCATCGATTTGGCTTGCATTTGAGAAAAAGTAATATGAGCAATGCTTGACGATAGCAAGTCTATGTTGATACTATCATCTTATAAATAAGGATAAGCACAAGGATTTTTCTTTTTACATAATATTCATTGCATGTACACTCTCGATTCTATTCGTTGTTCGAGGACGAACAAACTGATAAGTGTGGGGTAGTTGTTTTGCATGTAATTGTTGTATTTTTCCTCGTGTTTTTAGTTAGGGTTTAGCATCGTGTCTAGTAGTTTCGAGTCGTTTTTCATTAGGTTTCAAGACTCTTTCTCGTTGATCTTCTTTTTGAATTTAAGAGTACGATATGTGAGGTGTTTGCGCTATTTTTGGGGTTTTAAGCTTGAATTCTTGTTTTGTAGGTGGCTAAAAGGTTTATATTCGCTTGGTGGATGTCTCAGTTGTCGTAATACAAACAAAACTCCAAAACCACTTGTGCCATTTGCCTCCAATTTATACCATTGGAAATCTGAGAGAATTGTCTAAATCTTTTGTGTTTACAATAATTCCAAATTTTGAGTCTAAGAATGGTACAAAACAGCCTTAAGTGGAGACAGTTCGTCGTCACCTTGCTTGTGGAGGTTTTGGTGCGGAGCCAATAACTCTCGTAGGAAAATTTCAAATGACACAAATCAAAATCCAAATGATACCCAAGAGGAAGGGCTACATTTAATATGAAGACATCATTGGATGATTCCGTGTTTTTGGCAGTCTATTGACTACTTTATCAGTCAATCGACTGCTGGACAGAGAGTGGCTGGGATTTCGGCGATTTTGAGCTTTTTTGGACGTTTTTGCCCCTACAAACAACTATATAAAGCCCACACCTTGCACCATTGAAGAGATAAATCCCTCCCAACCCTAACTTGTGTTTGGGATCAAAATTACTCTCAAGCTCTTGATAATTTTCTCTTCCTTAGGTTTTAGATTTAATTTCAAGCTTTTATGTAATTTCATTTCCAAGATTAGATTTAATTTCAAGCACCTCCTTGGGTTTGTAAGCCTAAGAAGAATCCAAATACACCTTTGGATTGTTACTTTGATTGCAATTACATTCAAACTTTATTTCATTTCTTAATTCAAGTAAGTTTCCTTTCAATTTCATGTTTTATGCTTTATTTCCATGCTTTGTTCTTCATTTCCATTCTTGTTCATGTTATGCCTTTTGCTTTAGCACCTTGAATTCATGATGAAACTTATGAATTGGCTATGGAATCTAGATGAGTGACACATCTAGATCATAGATCGGCTCTTGGATCGTCTTGATTTCAAGTATTTCATATGTTTTATTTTGGTTTTTTATTTTCATGCATAGTTTTAGCTTAAATCCTAGATCTATTTTTTATTGCTTGTTATTTTCCTTAAAGTTTTAAACTTTCCCATCAATTTCCATTGCTCTTTCCTTTCATGCTTTCAATTTTCGTTAATTCGCATTATTGGAGTTTTTATGCATAGTTGTACCTTGTGCATACATGCTTGTACTTGGTGAAACTTTACATTTTCTTGCTTATTTTCATTAATTTTTTGCATTTACATATTAAGGCATCCGACGAGGCATCCTACCCACTTGCATTTCAATTTCTTAGCTTAGTTTAGTTACTTTAATTGCTTTATTTTTATTTTCCTTTTATTTCTTCAAGTTTGAAACACCTTGAAACTTACAATTGAATCGAATCCCGATAATACCAAGCCATGAACCCGTTGCTACTTTCAACACCACGAAAACTATGAAAACATCAACCCCCAAAAGGCCTTAGAAACCCTAGGAATATGATAATGTATGTTAAAATCCGAAATATGTAGGTTATTTATAGTTGTGGAAGTCTTGGGTAGTAAGAAATCATAAAAACGCATTTTCTGGGCAGTCGCGACGACGTTGCATCGATTGACGCATTTCGGATCGACGCTACAGAGAGTTCGTGAGCATTGGCGTCGACGAAGCGTCGATGGAAGCGTGTAGCTCTCGGCGTCGACGCGGGCAGGGGTTGCTTCGACAGGTGCGTCGACGGCCACGTCGTTCAACGTGGGCATCTAGTGCAACAAGTGGCAGCAATGACTCGGACACTGGGTAACTCAGTGTCGGCCTGGTACCCAGTGTCAGCTTAAATACTTCAAATCAAGACCCATTTTCACCGAAACTTCACTTGTAGGCCCATCCTTGACTACGTCCAAACCTAAATACCTAAAAATACCTAAAATAAACATAAAAGTAATTAATTATAATTAAATTATCATAAAATAAGTTGGAGATAAGAAAATACAAAAATATGCTAAATCTATCAAACTTTCACCGAAAAAAATAATAAAAATGAACTAAAATACTAAATAAAATTAAGACAAATTTGTGCTAATCAAATACCCCACGCTTAATTGGTTTGTTCGTCCTCGAACAAATGATAATTTCAAAGAATAACAAGAATGAAAATAAGCTCAACCAAAGAGTCGTGTTGTGCTACATAGATAATTTTGAAAATATAGATACATGTCACGCAACTTTAAACACTCCACCCTTATTACTTTGTCACTCCAAAATCAAATTCATGCATCCTCTCAAAGGGAAATATACAGGGGTGTTTGCTCAAAGCACTCAAGAATTTTTATATGGGGACGTGTTTACGCTCAAATCATACAAATACAAGCACAATGAACAAGAACCAAAAATAAATCTCTTYTCAATCGCAAACTAAGTGTGTTATCAACAAAGAATCGGAAAAGGTCTTTTCAGGTTGTAATGTAAGGCTCTTTGGACGGGTATGGAATATATAAGTCGTGTGGCTAACTCACGATCTAACGTGACCAATAACTCACCAAACTATTCTAATCACGAAGCAATGTGCTTCACCTCGTTCAAAAATAAAAACCTCACCTGACACTCATAACGTAGCCTTTATTTTTGGGCTATTTCTCAACTCGTAACTCTAAAACCGACTTGAAGCTCAAACCACTTAATCGAAATTGAAGCTTATAAAGTGCTTCTTATTACAACTCGACTCTTTGCCTTTTAAACATTAGGCTTCATAAATAAACAATAAAACTCATGCCTTAATAAAGCGCATAGGCAATGACTAACACAATTCAACTAGACTCACCATCCTTCTTTTTCTTCTTTTTTTCTTCTCCTTTTATTTTATCCCCCTTTTATTCTTTTTTATGGGGTCAACTTTTTTTCTCTTTTTTTTTTCTTTTTCGGATGGTGGTCTTTTATTACAAAAATTCATAAAATCACAAATTCCTAATAAAAATTCCAAAACTCTAATAACCAATAAAAATAACGAACTCCTACCCCACACTTTTAATGGGTTATAGGGGCAACTCAAAAACACTCATGGCTATTGGCATGGATTATTTGGCTATAAGGGGCTCATTCAGAATTTATAGTGGCTAAAAATATATGTATATGGTCGGAATAGGGTTTTATTTCTGTGCCTTAACGTAATGTTCAAAATCAACTACACACAGCGGTTTCAAAGAGATCTCAAATCAAAACTCATTCAAGTACATGCAAAGATGATAATCACTCAGGCTACTCACTGAATTTTTGCATGAAAAGGTTTTGAATTGACGCTGCTTTTAAGGTTTTACAAAATCAATTGCGTCCAAGTACCATTTTACAATATATAAATAATAATTTCGAAAATTTATGCATACACGCTCAAAGACAAGAACATCAAATCAAACATAGTTAACTTCGACAGGCAAGCCATACAAACACAATTCAGCGCAGAAAGAGCAATCAATCACGTAAAATCTTCAATTTTTTGCACAGTTTTCAAATATAAATCATACTCAACCATCCCCCCCTCTAAAAACTCGGCAATCCCCTGATTTCCATAAACGAGTATAAGAAAATAAAAGCAAGGGAGAAAGGGAATAGGAAAATGTCTCTGAAAATTAAATAGTCGAGCGGCTCCAAAAAGCGCTTGTGCAATCATCTTTCGTCTCCAATCGCATGAAAAATGTCTTGACAAAAATCTAAAACTCATGGAAGTAGTCATCGTAGGTGGGAACGTTGTCGGGTTAAAGACAATTCCGCTCAAACTTGCAAGCCGAGATGGGCTGGGCGTCGCGTCGACAGGGCGTCGGTCGACGCGGGCGGTGGCGGGTGTCAATGCTGCGTCGGTGCTGGCGTCGATCGACGCGATCTGTGAACCATCGACCATTTTGATTTCTTCATTCTAATGATTAATCCTTCCTCAATAACACTACTTCCTGTTTCAAAAACATAATACAAAACGTAAAATAGAGAAATAAAAATAAATACAAAGGATAGAAAAAATAGCTTGGGTTGCCTCCCAAGAAGCGCTTGTTTAACGTCGAAAGCTCGACGCCTTCTACGAACGTTGCTATCCCAGATCTAAGAATAGGCGACGATCGTGCCACGCCTTAGTGTTTTCCAACAAGAAGCATAGGAAATTTATTCCTCCAAGGCGCGCATGGTAAGCGAATCGTAGAACAAAAATATTAACTCGCTTCGGGGGTCTAAACAGCGAATAATCTATCAATATGAACATATCAACAACTAATTTGGGCATATGGTGATCCGTAATCTTCGGGAATATGAGGAAATCAGTCGAACATAAGAATTCATTAACACCTAATCCATTCTCCTTCGTTTTGCTAAAATCCCCCTCAACATCTTCAAGAATATTGGGAACTAAATTTGGGCACAGGGGTTTGGAAATTTCCTCAACAAACTCGTCCACCAACTCAAAAGTAAAATCCATTAACGGCTCGGGTGGGATAACAAGAGGCTCAATAAAATCCCTCTCCAACACTTCATCAAAATTGACACCGTCCACAACAACGTCATTCAAATCTATTCCTAGAATTACCGCTGCCCGTTTAAAAAATTCGTCGTTGTCCTCGACGTCTAAGGCATCTAGCACAAGAGGAGTAAATTCATCTTCTAAAGTCGACTCATCCTCGACATCATCCTCAAATAAAACGATCAAACTCGAGTTCGCAGCATCCACCAGAATCTCCAACGGCATGACGTGAGGCTCAACAATCACCTTTTCTAAAATCGGTACCACGTCCCCTTCATCTACGCAAAAATTAAGTAAGCTAATTTCTATGTCAACCACTGGGTTCTCCAACGGCAATATCCTTACACCATCACCTAACACGACATCAACATGCACAAGAGGAACAAATTCATTCAAATTTTCCATAACCTCATCGTTACATTCTTCCTCTAAACAAGTAGCCGGGCTCAGATTCTCTACCTCTATGATGGGCTCCACAACATCAAGAATGGTACCTCATCCCCTTCTTTCGACAATTTCTCCAAAAAAGACATTATTTGGGCACACGACCTCTACATATTCGCTATACTTTGTTTCATAGACTCATAACTTCGATTCACAAACTCAAAAGGGTCATCTTCGAGTTCGTATTGAAAACTCATGGTCTCAACTTCTTGATCCTCTTGCAGCGCCAAAAATTGATTATCTTGCTCGTAATCTACATAGCTAGGATAGTATGGAAGTTGGTTGTAAGAAGCATAAGACTCGTCATTATAAACATGTGGGGCATACGGAATGTCGTCTTGGCTCGAGTAGCATTGGTGCCATCTAGGTGTAAAGAATCTCTCCATGAAACATTCATACACGTCCTCCCATGATGGCAAGGAATCAGGCTCCAACTTTATCAACCATCGCCATGCTTTACCATTTAGTTGCAATAGAAAGTGCCGCCTCCTAATTTGTTCTCATGTAAGGCCGAGGAGAGGAAAAGTCTGGGTGATGTCTTCGTATTCTTGGATGAACTTCACCAGATCCTCGCTCGGATGCCCATGAGATTCTGGTAGTTGCTCATAGTACCAATTATCTATTTCATATTCTTTCATCGAAGGGCTTATTGGAATGGCCAGTCCAAGAATAGGAAAATCGAATGGATTGTCATACCATTGTTCGACTGCCGATTGATATCCTCGACTTCTCAACATCTTTTTTTACTATTTTTTTTAAAAATTATTTCGGACGCTGAATCGAGGCTTCAAGAGATATACCTTGCATACACAACACTCAACGCACACGATTAAACGTACCAGATAAAAATAAAAACTCAAAATAAAATATTAAATATAAACGAAACAAATAAAAATAGAGATCACGAAGGGCAAACACAAAATTCACGACCTACTTATCCTTCCCCGGCAATGGCGCCAAAATTTTGATTCAAACTTTTTGCACCTATTTTTATTTAAAGTTGTCAATTTTAAAAAGTTCGCCCGCAAGAGTACGGGATCACTTGTAGGTGGGTAAGGTGACTCGCGTCGATCTCAAAGGAAAGATAGATTCGGAAGTTCCTCTTGTGTTTGTTTTAACGAATAAGAAAATAATAAAAATACTAATCTAAACACGCGGACAAGGGGGGGTTTTGTTTGAGAGTTTTAAGAACTAAAATTAATTAAATCTAGATTATCTAAGCTATGAACTAATTAAGTAAGTCTAAGATTATTTAAACTAAGAATTAATTATCTAAAACTAAGATTAAATTATCTAAGAGCAATTAAATCTAGAATTCATTTAAATTAATTAAAAGACTTATAAAACGATTGAAGAAAACTAGGGTTCTAGAGCTTTGATTCGTCTCCACGATCGCTTGGGAAGTCCCAATTGATGGTTCACAATGAATCTAGGCTCTAGACCCATAAGATCTAGCTTATAACAATCATGAATCTCAACATCACAATCTCAAAGCAATCAAAATCACAATTCGTCATGGAAATAATAATTATTTTGATATAATTAATTAAACTAATGAAAGCATGCAAATTAAACTAAAGAGCATAAGGAATAAGAACTTACTAATTAACGACGAAGATTAACAACATTTGATCGTAGAGATCTTGGATCTAAATTACCTAAGAACTAATCTAAACTATTCTAAAAGCTAGAGATTTAAAACTAAAAATTATGATAAGAAACTAAGAAAATAAAATGGCCTCTTGGGGTTTTCAACCCCCCAAAGGACTTAGAAACCCTAGGAATATGATAATGTATGTTAAAATCCGAAATATGTAGGTTATTTATAGTTGTGGGAAGTCTTGGGCAGTAAGAAATCATAAAAATGCGTTTTCTGGGCAGTCGCATCGACGTTGCGTTGATCGACGCATTTCGGATCGACGTTACAGAGAGTTCGTGAGCATTGGCGTCGACAGAGCGTCGATGGACGCGAGCAACTCTAGGCGTCGACGCGGGCAGGGGGTGCGTCGACGGCCACGTCGGTTGACGCGGGCATCCAGTGCAGCAAGTGGCAGTAATGACTCGGACACTGGGTAACCCAGTGTCGGCCTGGTACCCAGTGTCAGCTTAAATACTTCAAATCAAGGCCCATTTTTGCCGAAACTCCACTTGTAGGCCCATCCTTGACTACGCCCAAACCTAAATACCTCAAAATACCTAAAATAAACATAAAAGTAATTAATTATAATTAAAATATGATAAAATAAGTTGGAGATAAGAAAATACAAAAATATGCTCAATCTATCCAACTTTCACCGAAAACAATAATAAAAACGAACTAAAATACTAAATAAAATCAAGACAAATTTGTGCTAATCAACGTCCCATATCAAACACTCGAGCGAATTAAGCGAACACCCTCAAATTCCATTTGTGAGGAAGTCATCGATTTGGCTTGCATTTGAGAAAGAGTAATACGAGCAATGCTTGACGATAGAGAGTCTATGTTGATACTATCCTCATATTTCTCGTTTAGTTTCTTTTTGGCTTTAAGCATACAAAGTGTGAGGTGTTTGTGTTATTTCTGGGTTTTTAAGTTTAAATTCTTGTTTTGTAGGCGGCTAAGAGGTTTATATTCGCTCGGCGGATGATTTGGATTGGAAAACGAGGAAATCGAGCCCGATCGACTGCCCAATCAACTGCCAGGGGAAGGAGTAGTCAATCGACTACTACCAAAGAAATGGACTGCAAGCCTCAAAAAAATCGACTACGCAATAGAGAGCTCTCCTTCTTGTCATGGCAGTCGATTTCCAGTCGATCGACACCCCCTGCAGTCGATCGACTGCAACGCTGAGGGCTGCGAGATTTTTGGTGTTTTTGGATGTTTTTGCCCCTAAAAACAACTATATAAAGCCAACACCTTCCACCATTGAAGAGGTAACTCCCCTCCCAACCCTAACTTGGGTTTGGGATCAAATTTACTCTCAATCTCTTGATAATTTTCTCTTCCTTAGGTTTTAGATTTAATTTCAAGTTTTTATGTAATTCTTTTCCTAGATTAGATTTAATTTCAAGCACCTCCATGGGTTTGTAAGCCTAAGAAGAATCCAAATACTTCTTTGGATTGTTACTTTTGATGCAATTACATTCAAGCTTTGTTTCATTTCTTAATTCAAGCAAGTTTCCTTTCAATTTCATGTTTTATGCTTTATTTTCATGCTTTGTTCTTCATTTCTGTGCTTGTTCTTCATGTTATGCCTTTTGCCTTAGCACCTTGATTTCTTGTTAGATCTTAAGAATTGGATATGGAATCTAGATGAGTGACACACCTAGATCATAGATCAAGTCTTAGATCATCTTGATTTTGAGTTGTTCTTGTGCTTTATTTGCAATTTTATTTTCATGCATAGTTTTAGCTTAAATCCTAGATCTACTTTTTGTTTCTTGTTATTTTCCATAAACTTTTAAACTTTCATGTCAAATCTTATTGCTCTTTACATCCATTCTTTCAATTTTTGCTAATTTTCACTATTTAGGATTTTATGCATAATTGTACCTTGTGCATGCATGCGTGTACTTGGTGAAACATTGCATTTTCTTGCTTATTTTCATTATTGCTTTGCATTGCTATATTGAGGAATACGATGAGGCATCCGACCAACATGCAATTTCAATTTTTTAGCATAGTTAGTTAGTTTAATTGCTTTATTTTCATTTTCCTTTTATTTTCCAAGCTTGAAACACATTGAATCCTTCAATTGAATCGAATCCTGATAATACCAAGCCATGAACCCGTTCATTTATTTCAACACCACAAAACTCTTGCAAATAGTGGTCCCACCTGTCCCACTTTAGGAGGTCAGGATACCAGACCTGTCTTGATCCTGCTCTCTCCAAGTTATCTTATAGGTCAGGGGATCAGACCTGCCTTGATCCAGTTCCCTTAGACTTATTTCGCAGAGAATCTATACCAGGTCAGAGCAATTCCCGAGCTATTATGACCCTTTTTTCGAGAAGACAAAATCAGGTCTTTCCAAAGACTGGTCTGGCTAATCTTCCTGTCCTTTCCTTAGTATTCTTAATTCAGATCTACCCCTATCCGGGTCTAGCTATTTAGGCCACATCAACTCCTCCCCTCGAAATGGTTGGGGTAGATAAATTTCAAGGCCTTTGGGGAGTAAATAAGGTCCCACACACCTCTCCTGTTTCTTTTACCTTACACGAATCCCTAAAAATCCACTTGGTGACCAGGCTTAATTATTGGCATTAGTGGTGTCGAACCACATCCCCAAAACGGTTACCATACCCACACATATTTCCCAGTACTATTCCGCTGACATGTCAGCGGTGTGTGGTCTACCCTATGACGGTTGGCGTTCCAGCTCACCGCCTCGGGCACTGTTCATCTGTCCCACATTAAATGTGGGAATCCCATCAAATCTCCCTTTTTCCTCGGTTTTTGTTTTTCAAAATTATCTCCTTACCTTTTATTCCCGCCGCGCTCTCTCTCTGTTTCACTTTTCGTGTTTTCACTTTTTCAAAATACTCTCAAGCTTCTATTTCTATCTCTAACAATCCAGTGAATTTTATACTTATTTTTTCGGCCACCCTCATAGACCAGGTACTTTCTCGGTCCTTTCTCTTATTTTTCCGATAATTTCGTCGTCCTCTTCTCCTCTCGACGCTCCTTTTGTTACTCCTCCTTCTCCGGTGGCGCCGGCCTCCTCATCGCCGCCGTCTCCCCCTTTATCAGCGGCGGCGGCCGCCACTTCTTCATCATCCTCGCTTGTATATCCTCAGCCGGTCCCCAACCATCCAAAAATCACTCCATTCTTAGTGATAATTCTGTTGAAGAAATTCGCTATAAATACAAATATTCTTAGCAATTTGATCCCTATAACCCTCTGGCGGGTATCCTGGCATGTCAAGCGCCGACTGGCTGGTTGACTTTCTACGTCGACCAATTCCAGGCGGGTTTGTGCCTTCCGGTAAACCCTCTGATGCTAGAAATCGCTGCCATGTACAAAATCCCCGTCTTTCAGTTCACCCCCAATTCTTTCAGAATTATAGAATGCTATGACCTGGCCATGCGGTATGCTGGTCTGGACCCCACAACTCAGACCTTCTACCAGCTCTACCAGTATCTTACCCCGGCTGCTTCTACCTCAGCGCCAAGCCTGGAGTTCATTTCTTGCATGGGCTCCCTTCTTGCAACAAAGCTTGGAGGAAGAGATTCTTTTTTGTCTACTGTGATGGAGAGACTGGGGTTTCGACCCTAAGCCCATCGATAAGCTACCTTCATATTGTCACTTATCCGCTGCAGACAGGTCTCCTCGCCTGCAGAAAATCATCTCCACCCTCAATGAGAATCCCCTTCATGTAACTGAACTCTTCCTTCCCTTTGTTCTGGATTTCTTTAATGAGCGGCTAGAAACGGGTCTTTTAACCTGGGAGATTGGTAAAATTCTTTTTATCCTGGTTTGTCTCTTTACACTTATTTTTCATGTCTCATCTTCTCTTTTTCTTTTTCAGCAAGTATGATGCATCAAATGATCACTGCTCGTCAGCAGGGGGCAGAAACTGCTTCAGAGATGAGGGCTCGGGAAGTGAGTTCCTCCTCCTCCCCCCAGGTCCAGGGCTCCCTTCCCTCCCGGGTGCCGATCTCTAGCCCTTCCCGGCTGCCTCCTCGTCCTACAGTGGCAAGGGGCCCTACCTCTGAGTCTGAGGAGGATGAGACCCCCTTGTCCAAGAGGCCCAGTACGGCTCAGGGCGGGCGAGCCCCATCCACCCCAGTGCTGGCCACCCACAGCACCAACCCCTCCATCAGTACAGTCCTAAATTGCCTAGGGGAGGTGGCTCTTCGGTATATGCGCGGGCAATGCTTATCCACAGACCAGCAGGTTCTGGAGAAGATGAGCGACCGCGAGCTTTTGGAGTCCTGGTTCCAGGATGAAGCTCGGGTAAATTCTTCCTTCCTTCGCTTCTTCATCTTGTACCCTTTGTCTAAGTATTAATCCACTCTCTTATAATTAGGCTCTTTCCAAGAGGGATATCTTGGCCACTCGGGCCACAAGATCTATGATACAGTTCGACGTGATCAAGGAAAATAAGGAGCTTCGCGAAAAGGAGCGATGGTTTCACGATCTGGCTAAGGAGCGAGGAATGGAGCTGAAAAAGTTAAAGAGCGAGCTAGCCGAGGTGAAGAAGGCCCAGGACAAGATGGTGGAGATGGCTCGTTCTGAGGCGCGAGATGTGGCTCTCGCAGAAGAAAGAAGCCTGGCCGATGAAGCCCTGACTAAGGCCAAGGAAAGGTGGAAGACCGAGTTTTTAAACTCTGAAGAGGGCTTAAAATTGGTCCAGCTTGCCAGGGAAGAGACCCGGCAAGCTTTCCTGGGGTCCAAGGAGCTTTATTCACTACTTGTTCTAGAGGCCATGGGCTATTATCACTTTGCCCTGGACGAGAAAGCCAAGTGGGCCTCAGAGCATCCCGGGGCTCCTTTTGATCGAAATCTGCCTCTAGAGACTCCCCCCGAGCCTACTTCTTTCACCTTTGCTCAGGAGCGAGACCGCCTACATACCACCGGGCCAGCCGAGTTTGTTGAGCACATTCTCGCCCTTTTCCACTCTCCTGCGCCAGAGCAGCCTCAACTAGACCAAGCTCTCACCTTGGCCCTTTCTCCTTCCCCAACCTTTGCAGGTCTGAGTGAGCTGCCAGGTGGGGCTTCACCGGGGGCCTTAGCTGAGGATGCTGTGGAGAAGTTGGCCGAGGAGTTGGATGCGGAGAGCTAGGTTTAGGGTAGCTCCTTTTGTTTTCCTTAGTCAGACCTGTTGTTTGCTTGTGTGGCTGGTTTGTTTTATGTATCTCTGAACTTATACTGAACGATTTTCCATTTATAATAATAATGCACTTTTTGTCTCGTAGTGACTCTCGGGATTCTAGGGTTTCCTGATTTTCCGGAAACCCTGGTACTTTTTATTCCTTGGCACGTGCTTCCGTTTCCTTTATATATGTGCGTGTATGATTTGTTATCTTTCAATTTCTGCAATGGCTTCTCCTTCCTTACTCGAAGAACTTGACTCTATGAAACGAAAGAAACTCTCTCTTTTCGTCGAAAATTTTAAGCTTTCAGATAAACTGTCTGTTCTCCGGGAGAAAATTAGCTACATGTACCGGCTCTTAGAGAGGAAGAGATGGAAGAAGCGCCACTGTAAGTGAGAGTGGGCCGAGCTGCGCCAGCTCAATCGTCAACTGCAAGAAGAGAAGTCCGACTTGACGGAGTCGGTGAACCGACTGAACATCGCTACTGGCGAAGCCCATGGCATCTCTGAGCGAGACGATAAGTATCGACAGTGCTACCATGAAACTGAGCGTGAGCTATGGCGTGTCCGCTGCCTTCTGGCCTCTAATCGGAGGGCTTCTACTTCTCATGGATAAATGCTTCTAGGCTTTTCGGATTTTGTTCTTCTTTTTATTGCCTGCAGTTGTAATCAATTTTGCCAGTCTTCGTAGAAGGCATGTGCGATTTCCTTTGTATTGCCAAAATTTTATGATAAATGCAAGAGTATTTTCTCCGAGAATTTTAGCTGATTCTTGTTTATCTGTTCAATGAAATCAAGGGAATTAGGGCTTTCAAGTTTTAGCCAATCCTGGCTTTTAAACTTACCGTCAGGTCTGGAGAATTAAGGCCTCCGCCTTTGGCTAGATCTTTCTTAGACTAACAATCAAGTCAAGCATTTTCATGAGCATCTGCCTCAAGCCACTCCTGGCTTAGGTTGATAGCCAGGTCAGGCACTTTCACGGGTATCCTCAGCCAATCCTGGCTTAAACTGCCAATCAGGTCAGGAATTTTCATGGGCATCCGCCCTTAGCCAATCCTGGCTTCATCTGACAATCAGGTCAGGAATTTTCATGGGCATCCGCCTTAGCCAATCTTGGCTTCATCTGACAACTAGGTCAGGAATTTTCATGGGCATCTGCCCTTAGCCAATCCTGGATTCATCTGACAATTAGGTCAAGAGTTTTCATGGGCATCTGCCTTTAGCCAATCCTGGCTTCATCTGAGAATTAGGTCAGGAATTTTCATGGGCATCCGCCCTTAGCCAATCCTGGCTTCAGAGAAATCCTCTTTTCGGTAGACAAGAATAGACCTGCATTATTATTATATAAATAAACTTTGTAAAAATCACATTACATATAAAATTTACATAAATTCAAAATATTCCATGCTCGGGGTATCTCGGCCCCATCCATTTCCTCCAGTTTGTAAGCGCCGCTAGCTAAGACCTCTGTGACTCTAAATAGACCTTGCCATGTAGCATCCAGCTTCCCCTTAGTTTTTCCCAGATCAGCCTTTCGTAAGACCAGGTCTCCCACATGGAAATATCTCCTCCAGACTATCTTGTTATAAGCTGCTTGAATTCGCCCTCGCACGTGCTCCATCTTGACCACCGCCGATCTCTTTTTTTTTATTAATTAGGTCTAGCGCATCTCATATCAGTGCGTCATTTTCATCTTCCTCAAAGTTTTGTATTCGGTGGGTTTCAAGACTGATCTCCGCTGGGACAACAGCGTCTATGCCATAAACCAAGCTGAAGGGGGTTTCACCCGTACTTTCTTTAAGATTAGTACGGTAAGCCCAGAGTACTAAACTTAGCTCTTCCACCCATTTACCCCCTGATCTTTCTATGCGCAATTTGATCCCTTGGACAAGGATGCGATTGGTCACTTCAACTTGTCCATTTTCTTGCGGATGGTAAACAAATGTGAAGTGATGTTGGATTTTCACTTTGGCACACCAAGACTTGATTCCGGTTCCCGCGAACTGAGTACCATTGTCCGAGATCATGACTCTTGGAATGCCAAACCGACATACGATATTTTTCCAGATGAAGGATTATTGGACAAGGTGTAGTTCATCCGCACAGCGTTTTCAGTGGCCGTACCCATTGGATCGATCAGTACTATGCCTACACCGCAGCACTGGTTCCCTATTGAACCATCCATAAAACCATCTATTCCTTCTCTTCCTCATGAGGGCTGGTCATTTCTTTCATAAAAGCGACCAATGCTTGAGCTTTAATGGTTGTTCTTTCTTCGAAGGTTATATCAAACTCGCTTAGCTCAATTATCCATTTGACCAGCCGTCCTGATGCTTCTGGTTTATCCATGATGGTTTTCAACGGTAGGTTGGTTCGCGCGATTACGCTATGTGAAAGAAAATAAGGTCGTAATTTACGCGCTGTGCCAACCAGAGCCAACATCGCCCGTTCTACTTCCATATATCGAATTTCAGCGTCATGCAGTACTTTACTCCAATAATACACTGGCCTCTGTATCTTGCCTTCCTCTCTAAGCAAGACAGATCTGACAGCCTGCTGCCTGACAGACAATTATAGAGTTAAAGGCTCACCTTGAATTGGCTTAGTGAGTAAGGATATGTTAGCCAGGTGTTCTTTTAGCATCCAAAATGCGTCCTCGCACTCATTATTCCACTGAAATATGGCTTTCTTACGTAAGGCTTGAAAAAATGGCAAGCTCTTCTTAGCCGAACGCGAGACAAACCTACTCAGAGCATTGATTTGGCCTGCTAGGCACTACATTTCTTTGATGTTCCTCGGGACCTGCATCTCCATAATGGCTCTTACTTTTTCAGTGCTGGCCTCGATACCCTTTTCTGTAACCATATAGCCCAGGAATTTTCCAACTCTTACCCCAAACATGCACTTCTTGGGGTTGAGCCTCATCCCGTACTTCCTCAGGGTATCAAAGGTCTCCCTCAGGTCATGCACATGTGAGGTTTCTTTCACACTCTTCACCAACATGTCGTCTACATAGACCTCCATGTTTTTCCCGAGCTGGTTTTTGAACATCTTGTCTACCAATCGTGAGTATGTGGCGCCCGCATTCTTAAGACCAAACGGCATGACCACAAAGCAGTAGGTTCTTTTCGGAGTTATAAAACTAACCTGCTACTGGTCCTCCTGGGCTAACCGAATCTGGTGATATCCCTGTGAAGCGTCCATCATACTTAGGAGCTCGCAACCTAAAGTAGAATCGACCAACTGGTCTATTCTTGGCAACGGATAGTGGTCCTTAGGGCAAGCTTTATTAAGGTCTCAGAAGTCTATGCACATCCGCCAGTCTTCCTCTGTTTTTGGCACCAGAACTGCATCGGATAGCCACTCCGAGAATTATATTTCCTGGACATGTCCGGCCTTCAAGAGTTTATCCACCTCTGCCTCAATTATGGCTTCCTTTTCAGGCCTAAAATTGCGCTTTTTTTACTTTATTGGTTTTATTGCTGGGCTGATGTTGAGATGGTGCTCAGCCACCTCTGGGTCTATCCCGACCAGGTCTTGGGGAGACCAAGCAAATATATCTGCACTATTCTACAATAAGGCCACCAGATCTACTAACACGCCAGGGCTGAGGGTCGTCCCCACACGGAGGACTCGACTATCGTCCTCCGGGACTACCTCCACAGTCATTAAATTTTCTTCTCTCTGGATCAGTTTAGGTCTATCTTCTTCTACTCTGGCTGTCTTGGTCTGTCTCTCTTCCTCATTCCACCGAATGCTTTCCACATACGTCTGGCGTGATGCGTACTGGTCTCCTCAGACCTCCCCCACTCCATCCTGGGCTGGAAATTTCAATTTCATGTGGTAGACCGAAATTACTGCCTGAAATTTACTTAGGGACGGTCTTCCGATCATCACATTGTAAGAGGAGGCCACGTCCAGTACTAAGAACCGGACAGTCCTGGTCTGTCTGAGCGGCTCGTCTCCTAACGTAACCAAAAGGTTCACCGCACCCAGGGATTTCAATGCTCCTCCTGCAAATCCCACTAACGAGGTTATGACCTCTTCCAACTCTATATCCAAGTTCATTTTCCTGAAGTAGTCATAAAACATGATGTCCTCCGAGCTTCCTGTGTCCACAAAGATTCGGCGGACATTGTAGTTAGCTATGGTAGCCGTGATGACTAAGGCATCCATATGGGGAGCTAGAATCCCGTCCTCGTCCTCTGAACCAAAACAAATATTTGGACTCGGGGCCACTGTGTCGAACCGGATATTCCARCTTCGGGATGCTTGTTTCAATCCAAAAATGGATCGCTGGAGCTTGCAAACCTTTTGCTCCTCTCCAGTAGATATGAAGCCTTCCGGCTGCGCCATATAGATTTCTTCCTCAATGTTACCATTAAGGAAGGCGGTCTTCACATCCATTTGCCATATCTCGTAGTCATAATACGCAGAAATGGCCAGCAAAATCCTAATGGATTTAAGCATCGCGACTGGTGAAAAAGTTTCCTCATAATCAACGCCTTGCTTATGAGTATACCCTTTCGCAACCAGTCTAGCCTTATAGGTCGCTACCTTTCCATCAACTCCAATTTTTCTTTTATAGATCCACTTGCATCCTATGGGAACAATTCCCTCGGGTGGATCTACCAAGGTCCATACCTTGTTGGAGTACATGGAGCCCATTTCGGATTTCATGGCTTCC
>BMAC01000207.1:654494-765814 GCA_014905375.1 Phtheirospermum japonicum | reverse complement strand
GGTTCACAACACATTGTGATTCGAACAACACATTGTTCTTATATGAACTCGTCCCTTAGAGTCCCTGATTAAATAAAACTCATTTTACTTAATCACTGGTCAAACCAGAACCCAACGAATTATGAGAGGCGCCTAGCAACTACGCATCATAATTCCCTAGATACAAATGAAGTGCCTGCAAGAACCTTGTGATATAGCTTATATGTACAGTACGATCCCTTCGCGATCTATGTCCCGATTGAACAAGAGGTATTGGTTCATCGAGACCTCTTTCTAGTTCAATAACTGTGTGTACGTTCTAGGTTCAAGATAATCCGTTCGTGTGTGATTTAGAGAAAACATATTTCTCTAAACACCCCACTATCAGCTCTGGCCAGAGACTCCGAGGATTTATCAACCATCAGAACACACAGGACATCCATGACTTATCATGCGTCCGAATCCCCTACTACCATGCACAGACTTCCCACTAGATTCCCGACTATGCGAACGTTGCCCCTTTTGATCGGCCTCCAAGGAGACACAGAGACAGGTCACAACATAGCCTGTCCTCTAGTGAAGTCACGATGAGGTCTGGGTCTTAAGGATTAATGTTGCACGCTATATCATAGAAATCATCTACTCGATGAGTGAGAACCACTTAGAGATTTCTAGGTGAGGGAGTTCAGTGAACTCATCTTATGAGCACCTACTTATGTATGTCGATGTCCAGACATCGTGACCGATGAGACGCGGTCCACATACACTAAGTACTAGTCTTAACGGGAAAGACCTGTATCCTCATTATGGCGTAACCCTATGACTAGGAACAAGTTCGACGAGTTACATTACGTGCTAGATTATCTCACGGTTCTACTAGACCAATCTACCGTAATAAAGTAACTTCGTCAGGACCATATCTATGCAACTAGCATGGGACAAAAGATATGGAATGCCAATATGTATAATAGATATTATTTCGAATAAGAAACGATTGTATTACTAGAGAATAGTCAGACCACAGCCACAAGTTGGCTTGTTGGTCACCTTATTCCAACAGTGTAGTCAAAGCGAGGTCGTCATCCGGCCAGGTCTAGCCTAGATCTCTTCATCGGAACTCTCTCCTCCTTGTCATACCGATCTCTTTTCTTCTCTCCTTCCTCCTTAGTCTTTAAGGCCTCTTCCAAGTGAATATGCTTCTCTGCCCGCTCCAAGAGCTCTCCGAACTTCAGTGCTGGCTTCACTACCAGTGACTGGAAAAATTCTCCTCTCCCGAGCCCCTGCGCTAACGCGTTAACTAGGAGCTCTTCCAACGCCAACGGTACCTCCAACTTCGCATTCGTGAATCGATTAATATAAGCACGCAGGCTCTCATTCTCTTTTTGCTTCAAACTAAATAGCTCCAACGGCATTTTCTGATATTTCCTGCAACTGGTAAACTGATGCAGAAATGCCGAGCTAAATTCATCAAAGTTGCTGGTAGAGCGCGACGGCAACTGGCTAATCCAGAGCTGAGATGATTTAGTGAAGGTCATTGGGAAGACCTGGCACATGATCGCGTCTGAGAATTTGTGCACAGCCACTGCAATTTCAAAACGGCTCAGGTGATCCCATGGGTCTGTTGTCCCGCTATACTCGAAACCCAGAGATCTATAAGAAGTTGGAACATCATCACGCATGACCTCCTCAGTGAATGGTGTGCCCCTCCGTGCTGGAACCGGGTCAACGTTCTCCATTTTCTTCTTAAATTCTCTTACCTATTTCTGCAGACTTTGCATCTGCTCGGCAAGAACCTGGGTTAGCTTGGCTCGATGTTTCACTGTCCAAGGTAGAGAAATTCTCTTCTCCGTCCTGAAGGGGGGTTCGAACTGTGCGTTGGCCAAGTGAAGGTTCTACCTCCGATAGTGGGACTGTCCGGGCTGGGGTGTTTTAGATGGCGGCGTTGAGATCTCCGCGAACTTGTTCTCCACAACCACTTCCACGACTTTTCCGATGAGCTCAGACAGCTGTATGAAGAAAGTCTCATTCAGCGATTCGCCATCGGTGGGCGTGGATCAACCAGAGGGGGTGGCACGGTGCCTGATCCAGTTGCTACTGATGGTTCTGCCCCCTCTGGCCTCGTTGTTGACGGCCCTGTTTACTGCGGCATGGCTCACGATGTGGCGGAACTAGGAGTACCACCCAGTTCCCCCACCAGATTCGCTGTAACCCATCTGAATCTATTGAACTTCTCACGTCTTAGCTTTGATTCTTCCCACAGACGGCGGCAATTGTTTCTCCCAGAAAAATTAAATTCACCTGAGATTGACTTTCACCCTATGTAAGCCTGACCTGCACTCAAAAACACGTCAGAAAAAAACCACCAAAGGTTTTCTGGTGGAAACCCCTCCAATGCTTAAGTCAGATAAGCATGTGGAGTATTATCAGTGCTCAAGGAAAGGTATACACAAGAATGACATACCTTTCTAAGCTTTGAGACTAGGGTATTTATAGTTTTCCTCAATGGGGACCCCATCCGGGATCTCGGGAACATTGGACACATATCAAGAGACGTTGCGCAACTAATTCTGACAGGTGGTCCCACCTTTCCCCCTTTAGGAGGTCAGGATACCAGACCTGTCTTGATCCTACTCTCTCCAAGTTATCTCATAGGTCAGGGTATCAGACCTGCCTTGATCCAGTTTCCTTAGGCTTATTTCGCAGAGAATCCATACCAGGTCAGGGCAATTCCCAAGCTATTATGAACCCTTTTCCGAGAAGACAAAATCAGGTCTTCCCAAAGACTGGTCTGGCCAATCTTCCTGTCTTTTCCTTAGTATTCTTAATTTAGATCTACGCCTATCCGGGTCTAGCTATTTAGGCCACATCAAAAAGGATCAAAAAAAATTCTAGAAAAAGCTATGATCCATATATTATTAAAAAAAAAAATCCTAACAATTTCTTTTAAACCTAAGAATCTATCTATCAAGTACTGATTAGAAATTATATTACAAGTGAAATGATAGAAAGTGATTGAACTATCACCTCATCCGAATTACCCAATCAACAAACCCCATAATATTGCACTTTTTGGCATTTTGTTTTGTTGTGATAGAACATGGAAAAATGCTTATTATCAGAGAAACTCACTTGTTTAGAATGAAAGGTTTACCCACTGTCAAGCAACTAGGCCAGGGAAGAATCAAACACCTGGTTGGTTAACAATCCAAGCCCCTTATAGCAGCTGGCATTAGGTCGGGATTAAGAATGTTTCAGTTCAAAATAAATGAAATGTCAATTAATATGTTTTTGGGAAGTTCTACGGTGTCGTGAAGGCACCATTCCTCACCTATTATCAACCATTGGATCAATTTAAAGTTATAAATATTAAAATATGGATGGATGCAAATGCACGTGAGGTGGGGGGCATGGTACCATGAATGCACCGTGTTGAGAATATTAGTCTCGACAATTTTCCATTTTGTGTATGTTTGAATTTCTTGGACTTTGATCTATTTAGGACTCTAGATTTATCTCCTAAGGTAGTTTAGGTCTTTATTTAGTTTCCTTATTTCTATCTTAACTTGTTTATCAAGACTAGGAGTCTTGTTTATTCAAAGTGAAATAGATCAACACAAATTAGATGGCTTTCGGGAAAAGAATGAAGACAGTCTTTGAGAAGCAGAACACACCACAAGACCTACTTGGAGCTACAAGTCAGAATCAAAAGATCTTCAACGTTGCATAACCAACGAAGGAGGTCGTATCAGTCGTAGCAACAAGTATTTGTGTGTTGATACACTTGTTTTTCATATATTACTTAAACATTTTGTAATTGTTCTTTAACGGTTAAGTAATATAGTTTTTGGGTTTGTATACCCATGTCTGTAAGTGTGTTTACTTACGGACTAAAATTTTAACAAGTGCGTTCATTTATTATTATTCTGCTATTTTTCTGATATTGCACAGTCTGGTGTTACCACTGGTATTGTTTAACATTATTCATAACACCCGTTCTATTATAAGTTCACGTTTTCCAAACTGGTTGATGTTAAGTCTGGTGTTACTTATCACGTGACACAAAATCTCTTTTCAAAATCATAGATCTACAAAATTACAATTGGCACCAGAGCAGGGTACTTTACTTTAAGTATTTCGATCCTTATTTGTTTTATAGATTCATTGATCTATGGACGCTCAAGGGAATCCACGACCTTCTATCCTCAACGGACAGAACTACTCTCTCTGGAAGCAGATTATGCGGTGGCATATCAAGAACATCGATGAAAGAGCGTGGAGAACTATTCTAGTTGGATGGGAGAAACCATGAGTTACTGATTCTGATGGAGTAACCTTTCCCAAGAAAGAAATAGACTGGAGCGCTGATGAGATTGCAGATTCAAACTGGAACTCCAAGTGCATCAACACCCTATGTGTATATGTCGACTCGAACTACTACAAAGTGATCAGCAAGTGCGAGTCATCAAAGGATGCATGGGATGCATTGCAAAGGGTGTGCGAAGGATCTCAAAGTGTGAAGAGGTCAAGACTGAGAATGCTCACTGCTACCTTCGAGGAAATGAGGATGGAGGAAAAAGAGCCATGAGACTTTTGAAGATTTCAAACGAGTGTGGAGAACCTGCCCGTGTCAAATCCCCGCCTTGTTGGGAAATTACTAAGATCCATTTCAAAGAAGTTTAGTATCAAGGTGGTTGCCATTGAAGATTCAAAGGACTCTGATAACTTATACTTCGATGAACTAGTTGGATCGCTCAAAACGTCCGAAATGGAACATCTTGGTTCCAACTCGAAAGAGAAGAACGTTGCCCTCAATACTGATGTCAAATCAGATGACGACAGTGAAGCCGTCGATTGGAGAGATTTGTTGGATAAGATCGAGAAAACCACTCTTGGAGAAGAAGAAGTGCCTCTACTCACTCAGAAATTCAACAAACATTTAAGAAGAAGAAACAACATTGGAGGCACATTCCCAAAGTTCAAATCAGAGAACCCACCTCCAAAATCGTCTGGACGAAAACTCTCTAATTTTCAGCCCTCATCGTCTGAGTCCAGGACACTGAACTCGCCTAAACCTCTCAGTGAAATCCAATGCCACGAGTGCAAAGGATAGGGGCACTACAAAAATGAATGTGCTAACACATTGAGGAAAAAGAGCCTGATTACAAAGGAGTTTAATGAGGATGAAGATGATTCTGACTCACCTAAGTCAAATCCTGCATTATTTACTAATGTTGTCTGGGATGATGACGACATACGAGTTGATAACATCAATTCCAACATAATTTGTCTGAATGCAAAGGTTGAGGAAACAACTGAAGAGTATAAGAAGTTGTGCATAGAGTATGACTAACTGTTTGCTAACTGGGGAAATCAGGTCCTAAAAGTAAAAGCTCTCATGATCAAAGTTGAAAAACTAACTCATGAGAAGGAGGATCAGCTGAATGTAATCATTCATCCGGAATCAGCCATTACAAGGAAAGACTCAGAATTGGAGCGAGTGAAGGCCGATTTAAAGTAGGCTCAAAATTTTTTTTCAAACCTCAACAAGGGAACTGCAAAGCTAGATGAGATTCTGGGAATGTCATTCCCAGAGTCTTCAAAACATGGGATCGGCTACAAACCCGAATAGGGAGTGCAACAAGCTGGACAGGAACTGAAGACAACCAAGCCTCATAAAAAGAGAAGAAGACAGTATATCTGTCATCATTATGGAGAGGCTGGTCATACTCGTCCGTTTTGCTGGAAGAAGTCAGGAAAGAAAAGTCAGTTTCAAAGGACAAGGCAACATGTAGTGACTCATGACAGGTTCCACGATTTCAACATCAGAGGCAATAGCAAAGTTAAACATGTCTGGATAAAAAAGGAAGAGATCCAATGTAACATGATCTATACTTCTCTAAAATCTCACATTACAGGAGCGTGGTATTTCGACAGTAGATGATCCAAGCACATGACCGGTTTTGAAGACCTTCTCTCAAATATTGTGAAATCTCACACTAAGGCCTCACAGCTAACTTGATCAGCATCAGTCAGCTGTGTGATGGAGGCTTTAGTGTTAAGTTCACAAGGTAAAAGTGTGAAGTCTTTGATGAAGGAAACGCTTGCATACTCAATGGTCAAAGAACTTCAAATAATTGCTATCAAATAAATGGCAATGTTTTCTGCAAATTATCTCAATTGAGCGAAGCCGAAGTGTGGCATGAAAAGCTTGGGCACGTCAACTACAAGATGCTGGAAAGGCTAGTGAAGAAAGAAGCTGTAAATGGACTATCAAAGCTCAACACAAAGATCATTCCAGTTTGTGCCGCACCCACATGTTCAGAGTCTTACCAGTTCAAATTATTTTGAACTCATGCACATGGATCTCATGGGACCACTGCAGGTGGAAAGTGTTGAAGGTAAACGGTATGTTCTAGTTGTAGTTGATGATTTTTTTAGATTTACTTGGATTGAGTTTTTAAGGGAAAAATCTGAAGCCTTTCAAAGTTTAAAAAAACTTGCAAAAAAGTTCTGTATGCGTTTTGGATTGAACATAGGTAGGATCAGATCTGATCACGGAGAAGAATTTGAAAATGAGTCTTTTGCAAACTATTGTTTAAAGGAAGGAATAAATCATGAGTTTTCCTCACCCATTACCCCTCAACCGAATGGTATAGTCGAAAGAAAGAATAGATCTCTTGCTGAGATGGCTAGAACCATGCTTATTTCAAATGGAATTGCAAAACGATTTTGGGCAGAAGCAATGAATACTGCTTGCCACACAATCAATAGGGTGTATTTCATACCCGGGTCACATGTTACACCCTACGAATTTTTGTTTGGCAAAAAGCCTAATTTGAGTTATTTCCATGTCTTTGGGTGTGTCTGTTATGTGCTGAATGATAGGATGCATCTTCCTAAACTGGACCAAAAAAGTGACAAATGAATTTTCATGGGATATTCCAAGAACAGTCATGCTTACAGAATGTTTAACCTTAGAACACGTTTCATGATGGAGTCCGTAAATGTGAAGTTCGGTGATTTGGTTAGTGGTGTTAAACTGACTGAGGACAATGATCTGGTATATGATCAAACTACTCAATATGTTGTGGATAGCTTACATGATAGTGCAGGTACAGAGATTGAAGTTACAGGTGATTGTTTTCATAGTTTTAGTGGTGATGAATATATCATCGGGTTCATGGCTTGGTATTATCGGAAATCGATTCAATTGAAGGATTCAAGGTGTTTCAAGCTTTGAAAATAAAAGGAAATGAAAATAAAGCAAGTAAGCTATCTAAACTACACCAAAGAATTGAAATGCAAGTGGGTAGGATGCCACGTCGTGTGCCTCAAATAGAAAATGCAAAGAAATAAAGGAAATAAGCAAGAAAATGCAAAGTTTCACCAAGTACAAGCATGCATGCACAAGGTACAACTATGTATAAAATCCTAAATAATGAAAATTAGCAAAAATTGAAAGCATGAATGGATAAAGCAATGAAAATGGACGGGAAAGTTTAAAAATTTAAAGAAAATAACAAACAACGAAGTCAAGATCTAGGATTTTAACTAAAACTATGCATGAAAATAAAAATCAAAATAAAGCATAGGAAAAACTCAAATTCAAGATGATCCAAGAGCCAATCTATGATCTAGACGTGTCACTCATCTATATTTCATAGCCAATTCCTAAGTTTCATCATGAATTCAAGGTGCTAAGACAAAAGGCATAATATGAAGAACAAGCATGGAAATGAAGAACAAAGCATGAAACTAAAGCATAAAACATTAAATTGAAAGGAAACTTACTTGAATTAGGAAATTGAAAGTAACAATCCAAAGGAGTATTTGGATTCTTCTTAGGCTCACAAACCCAAGGCCAAGAATGAAAGTAAATCTAAAACTAGAAAAGAAAATACATCAAAGCTTGAATTTGAAACTAAAACCTAAGAAAGAGAAAATTATCAAGAGCTTGAGAGTAATTTTGATCCCAAACCCAAGTTAGTGTTGGGAGAGGAGTTATCTCTTCAATGGTGCAAGGTGTGGGCTTTATATAGTTGTTTTTAGGGGCAAAAACATCCAAAAATTCTCAAAATCGCCGAACTCCCAGCGTCGCAGTCGATCGACTGACAAAGCAGTCGATCGAGTGCCCATCCTCGAACAGCCACTCTCTGTCCAACAGTCAATCGACAAAAAATCCAGTCAATTGACTGCTAAAACTACGTAATCAGCCAACAATGTCTTCATATGAAATGTAGACCTTTCTTTTGGCTATCATTTGAATTTTGATTTGTGTCATTTAGGACTTTCCTCCAAGAGTTATGGTCTACGCACCAAAACCTACCACAAGGAAGGTGACGATAAACTATCTCCACTTAAAGCTGCTTTTTACCCTTCTTAGACTCAAAATTTGGGATTATTGTAAACACAAAAGTTTTAGACAATTCTCTCAGATTTCCAATGGTATAAGGTGGAGGCAAATGAAACAAGTGGTTTTGGAGTTATGCTTGTATTACGACAACTGAGACATCTACCGAGCGAATTTAATCCTTTTAGCCACCTACAAAACAAGAATTCAAGCTTAAAACCCCAAAAATAGCGCAAACACCTCACATATCGTACTCTTAAAGTCAAAAAAAAGATCAACGAGAAAAAGTCTTGAAACCTAATGAAAAACGACTCGAAACTACTAGACACGCTGCTAAACCCTAACTAAAAATACGAGGAAAAACACAACAATTACATGCAAAACAACTACCCCACACTTATCGGTTTGTTCGTCCTCGAAAAATGAAAAGAATCGAGATTGTGCATGCAATGATTATTATGTAAAAAGAGATATTCTTGTGCTCACCCTTATTAATATGAGGATAGTATCAACATAGACTCGCTATCGTCAAGCATTGCTTGTATTACTCTTTCTCAAATGCAAGCCAAAATCGATGACTTCCTCACAAATGAAATCTTGAGGTTGATCACTTAATTCGCTCAAGTATTTAATATGGGATGTGTATTCGCTCGAATCGGACAATGCATGCACTCGTCAAGATTTTACAAATTGGACGCTCAAAATAGCTCGTAGTACATGACCAAGCAAGAATCGAAAGAGGTCTTTATTATGGGTTGTAATGTTGGATCTTTGGTAAGGCATGGAATATATGGATATAGTGGCTAACACACAATCAAACGTGATCAATAACACACAAAATCCTACTTTCTAAAACCCGAAGCTTATGATCGCTTCACCTTTCCCAATTCACCAAATTCTCATTCGAAACTCTTTCTTCTTACACACTCTTTCCGAATTTTATTTCACAACACTTAGAAGCTTTTTGAATTCGCTTCTTTTTTTCTATCTTAGCCTTTAAATTAGGCTTTACACATGAACGCACGCTTTATCACTTATTGTGATTTGTGTTGGAGAATTATTATTTTCTTTGTATAAGCAACTCAAAATCCAAAACTCACAATCGATTTTTCTCACATTTCTCGTCAACTAACAACGTACCCTCTCACCTCACAATTATGAAGATGCGAGAGCTAAAATCGAGCTCAACTAACAAGAAACGGGATAAAGGCTCAAGGGGGCTCGTTTGGGATTTATAAAGTAGCTTAAATTTATGGATATGGCCGGAATACGGGTGATATATGTGCCTCGAGATCATTTTCRAATTCAATCATGTACGAGCAAAGCTAAACCTTCTCAATGCAATTTCCATAAAAATGTAAGCAAGCCGATAAATCACACAAGGCTACTCACTAGTTTGCACCGAATTTGGGAGCAAAATCAAAAGAGCTTTTAAAGCTTTGTAATATTTTCACGAGAAAATGTTTATTATATATATATAGGCGGTTTTCGGACGAAGAACAAAAATTCAACCCATCACACAAGAGGCCATAAACATGAAAAAACCCGACAAGTAAACTATTCAAACTTCCAAGCATGTGAAGTTGTTCGACAATGTAATAACGACTCAAAAGACACAAAAATTGACTTAACCATATAAATGCGCAAATATCAAGTGTCACTTCGCCAAGAATGCGTCACTTTGCCAAAGATCGAGTTAAGAACAAAAAAACATGCTTTGTAATACCTGGACCCTAATCACCTATCCACCCCACACTTATACCATATATTACCCGCATTTTAATGAAAAACAAGTAAAAGGAGGGTGGATAGAAACTTCCTCAACCGAGCGAGTTTAGGTCGAGCTTGGTGGGGTCCACCTAGGCATCTAAGCAATCCAAGCAAAAATCGAGCGTGGCTAGTAACTCTCAACCCCATGAACACTACCACTTTTATCAATCGTCCAATGGTCGATGTCGGAAAACAAAACCTAGAAAAGAAAATCACAGAAAATAAAAAACACAAGGGAATTTGTACATGAACCTCAACAAAATATTTTTTGTTTGTTTTTCAATTTTCCAATTTTTTTGGATTTTTGAATTTTTGAATGTTTTTGGATTTTTCAATAAAAGAAAGAAATGGAAGAACTTGGGTTGCCTCCCAAGAAGCGCTTGTTTTACGTCTCTAGCTTGACATACTCCCTTTTTGATCAAGGTGGGAATATCACGGGAGGGTCCACCAAGACAATCTCCTCCTTGTCGGGAGGATCCACTCTTTGGAACGTCCTTGGCGCATTGCATAGCTCATATAAGATCCGCCAAATTGCAAACGTTCCGAGCGGGCAATCGACATTCGTCTCGGCTAGGTACTCGGGTGGAATGGTGATCTTAAAGTGACCCGAAGACTCATCAAAGAAACGATAGGAGTAATGGCCAGCTAGCTTCTTCAACCTTTAGTCGACAAACGAGGGAGGGGAATGATCTCTCTTGGTAGCCGCATTAATCTTCTTAGAATCGATCAAAATCCTCCATCTCGTCGTAGCCTTCATGGATAACAATTCTCCTTCTCCATCTTTGAGAACTAACGAGCCGCTCGTCTTGGGCACCATGTGAATGGGATTCACCCACTCACTCCCGGCTAGTACGAATATCAAGCCCTCCAAAAACAACATCCACATCCCGGCTCTCATCATATCATCAAGAGTCAAATTCGAAGGGCTAACTCTCTTAACCACTCTGGGTCTCCACTCAATGGCATCTTTAAGAATTTTAAACCCTTCCACCATCCTCTCCTCCTTTTCCTCTTGATGTGAATTTGCAAGGATGGTAATTGACTTGGTCTCCTCATCCTCCTCAAGATAATAGTCAATATTTTCAATATTACCATCAATAACCCCCACCTCCCCCTCTAAAAAGTTGTCGTTGCCCTCAACGACACATCGAGAATCATCTACACCCAAATCAGGGTCACATAGAGGAACAACGGACTTATCATGTAGAACATGGGGCCCATCTTCACAACATCCTTCACTATCGACGTTCGGTCCAACCACCTCCTCATTGATCTTGGCCTCCATATACGGTTCTTCGACTAACTCTTGAAGCATGTCCATGAGTATGGAATCCGCATGAGCTCGTTTAAGCATATCAATATCGCTTGCGAATTGGTCCAATGTAGCATCAAGAGCATCACACTTAGCAACAAGAGCACCACAATTAGCCTCAGGAGCACCACACGTAGCCTTAAGAGCACCACACTTAGTGGTCAACGAATTCAGTTCTTACAAAATGGCCAAGAGAATCGGATCGGGCGATAAAATAGGAGCATGCACCGGAATATCGAAGGCGGGAGGGGTATTTTGGTCATTGGAGCTCGAACCTCCGAAGTACGCATATGGATCGGAATCATGAGTGCCATAGATGGCATCAAATGAGGCATAATCGAAATTGGAAGTGAGAGAACCATCATATAGGTCGGGATTCGAGCTCGGCATACTCGGGTAATTTTGTGGAGCACCATAGCCATACGAGCCGGAAGTCGGGGCTTGCATGTTCGGAAAGGAATATGGAGCTTGCACGTTCGGATAGGAATTTGGAGCTCCATAACCAATCACGCCCGAGAAACTATCAAACCCGACATGGTTTGCACCATGCCCTCCCATGCCGGGTTGCCCATATCTATATCCACCATTGGCAACGTAGTTTGCACCATGCCCTCCCACGTTGCCATACCCATTATACAACATCTCATTCCCAACATGGTTTGCACCATGCCCTACCATGTTGGGAATGTATCCACCATAGTTATAAGCACCTTGCATACTAAACAAAAACGTCAAATAACAAAGAAGCTAAAAACACAATGAAACTACAACCAAATCGAAAGCCTTAACCAAGACGAGTCACAACGGCACCATTTTGTTTTCATAGTTTTAGTGGTGATGAATATATCATCGGGTTCATGGCTTGGTATTATCGGAAATCGATTCGATTGAAGGATTCAAGGTGTTTCAAGCTTTGAAAATAAAAGGAAAATGAAAATAAAGCAAGTAAACTATCTAAACTACCCTAAAGAATTGAAATGCAAGTGGGTAGGATGCCACGTTGTGTGCCTCAAATAGAGAATGCAAAGCAATAAAGGAAATAAGCAAGAAAATGCAAAGTTTCACCGAGTACAAGCATGAATGCACAAGGTACAACTATGCATAAAATCCTAAATAATAAAAATTAGCAAAAATTGAAAGCATTAATGGATAAAGCAATTAAAATGGACGGGAAAGTTTAAAATTTTAAAGAAAATAACAAACAACGAAGTCAAGATCTAAGATTTTAGCTAAAACTATGCATGAAAATAAAAATCAAAATAAAGCATAGGAAAAACTCAAATTCAAGATGATCCAAGAGCCAATCTATGATCTAGACGTGTCATCCATCTATATTTCATAGCCAATTCCTAAGTTTCATCATGAATTCAAGGTGCTAAGACAAAAGGCATAATATGAAGAACAAGCATGGAAATGAAGAACAAAGCATGAAACTAAAGCATAAAACATTAAATTGAAAGGAAACTTACTTGAATTAAGAAATTGAAAGTAACAATCCAAAGGAGTATTTGGATTCTTCTTAGGCTCACAAATCCAAGGCCAAGAATGAAAGTAAATCTAAAACTAGAAAAGAAAATACATCAAAGCTTGAATTTGAAACTAAAACCTAAGAAAGAGAAAATTATCAAGAGCTTGAGAGTAATTTTGATCCCAAACCCAAGTTAGGGTTGGGAGAGGAGTTATCTCTTCAATGGTGCAAGGTGTGGGCTTTATATAGTTATTTTTAGGGGTAAAAATGTCCAAAAATTCTCAAAATCGCCGAGCTCCCAGCGTCGCAGTCGATCGACTGACAAAGCAATCGATCAAGTGCCCATCCTCGAACAGTTACTCTCTTTCCAACAGTCGATTGACAGAAAATCCAGTCGATCGACTGCCAAAAATACGGAATCAGCCAACGATGTCTTCATATGAAATATAGCCCTTTTTTTTTTGGCTATCATTTGGATTTTGATTTGTGTCATTTAGAATTTTCCTCCAAGATTTATGGTCTACGCACCAAAACCTGCCACAAGCAAGGTGACGACGAACTATCTCCACTTAAAGCTACTTTTTACCATTCTTAGACTCAAAATTTGGGATTATTGTAAACACAAAAGTTTTAGATAATTCTCTCAGATTTCCAATGGTATAAGGTGGAGGCAAATAAAAAAAGTGGTTTTGTTGTTATGCTTATATTACGACAACTGAGACATCCACCGAGCGAATTCAATCCTTTTAGCTACCTACAAAACGAGAATTTAAGCTTAAAACCCCAAAAATAGCGCAAACACCTCACATATCGTACTCTTAAAGTCAAAAAGAAGATCAACGAGAAAAAGTCTTAAAACCTAATGAAAAACGACTCGAAACTACTAGACACGACGCTAAACCCTAACTTAAAACACGAGAAAAAACACAACAATTACATGCAAAACAGTGATGACAGGTCTGGTGACTTGTCACCAAACCTAACCCCAACTTCTGAAGGAGCAAACACTGTTGGGGCTGAGGACCCGTCACCAGTCATAACACCAACTCCAGAAGCTCCTGAATCAGATTCAGACTCAGATGAGGACAACCCGAATACTTAAATTGACCTGTATCATAGGGACATTCCTTTAAGAGTTCAAAGGAATCATCCAACAGGTCATCGAAGATCTTGATGAGAGAAGCACGATAAAACGACATATAAATTTTAAAGAAATGGTAAGATATGTGTGACTGTCAACTAACTGCTCTCAAATCGGAGAGTCCTTGTTTCTTATGTGGAAGAGGCTCTCAAGAACGAGTTCTGGATTAAAACCATGCAGGAAGAGCTGGACCAATTCGCCAAGAACGATGTTTGGGACTTAGTTCCACGCCCTGGAAACACATATGTCACTGGGACAAAGTGGATCTTGAATAATAAAACTGATGAACCAGGAAACATTGTTCGAAGTAAGGCATGGCTGGTCACACAAGGATATACCCAGATCGAGGGGATTGATTTTAATGAAACATTTGCACCAGTTGCACGCATAGGATCGGTAAGACTCCTTGTTGTTGTTGCTTGTCATTTAAAAATATCACTGCATCAATTGGACATTAAGAGTGCTTTCTGAAATGGTGTATTGAGTGAAGAAGTACATGTTGAGCAGCCTAGGGTTTGTTGATCCTCACAAACCCAATTTTGTTTTAAAATTAAAAAAGGCGTTGTATGGTTTAAAACAAGCTCCACGAGCTTGGTATGAGAGATTGACTCAACATTTACTGTTTTTAAAATTTAGACGAGGTGAAGTTGATAAAACCTTGTTTCTCCTCAAATCCAACAAGCACATTCTTATTGTTCAAATTTATGTAGATGATATTGTTTTTGGATCCACTGGTGAACAGATGGTGAAGGATTTCGTAGCTCGGATGTCAGTTACATTCGAAATGAGCATGGAAGGTAATCTTTCGTATTTTCTTGGTTTACAAATTAAACAACTTGATGATGGTATCTTTCTGTCTCAAACCAAATATGCTAAAAATCTGGTAGAGAAATTTGTGCTAGAGAAGCATAAGAAAACACCATTGGGTAAAACCAAGAAACTGTCGAGAGATGATGTTGGGATCAGTGTTGACAACACCACTTACAGGAGTATGATAGGTAGTCTCCTTTATTTGACTGCTAGCAGACCTGATATAATGTATAGTGTATGCCTTTGTGCCAGGTACCAATCAAACCCCAAGGAGTCCTATTTAAAAGTTGTAAAAAGAATAATCAAATATGTGGCTGGGACCAGTGATCTAGGGATTTGGTATACCAAAGATACGTGTACTGAACTTGTTCGTTACACTGATTCGGACTGGGCAGGTGATGTCGTAGATAGGAAGAGTACCACTGGAGGCTATTTCTTCTTGGGTAGTAATCTGGTCTCGTGGTACAACAAGAAGCAAATCTGTATATCCCTCTTTACAGCTGAAGCTGAATATATCGCAGCTGGGAGTGCGTGTACGCGACTTTTATGGATGAACCAGATGATTGAAGACTACAGTCTCTATAGTAGTGTTCTGACCGTACTTTGTGACAATACGAGTGCCATAGATATCTCAAAAAATCCCGTTCAGCACTCTCGTATAAAACACATTGACATCAGGTATCATTTTATCCGAGACTTGGTTGAGAGGAAAATAGTGAGTCCTGAGCATGTAGGGACGGACGATCAAATGGCTGACATCTTCATAAAGGTATTAGATTATGAGACCTTCTCTCATTTGAGAAGAGATCTCGGTATGTGCATTGTCTAGTCCATGTTGGGTTTTGATGTTGTGACAACCACTTCTGTCATCAGTCACAACATCTGTACATTTTGCTTGCATTTTTATCTTTCTGTCTCATACATAATATGAATGCATTAGGTTTGGTTTTTGGTATAAAAATATCTTGTGTTGTAATAAAAGTGGTGACAAAAAGACTGACCTCTTTAATCAGGTGATTGTGGAACTTTCCCGCATAAAATGGCTTTCTCCCAAGTCCAAAAATAAGGGGTGTTAAAAAGCAATTGCTAAGATAATTTCTCTTCAAACTTGTAAAAAGATGAAGGAAATCTGGATTAGAAAGATCCAACCTATGAATTTCACCTCATTGAGCGATTTTGATGTTGTCATTAACTTGGGTTACGTAGTTTGTTTTCATTGACTTCACCTGAAGTAATGTTGGTTATAATGTCATCAGTCATGAAAAGCAACACGGATCAAGTCACTGAAAACCTTAAGTGTATTTTTTTTTTTATCTTTTTAGGTCATGTGTTTTAGGCATCTTCTAGAACATTCATACTATGTGAAGATGCCAAGTTGTTGTGTGTTCTGTTACTTATGCTTGCTTCTTTCTTTACCTTCTCTGAATTTTTTTAAGGTTTATGATACTTGGCTGTTTAAGTGGAGTTAAAATCAGAGAGATGGACAGGTAATACTGGGTTGATGTGGAAGGAGATTGTTCGCCCTATACGTATTTTCACGACTTTGGTGATGGTTCTAAATCCCAGCTCTAATTCAATTTTCTGCCATTGTAGGGACGTGTGATTTACCTTGTTTTTGTGGTTGATTGAGTGGAGATAATGTATACTAAATTAAGGGGGAGTGAGGAGTTTGGATGGAAAGGAAATCCGTGTGGATTAAGTCAGGATTTGGTAAATTAGGATTTTTCCTCTCTTTCTCTCTCCTGCTACAACGGTCATTTCTTTTGTGTTTAAGAGTCCAAAAATTGTTACCGTTTTTATTATCCCACTTCTCTGAAATTCTTTTGCAATCCAAACTCTCTAACTCTCAAGTTCTTCTTCATCTCTCTCTCTCTTGAATTACCTTTTTTTTCTTTGCTGCTCTCTTTGTGATATTTTCAGGATGTCTTCTCCGAGCAAAACTCCAGTGCTCCCTGCCGGCGTGCATAACCCGTCCAGCAGCCAAGCACCAGTGAATCTTCCTAGATTCGGTAGCCTGGATATTCGCGAGGAAATCGGTGGCACTTTCCCTCAGAACCCGTCACCGGTTGTAACTCCGCCAGACGGATCGCCGCTGCCTCAAGCTCAGGACGTTGTCCCAAATCCGACACCCGTCGATGCTAATCCAGAGGCACAAGTGTTTCCTGGTCAGGCTGGGAATGAAATTGACATCGACAACCCGCCAAATCTGCCACTTGTTGATGAAATCTTTGGGTGGGTAGGTGATCCAACCCTAAAAAGGTCCCGGCGGCTGAGGAACATCCCACCTGATGTGGTGCCGTCGGCAGTTCCAAA
This sequence comes from Phtheirospermum japonicum, assembly GCA_014905375.1. Taxonomy (NCBI): domain Eukaryota; kingdom Viridiplantae; phylum Streptophyta; class Magnoliopsida; order Lamiales; family Orobanchaceae; genus Phtheirospermum; species Phtheirospermum japonicum. The sequence continues at coordinate 748,671 of BMAC01000207.1, read as the reverse complement.
AAGTCAGTCCGGCCCATGGCGTGTTATGCCACTCGAGCACATGAACCTGATCGAGGACGTCCCTGTCGTGACAAACTCTGATGACGAAGAATTTGTGCCCACCGCCCCTGCTGCTGCATCAGTGACCACCTCGACTTCCACTGTGTTACTAGTGAGGTCTCGCCGCCGGAAGGAAACTGACAAGCTTGCTGACAAGAAAAACCCGCCTGCGCAAATGAAAAGGTTTCCCGAGTCGACTGAGACTGAATATTCCACGGGTCCGTATGAAATTGTTGATTTCCTTACTGGAGAAGTCTCCAACTCCACCAAACTTGCTGAAGGTCCATCTGCTTCCGTTCTTGTTCCTGAGGTTCACCCTGAACCTGAACCCGACTTTGGGTCTGAACATTCCCCTGATCCATCTGACGAGATTCTTCGAGATCTTTTGCCTCCCAAGAAGGCCGCCAAGAAGAAGTTTAAGGGCACAATGTCTACTGTAACCCAGGAAGTTGATGTTGGGACCGGTTATTTGTCACCAAAGCCAACATCACCAGCTGCTGATCCTATTCCATCCATTGCTATTAGTTCTGATTCTGCAACCTCTAGCGCTGCACCAATTCCATCTGCTGACTTCGGCCACTCTGACGAAGCTCCATCTCAGGCCATTGAGATTGAAGACATGGAGCCGTTCTCTCTTAGATTCCTGACAAGCAAGGCCGAGGAGTTATTTTTGGAGTATTTGAACCGGAGCTTAATTGCTGAACGCCGAGTCCCGGTTAATCTCTTTGAAAGGCAGAATCTGATTACTTTCTTTAAGCATAGAGGTATGTTGTCCACTGTCACTACTGCAATGCCCTTTGTTCATAGTGTTGTTTTGGAGTTTTATGCGAACATGTTACCTTCTGTTGTGGATCCAAGTTCTGTGAATTTTGGGAAGGTATTTTTGCGTGGAAAAGTTTTTTCTTTTACTCCCGGATTGATAAATGAGTTGTTTGGTACTGAGGAGTACCATGGCGACTCGGCAGTAGACGATATGAATGAGGTAACTTTGTTTTTATCTGGTGGATTGGTGAACAAATGGCGAGAACAATTGCCCAGCACCCGTTTGTCCTCTCTTTATTCAGTGTTGCATAAGCTTGCCATTTTTAACTGGGTTCCTTCGAAGAATGCAACTATGCGGACTCGCCCTCAAGCACAATTCCTGAAATCGACTTGGTCGGGGTATCAAGTTCAATTTCGGACAACAGGTATTTGATGCTATTACCAGGTTTGCCACATCCAAAAATATTTCCTCTCTTTGTTTTCCCTCACTTATCTACAACATTCTCGAGAACCAAGGACTTACGCTTTCTGAGGATGATGCTCTAACTGGGGAAGCTGATTGGTTCACTCTGCGTAGCTAGCACTTGGCTGGGAACCGTGTCGTAGATCTTCCTTGGCAGGCATCCGTGCAGAGTGGTGTTGCGACTGGTGACAGTTCAGGCGTTCCCAACACCAGTTCGAACATAGTAAAACTTCCACCTCAGGTTGTGCGTGCCCAACTTGCCTTGCTCGACAATCAAATTGCCTAGCTTCAGGCCGTGAGGGGTTCCTGGTATGACACCCTTTTGCTTTCTGAACAAGGGGGAGATAATGAGGAGGAGGCTGAGGGAGATGAAGACACGAGGACTGATGTGGATGCGGTTGCCGAGGATACTGATGGACAAGATGCCGAGGTGTTGGCCAGCTTGAGCAAGAGGAGGAAGAAGGTCTTGTCGAGGAATAAGAAGTTACACAAGATGAAGAAGCTGCTGTGGAAAATGAAGGCTAATGAAAGGACATCGTCGTCTGTTCGACGATCTAAGAGATCTTGTGGTCTTTGAGTGATCATGCTTCTCTTAGTTTATTTTATGTTATATCTGGTTGCTACATAAACAGTTTTATTTCTTTCTTTTTTGGGATGTTTGAACAATGTTTATTCAAGGGGAGTCGTTGAACTCAGGGGGAGTTGTTAGTATGTCTTGCGTGTCTTTTGTGTGTGTGTCCAGAAAGACAAAAGTGGAAGATTATTGAGAATATTAGTCTCGGCAATTTTCCATTTTGTGTATGTTTGCCTTTCTTGGACTTTGATCTATTTAGAAACCTAAATTTATCTCCTAAGGTAGTTTAGGTCTTTATTTAGTTTTCTTATTTATAGATTAACTTGTTTATCAAGACTAAGAGTCTTATTTATTTAAAGTGAAATAGATCAACACAAATCGAATGGCTTTCGGGAAAAGAACGCAAGACAGTCTTTGAGAACCAGAACACACCACAAGACCTACTTGAAGCTACAAATTAGAATCAAGAGATCTTCAACGTTGCGTAACCAACGGAGAAGATTGGATCAGTCGTAGTAACAAGTATTTGTGTATCATGTGTTGATACACTTGTTTTTCATATATTAATTAAACATTTTGTAATTGTTCTTGAACGGTTAAGTAATATAGTTTTCGGGTTTGTATACTTATGTCCGTAAGTGTGTTTACATACGGACTAAAAATTTAACAAGTGTGTTCATTTATTTTTATTTCGCTGTTTTTCTGATATTGCGCAGTCTGGTGTTATCACTGGTGTTGTTTAACATCATTCATAACATCTGTTCTGTTATAAGTTCACGTTTTCTAAACTAGTTGATGTTAAATCTAGTGTTACTTATCATGAGACACAACATCTATTTTCAAAATCATAGATTTACAAAATTACACACCGTAGTCATTTCCTATTTTTTTTTTAACACGGTTTAATTTGATTTTCGTTACATTATGGTAATATCCGATTCCTCGACTCTAATACTAAATTAAAAATATTAAGTTATTGTGAATTTTATCATATACTTTAACAATTAGTTTAGTTGCCAAACTAATAAAAAGAAATCTTACTTATGAATTGTTGAATGTAATTAGATTAAAATCAACTTAATGCAATTATAAATCGATTCTATCAATTATTCAATTTTCTTGGAAAATTAAGAAATCTCCAATTTGTATCGTAAATAAATCTCAAGATAAATCGGTTCATAAATTAACCAACGATAAAAAAATTATTTTTCGATTTCAGTTTTCGATACGGTTTAATAACATTACAATAATACATTAAAACTGTATACAAATAAGATAATAATATAGTAATAATTGGAAACTCATTGGTCAGTAATTGAACTTAATCAAACCAATTGATAGTTCCATATTCCTTTCCCGCTCCTTGAGGAACATCTTCCATAACCTTCTCCTGCCCCTTGGGGTAATAAATTCCGGTCCGATCATCCCGAACCCACCACGTGGCATCGCCTGCTGCCCTTGTTTGTTTCACCTCCTCCCCGTTCAATTTCGTTGTGTCACTTGCCAATTCCGGTGGTGAACCACTTTTCCTGTGGTAGGCTTTTCTCAACATTGGCCTGTGGATAATATAATTACTATCTACTGTGAAATTGCGTGAATTGGGTTCAAAGTTGACACAACATATGTTTGATATATATATATATATATATTATTTTTTTAAGGTATTTTTACATGTTAAAAGAAATGAACTTTTAGATGTTATGAAATTAATTTGGGTGGAAGTATAGGAACTTACAAAGTCAATAATAATTTTAATACTAAAGTCGTAAAAAGAGATTTAATATCTTTTAATTATAATTTTTTATTAAGTATCTGGATCTTAAAATGAATAAAAAGATTCCATAAAAATTTGATTGTAGGAAGCAATAATTGAGTAGGAGATACATAAGTATTAATTCTTCATTATTTAATAACACTCACAAGGAATTTATTGGAATTTTCATCATTAAACGTGATCTTCAATTATTTTATTATCATGTTTTCCTGAAATCACATTTATGTATATTTGTAACTTTACGAACAATGAGAGAGTGATAAATGGCAAATTCCAATATAATTCATGACAAGGAAAATTTACATTTGTTTTTGGGGATGGAACCAACTATTTTAAGCTAGCTCATCCTTGCAATTTACCAGCGGTTCTCATCTCAATACTTACCTTGATTTATTCCCACTAGACTTGCAAAACAATTATTAATAGGGATAATTACAAACATCGCCCTCTGGTTTGGGTTATTTACATCAACAATCAGATACATTTCAAAATTAAATAAAAAGAAAACCTTGATACTATTTGGTTATGTTCTATTTTTCTGTCCAAAAGCAAAGAATATTTTAAAATCTCCTTTATAATATTTCCGCCTTTAGATTTAAGGCATAATCAGATTTCAAGGTTTTCATTTTGTTTTTTTTAGGTAAACTCGAAACTTCTCTTAGATTTTATTTTTGTAAATAACCCAGACATTATGGGTGGTTTTTTAATTGTCCGTCATTAATATTTTACATTGACTATAAAATTGAATTTCTTGATTAAATGACCGGCACTTTCTTATTGCACATCAACTGAATTAAATTTTTTTGTAGCTTTGGACTGCTTCAAATGACCCAATTTAGTAAGCTTTAATTTTCCATATATTTTCTTTCTATTCTTTTTTCTTTTAAATCCGAAATAGTATAAACTCAATGATCGAAGTCAAAGCATCTTATTATTAGAGCATCTTCAATGGGACAAAGTTAATTTCTAATAACATGTAAATACAATATTATTATTTAGAAATCTTTTTCAATGATAAATATGAATTGTTTAAAATAATTAACTACTATTGCTGGAGAGGTGAGACAAATAAATTAATCAATATTAATGGATAAATAAATAAATAAATAAATAAGTTCTTAAATAGGTAATGTCTAGCATATCATCTAGATGTAGACGATGTGCTAGACATTGTCTATATTTTTTCTTGACACATAAATTTTTTGAGCTTATGTGACAAGTAATTTACTTACAATTGAAATTCCATTGGAGATAATCTTAGTGCACAAATAAATTAATTAAATGGAATACGTTGTGAAGGAATGATATCTAAAATCTCAGATTAAACATTAAACATGAATGCTCCGACAATCATACCTCGTCTGGTCTAGTAGTTATATATAAATTATTACTTACTTGAAATACATAGAATTCATGGTTTGTGCCCCTCTACCAGCTGCTGCAGATGCCATTTTATCTCCTCTTTGCAAAAAACAGTGTGTTATGTCTAAGGAATAATTGAACAACTTTATAACTCATGCCCTCAATTTATAGTGACAAAAAGGACAAATTCAGTTCCCCCAAGAAAATAGAGGATGATGTTAGGGTCAGGTGATGGGCTATTTGAATTTTGTTATTATTTACTTGAATCAGTTCCATGCCGATGGGAAACGGTGGGCTATTCTCTTATTTTAAATTAAATGAAGGTATGGGCTTTATTTATTGATGGGTTGGATTGGATTGGATTGGATTGGATTGAATACGCCCTTTCCCAGTTGCGATTTTCCGTTGGTATGGTGGCTTAATAAATCATTGTTGGCTTAGAATTGCATATCTTTAGTTTTGACCGCTTACAGTCACAAAAGTAAATTTGGAAAAAGAAAATAAATAAGTTTTATAAGTGTGATCGGATATACAATAGTAAAGTAATATGATGATTGGAAATATGTGAACAAAATTCAAATAGTTGACAGTGATTGGAAGTGTGATTGAATAAAGGAATTTGTATTTACTTATATAAATATCGTTAATCATTCAACAATTATTTATTTTCTGATTATTTGAGTTTTCTTTCTGTTCTAGATTAACTTGAATCTCGAAAAATTCTCACCGTGAAAACTCATTACACATGTAATGCTTGTTTATGATGCAGTCAAGAGAGACCCAGCAATTACATTTATGAAAACCAGTTAGATAAACTTCGAAAATTGGTGGTCTCATTTGAACTATTTCTTTCTTGTCTTAGGCACAACAACTCAGTTGTGATTTTAATAAATCTCCAATCAAACTGCTCAAGAGTTTAAGTCTCCAAACCTTTGAACGATCGATCAACCGGAGTTCTCGTTGCATTGGACTAGACCCTCACATATCATAATATATGATTTTATTACGAAATAGTATTGTAAAGTATGCCTTTGCCACTTTTTATAGGCCAATTATGATATGTCTATCACTGTCTTTTCTCGGTCATCATATTTGATGATACGACTAAATTGGTGTTAAAAATATAAAGTACTGACCTTAAATATGCAGTCAACAACCTGATCAACCTTAGATATGTGAATAGCGACCTGATAGATCTCGAAAAAACTCCTAACGACATGATAGATCCTGCAAAATAAAACCCAAATCAGGCGGTGGACAGCCACGCCGTAAGCCCTCCGATGCTTAAATCAGAAAGCATCCATAATGAGGCCTAAGTCTTTATATAGATAAGAGAAGTATTCTCAATTTAGGGTTTATCTCTCCTATTAAAACTATAACGACCGCCTCAAAATTAGGATTCATCTTTTATGCTAAGTTTCCAAAGATATGAGAACTCTCACAAAATTATCAAAATAGTCATGGGCCAATAAGCCTATCCATAGATTTAGTCTGCCGGGACCCCATAAAATAGCCCATATTAGCCCAACAGGACCTAGAAACCATGAATCCCAACTCTCAGTACCGAGCTACCACTTGGTGTCGAGCTGGTATAGTAGCGCTTTCCTCATCATAGCTTGCCACCTCACATAAGAGCTCGCCACTCTTATACGAGAGGTCGCCGCCTCCAAAAATAGCTCGCCCACCTCCTAGAAATATTACACCTTCTAAAAAATGAGGTCGCTCACTAAACCTGCATAATTACCTGCATGCTTGCCGACATGAATATTTGATGTCGTATCAGCTCCCCCAAATCCTGATTGGTTGAGGTAGGAAACCGATTAGAATGTAATCATGAGTTAACCCCAGAAGTCAATTCGGCATGTCTCTTGGTAAAAGCGTAAAACCATCAGCCATCGCTTCGCACTTAAGAACATTAAATGCGCTTCTGCAAAATGTCGGGCACGCGTCAGTAGCCCAATACCTCGTAATATATTTAATCCCATGGGCCAAAAATGAAAGGCCCACAGTAAATCCTACAAATTTTCCCGTCCATCAAAAACCCTTTCTGTCTTTTCATCTTTTTGCTCCGCTCTCTATACACGGTACCTTTTCAATGTCATCATCCTTATTTACACAAAACAAGCACAAATCTACGCCATTTTCCTCTGCAAAAGATACCTTCAGCTTTCTACATAACTCGCAAGTACGATCAACTGCACCAAATTCATCAACCATGATAGGTAAGTCCCCCTAATCCACTGTCTCAATTATTTCATTTCCCCATAATTACTGTCTGAGTGTGATTTTTTTTTTTTAACGATGAACGTAGCTCCACCTACCTCCGACTCTGAATACCCCAATTCTCCAATCCTAGATACACCATATGATACCAAATCAATACAAATCCCTCTCCAACGTCAGAATAGAAAAGAAATATGACCACATCCCAACCCAATTTGACTGACGAACCGGAGGGAGACATCTTTTGGCCTGAACTTGAGGCTCAAACCAGAGCCTTATCTGAACACGTACCCTAAGGCATCCCCACAACATAACAAAAAATGCCTTCAACTTCTCAACTCGATTTTTTCTTTACCAACCTTGTAACCGTAGTACCTTCATCGGCTCACACTGACCTGTCTTCTCTCCCGCGAGCTACCTGAATAACCATAGAAAACCTATGGCTATTTCCCGACTTGAGTAACCTTGAAGCGTTTCTAAAATTCCTCACTCTCTCAGAGACCGCCAAACTTATTTTCCCTGAAGCTGGAAAAAACGATTTGGATCATCCTCCTCCAAATCACATCATCCTTTTTGACGAACACCTAAAAGCGGGATTCGAATTTCCCCCACATTGGTTTTTGGTTGCCATATCGGAGAAGTATAGAGTCTCCCTTTTGAAAATGACCCCTAATTCTATTAGAGTCATAAATGGGTATATAATTTTGTGTACATACCGTAATGTAGAGCCCGACATAGGTTTTTTCGGTTTTTGATTTCAAATAAAGAACCAGAAAGGTTCTTTCTACCTTTTTTCACGCCAAAAAATTCACTTTTTAGTGAACCCATCATCCAAAGTGCACGAATAGCGAAGTAAATTCTTTTTTATCCACAACACCAAAGCCTGGCCATTTCTCACCGAATAATAAAATTCAACTCCTGAACAAGAGATGGCACCCTCTCCCAAAAAAACAACCTGCCCTTTATCAATAGTATTTTGACCTGCTCTCTAAATGGAGCAAATGCCCCTATAATGGGATGAGACTCACAGAGTCGGAAAGAGTATACTCCTTTGTAGGTCTTAGCCAGCAACCTCAGGAATTAATGAGATCTAAATTCGGTAGTTTCTGATATATCACTAACCTCTTCAATCATCACCCTGTACCAAAATAATAACTAACCCATATTTTCCTTATTGCAGAGAAGATCATTAATAGCTGCAAGTCTTCGAGCTCAGAGTGAGGAGTCACAATTCGACTAGACTCCAGCCCCGCGATAACGTCCGGAGTTTCCGCTCCTATCATAGATGTCGACAAAGAGATAGAGCTTGCTCTAGTTGCAAGAGATGAGATAGAGGGGCATGCGGATGCGGAGGATCAAATGTCACTCAGAACCATGTTGGACAAAGGGAAAAGGAAGCAACTAGCTCATGAACAAACTCCAAAGCAGAGCGTTCCTCCAGCTCCAAAGCGCCACCGTACTGAAAATCCAAGGGCGTCCTCTTCAAGTCCCCCGAGTCTGGGAAAAGGTCTCTCTCAATGCCAGGATGTCGACTAGATCCAATCACTACTCAAGACGCAGACGTGGACCCAGGTGCTTTATTTATTTTGATATTATCATATATGTAATACTATATTGTAATTCTTGCATTTCATTTTACTACTTATATATTTCATAATATAGCTGCAACCTTGGATGGCCTTTCTATCGAGCCACCTACTGTCGGCGACCCCTGAGGGTGAGTTAAAGAAAACATACGACGAGCTGTCAGTTCAGGAAGAAAAGCAAACACAACAGCTATCCTTAACACAAGGAGAATTGGATGAAGCTCGTCGACAACTGACAACTCGAGAAGAGGAACTAAACATTACCAATAGTCAGCCGGAAACTGCGAGAGTGGAGGTCACTCGATTGGGAGGGCGGATAATGGAGCTAGAAGGACTCCTGCGAAATAGAGACAAACAAATAGAGGAGGTAGGCCGCATAGCTCGTCAGGAAGGATTTTCTGAAGGAAAAGATGAAGGCTGAGCTGAGGGGAAAACCTAGGGATTGGCCAAAGGAAGAGCTGAGGGGGTAAGCGAAGGTCGTCATATGTTCTTAAAAAGTGTAGTAAGCAAGAGATTTATAGAAGCATATAGGATCGAGCTGATGAGGACACATCGGCACACAACACATTTCTTGGGGAAGGTAGGGAGAGGAGCCCAAGAGTGGTTGGACTTTACTATGGAACGAATTAAGGCCCAACTCACCATAACCAATATCAAGTTGAGCCAGATGTGAAGGCCTCAGATGTTGCACTATCCCGCCTTCTGCTTTTGGAGAGGTGATGAAAATCAATCCGTGGAAGCAGATTGGTGGACCACCTGCAAGGGTGAGGCGATCCGGAAGGCATGGCTCGCTACCGAGCTTGATGCCCCAGTAGATGAATTGGTTTCTGATTGCACCCCCTCCTAAACTCCGAGCTGTCCTTGTGACCTAATATTTATCTCATGTTTGATTTTGAATTGCCATGTATGAACTAACTTATTTCCTTTTATAACTTAGTATTGCAAAGATTTCCCTGTTTATGAATCTTGTTGTGTGCGACCTATCCCATGATAACCTGAAGCCTGCCATAAGATGGTTATAAGAAAACACCCCAGGATCATAAGTATAAGCACCCTTGACACCCTTGATCACAAACAATCGTGAATCTGCAAATAATTAGGTTGCCAAAACATAATGAAAATAAACTAGAGGTAACTAAGATTCTACTTAGTCCCCCTGGTTAATGTAGCTGAGTAGGACAACTAGGTCACTTGTCATTAGAACATTAAGTTCTCCAAATACCTGCAAGGTGTAAAAAACTTGCTTTCCACATAAGTTGTAAAAACCAACCAGCTAGATTTGAACGCATAGAGCTCGCAAAGAGCATGTAAATTATACTCACAAACCGAAGGAAAACATATAAATCAAACATGTTCTCACACAAAATCAAACAAATAGGCAATATATAACCCAAGCTAATTCAAAAACCGAAGGAAAACATGTAAATCAAACATGCCCCCTTCAAAACATCCCAAAAAATGTAAGTCAAACATACTCAGGGACATGCAAAAACATGTAAATTAAACATGTTCTTGCACAAAATCAAACAAATAAACAGTATATAAATTAAACATATTAAAAAAATGGAAGGAGAACATATAAATCAAACATGTCCCCTCCTAATCATCCTAGAATATGTAAGTCAAACATATTCCAGGACATGCAAAGATATGTAAATCAAACATGTTTTTACATAAAACCATTGCCGACCTAATAAAAGCATCGAGGCATAAGCATATCTGTAAACCAAAGTAAGCACCAGCCCATAGTTTATGAAAGTGTGAACAAGTACGAGTTCATCGCTGACCTATAGAAGCGTCAGCCCATGATAAAAATAAGTAAAGATAGAAGCGTGCAAAGTACAAGCCCATTGTTCAGAGAGTTAGGCGTAATACTTCTTTAAGTGGCAGATGTTCCATCTTGTTGGTAAAGCTTTCCCTTTTACGTCAGCAAGCACATATGCTCCCGCTTGTAATACTTTAGTGACCTTGAATGGTCCTATCTAGTTTGGATCCAGCTTCTTGGTGGTATAGATTGCATTAGCCTACTTCTAGACAAGGTTGCCGACTTGGAAGTACCTTCATTTTACATTTTTTTAAAGGCCACAAGGATTCATTGTCTTATCGTTCCACGTGTGATGCGGCTTTGTCGCGTATTTCGTAATAGTTTCAAGAGCTCCTGTAGCCAGCCTCTCATTCTGTTCCGCATTAAATGTTGCTAACCGATGAGATCCTCCAACTATTTCTGTCGGGATGACAGCTTCCATGCCGTAGACCAAGCAAAAAGGTGATTCGCATGTTGTAGTTCGTGGTGTTGTTCGATAAGCCCATAGGACGGAGGAAAGCTCCTCCATTCAAAGTCCCCCTACTTTCTCTAGTTGCAGCTTTATTTCCTGCACAATGATACGATTAATAACCTCAACCTATCCATTAGCTTGGGGATGTGTGATTGATGGATTCTCGACGCTCTAGTTTGAGAATCCGTCTCCGCAAGAGTACGGAGCCAGTTGTAGGGCGGCGAGTTCTTCCCGAGTCGTGTCTCTCGAGGATGGATGTTATCGACTTATCGGTGTCTTATTTGATCTTATCGTCGATTGAAATTAAACTAATCTAAACTAGGAAAGCAATAGTCATTGATTTGGTTTGAGTTTTTATAACTAAACTTAAATTGAAATAGAAGTTTTGAAAGCATTAAAGTGTGAAAAGGAAATTAAAACTTATTTAAAAATGATTAATCTAAACAACACAAATTAAACCTAATTTAAAAACCTTAATTCAGCTAAACTATTCAACTAAGAAAGCTTATAATTTGAATTAAGGAAAAAGGAGAGAAAATTAAAGTCTTACTATTTGAAAGAGTCAACAACATTAATTTAGCAAAACTCAAAGTTTAAGAAGGATGATTTTATAAAAGCTTCTAAAAAGTTGAGAAATTGGTCTAAACAAGTAAACAACTTAAAAGCATAAGTTCAAAAGCTCAAAAGCTATAAAATGAAAAGAAAGGAAATTTGAGAATCTAAACAACAACTAAACTATGATCCACACACCAAAACAAGGATTAAAGCAATAACATGAAAACAAAACAAGCCAAATAGAGAAATACTACCAAATACTTGATTCCACAAAAGCTTGACAGAGAAAGCTTGATCGTCAACAATGGCTACATCAACTTGAGAAATTCTTCAAAAGATACACCAAACTAAGCTTGAGCTGCTTGCTAACAAGGATCTAACAACTAGCTAAAAACCCAACTAATTAACTAATTAACTAGAATTTAAAATGATCAAATAAAAAGGAAAAATGTTCAATGGTTGGAAGGAACTTTCTCTGGTGTAGAAAGTCCCTCTGCAAGTGGTGAGTTGAATGAAATGAAATAACGTTGGTTACTTTATCCTTCACGCAAGGGCAAAATCGTCCAGAAGCAGCGAAAATTTGCTTTTCAGTCGATCGACTGTAAAGGAGTCGATCGACAGGCAGTCGATCGGTCATGTCGGCAGTCAATCGACTGCGCTGTCCAAAACGGCCAAAATCCCTGGAATCCAGTCGATCTTGGGGTTTCAGTCGATTGACTAGAAGGGCAGTCGATCGACTGAACTTCCAGTCGGTCGACTGGATTGCTGCACCCGGCTCGATTCCTCGTTCTCTTCACGTCCGCCGGTTTATCGAACCTCGTTCGCTGTGAATCCTTGCATGTCCATACGATCCCGAGTCGAGTGAAAACAGTACAAATTGAGCGCGGGCCCCGCTTGGACGTCCTATGGCCAAGAGAAAATGAAAGAGTGAAAAAAAAACTACAAAAACTAATAAAAAATGTACAAAATCTAAGAAAACCTAGAACTAACGAAAAACAGCCAACTCGACTCCTAAAACACCTAAAAGCAAGCGAAACACACGCAACATGATGCAAAAATGGTAACAAAAATATGTACAAAAATATGCAAATCAACCACCCCACACTTAGAACGGTTGCTTGTCCTCAAGCAAAACTAACGTAAAATTACAAAACTACCCCCGACCAATCCTAACTAATGCACAAAAGTTAAATCGAGACGTTGTACGCTACGTTGCTTGTTAGCTTTGGCTAAAAGGACGACCATGTGCGTTGTTAAGGAAAGTTTAGACCGACTCCCGAAACCTAAAAGAACTTAAACAATCAACCAAGTCGGTCTCCCCGTCCTTGCCTCGGCTAAGGTCTATCCACGCTCGAACCGTTATTCGGCTCCCTACTAGCCAAAATCATCTACGCCTCTCTTTAACAAAAATATACTAAAACTCGGAAAAAATGAAAAATGTGTTACTCAACAACATCAAGGATTTATAACATATCCTTGTTTATTCGTCGCTTTTTTTTTCTTTTCTTTTTCTTCTTTTTTTTTTTGATTATGGAGACGTAAGGTAATTACAATAACAAAGCTTTCAATGACTCCAATCATTCGTTGCTACTAGCAACTTACAATATCTCCGATCGAGCACATGGAGCAATTGACGATTCCAATTTACAAAATACAAACCTATAGAGAGTGTTTGATGACAAGGGCTAGTCGAGGCACTAGTTCTAAACGAGCACAAGGATAGCACGAAGCTAAGACCGAACGAAGATCCCAACAAGTTAAATCGCCTAAATCCACTAAATTCGATCGAAAATCTAAACTCCTTAACAAATCATCAAAATCGCGTCACTTCGCCAAGGGTCCAAGCAAGTATAACACACACGTTACTCGAATTAACACAAGCAAGCATTCGAACTTAGGACGAACTCTAACCACCCCACACTTAAAACCTAGCAATGTCCTCATTGCATATTTAAGCTAAGAGAAGCAGTAAAAAGGTGTAGGGAAAAGAAAACGCCCCTATGTCCGAGCTTGTGTCCACGCGGTTGTGCAAAAGTCGTCGCCGGGAGCCGAGGCAAACAACAAGCTATCTACACGGTAAGGTAAGGCTGGAAAAACTTGCACAAAAACATACTATTTACAAAAAATGAAAATATTTTTGAGTTTTTGAATTTTCTAATTTGTTTGGATTTTATTTTTCAATTTTTTTTTATATTTTGAGAACATATTCAAACGAAATGAAATTAAACTATATACAAAAACGAAAGCAATTAAAAGGATTTTTTTTTACAAGAGTCGAGACGAGAAATAAAAGAACATAATCGAAAGATAAACAAAATAACAAACAAAAATAATAAACAAATAAAATAAACAAAGGATAATATAGGAGTTTTAACGATGTCTCCTATGTCGGGCACGGAGGTTCGCGTCCTCGTCTTCGTCGTCATTTTCACCCTCGCCGCTGTCATCGTCGTCGTCGTCCTTGAATCGACGCATCCAACTCTCGACCAAAAAGAGCCGGCTATGGACGCCGCAGAAAGCTCGGTCGTTTCTTGCCTGCCCCTCGTCGAGCCGGTCGAAACGGGTGTTGAGCTGGTCGAAATGGGTGTTGAGCTGGTCGAAACGGGAAAACACAGCCTGTTGAAAGTCGTTCCAACCCATCTCGTGACCCGAGCCGGTGCTCGGGCCTCCGTACTGCGGGATTGCCGCTTGGCTCGTGCTCGCTCCGAAATGCGCGCCCGAACCGATGTTCGGGACATCGCCGGCCTCGCCTTGTTCATTTCCCTGGTGGCGTTGGCGTCTAGGGTTTGGGTTCACCGGGTTCATCGGGATTTTCGGCGTTTTGAACACCAACTCCAAAAGATCGACCCTTTCCATATGGGCCGCCTCGGCCTCGAACCCGAAGTAATGGGCAAGAACAGTGATCATCGGCCCCATGCCGACTCGGGCAACGCTTCCTCCCCTTGTCTTCCGAATCCCTCGAATCTGTCCACGGATAAACGGGAAAAACGGGACCTGATGTCCATTGCATAGGAACCAAAGCACGTATAGCTCGTCATGGGTGAGGTTGGTGCTCTCTTGCTTGCCCATCATGACGTGGGCAAATTTGTAGGCCCCAAGCAATGCCAAGTCGATGATTGCCGAAGCCGAGTATCGATCACTGGTACCACGTCCGCCCGTAACACTCCCCCAAAATTCCTCCGGATGAAAACCGTTCAGCTGCATGTACGTATACTGTTGGCAATCAAGCCCGAGCACCTCCTCGAGCACCCCTTGATCGATCCGGTGCTCAATTCCCCCAAAACGGACATTAAAACCCGCGTCCTCGGTCTCCTGGTATATGGTGAAGAACTCGAGCACTAGCTCTCGATAAGCCGGTGCCCGAAAAGATGCGAACTGGAGGCCGCTCATGGCGTCGATGAAATGGAGCAGTCGTTTGCCAAACCCGTCAAAGTCTCCATTCGCCACCCACTCGTCCAAACGCTCGATACTGACGAAGCGCGGGGTAGTGAAATGTCACAGAGATAGATTTCAAAAAAGATCCCCCTCGTATGTGGAGTAGATGGGGAAGGGGGCATCGTAATCTCCGGCGATATCGGGGTTTTGGGCCTCGTTGAAAATCTCGTCATCGGAGTGGCCGTCCATGGTAAAAGGTGGAAATAGGAACGAAAGTAGACGGATTTTGTATTTGAGGGTTCCGAGAATCAAAAGGAACGAACAAGAATGGAAAAATGGGAAAAATTCAAACCAATCGTTCACTGGGGCATTTCGTCGAACACTTGGTGGGCAAGATTTTTGAATATGGAAATATATGAAATTGGCTCCCAAATCCTACCCAAAAACGCAATCAACAATCACAAACTTTCCCAAGAAATTTATTCAAGCTAATTACCTCGAAGAATCGGTTCGAAAATGGAACGAAAAAACGAGCTATCCCAAGGAAAGTTTTGAATTGAGAAAGGAAGAGAATAATGAAAATTCCCGCGCAAATACGGGATGTGAAAGGAAATTGTCGCTGGTTGTAGATCGACTCAAACTCTTGTTTTTTATATATTTTTCTATTTTTTTAGGCCCTCTTTTTCTTTCTTTTACTTCTTGGTCGACTGGCTTTGTGAGGGGGGGGGGGGGGCGAAGGACAGATCGACTGGCCTTTATAAAGCCCGCTGGGTTTTTGGGTACTCGCCGGGCAGTCGATCGACTGCCCTGTTCGGTCGAATCGATTGCAGTCGATCGACTGTCGGCTGTCGATCGACTGCTCTTGTCAAAAGATTAAAAATCTATGGAATCTAGTCGATTTACCGTTTCGGTCGATCGACTGGCTGTCGATCATCATGTACCCAGTCGATCGACTGCTCTTGCCAAAAAGTTTTGAAAATTCCTGGAATCCAGTCGATTTGAACCATCAGTCGATTGGGAAGTCGATCGGGACTAGGTATTCAGTCGATCGACTGCATTTCAGCAAGCCAACCTCCATTTTCGATCCTCTTTTCTCCCAAGACTCCAAGACTGAACCTACACAAACCCAAAAAACTCAAATTAACACTACTTAAGGATTGAATACACACAAACTTAAAAGAAAAACAAGAAAGGGTTAGAAGGTCGTGGGTTGCCTCCCACGGAGCGCGTTTGGTTAACGTCGTTCGCTCGACGATCCTGGTTCGACGATCAAGATCCCGTCGGGGCAATTCTCTCAGGTTCTCCTCCTCTACGATCACTAGCTCGAGAGCTTTTGTTTGCAACATGCCATGCCGCGGTACAAGCTTCTTATCGTGGAGTAGCTTCGTCTTTTCCTTGTACAAACGGGCACTATCAAATGCCTCGTTTCGTAATTCTTCGAGCTCCTCAAGTTGGAGTTTTCTCTCTTCGCCGGCCTGYTTCAAATCAARGTTRCACGCTCGGATGGCCCACCACGCTYGATGCTCCATTTCCACCGGTAGATGGCATGAMTCTCCATACACCAGACGATAGGGACTCATTCCAATAACCGTCTTATAGGCCGTACGGATGGCCCACAATGCATCAGTGAGCTTCGTTGACCAGTCCTTCCAGTTCGGTTGCATAGTTTTCTCGAGAATGTTCTTGATTTGGCGATTACTTGTCTCGACCTGCCCGGCCGTCTGCGGATGGTAAGGGGTAGAACCCTTGTGCACAACTCCATAATTCTTCAACACTCGCTCAAGTAGTTTTTTGTTGAAATTCTTGCCACCAACGCTGATTAGCACCCTCGGAACTCCGAATCGGCTGAATATGTTACTCCGAACGAACCTTACTACTGTATCGCCATCATTCCTCCTTGCCGGGATTACTTCTATCCATTTAGATACGTACTCCACCGCGACCAATATATATTCGTACTCGTGAGACTTCGGGAAGGGACCCATGAAGTCGATCCCCCAGACATCGAAGATCTCGACGGCCAAGTTATACGTCATTGGCATCTCATTCCGCTTTCCAATACTACCCATCCGTTGGCATCGATCGTACCTCTGACAATGCTTGTGAGCATCCTTGAAAAGAGTGGGCCAATAGAAACCCGATTGAAGAACTTTGTAGGTGGTCTTTTGGCCGCCGAAATGCCCTCCGACTAGATGATCATGGCAATGTGTCAATATCTCCTCTTTTTCCTCGTCCGGAATGCACCTTCTCAACATACCATCCTTCCCGATTTTGAACATATGAGGGTCATCCCAATAATACCCTTGACACGTGGCAAGAAACCTCCTCCTCTCATGATGAGACAGGTCCGGATGGAGCACCTCGCTAAAAAGGTAGTTAGCAATATCGACATACCATTGTGTGATGGACACACCGAAGAGATTCTCGTGAGCTTGGTTTTCTCCGATGAGTGGGGACTCTTTCTCTCCATTCCCGACCTCCAAACGAGAGAGGTGGTCGGCGACTACGTTCTCGCACCCTTTTCTATCCCTGATCTCTACGTCGAACTCTTGAAGTAAAAGGATCCACCGGATTAGCCTCGGCTTCGCTTGAGGCTTGTTGAAAAGATGTCGTAGTGCCGCATGATCGCTATGTATAATCACCCTTGACCTAACAATATATGATCGAAACTTCTTGAGCGAGTAAACCACGGAAAGTAGCTCCTTTTCGGTGGTTGTGTAATTTCTTTGAGCGTCATTGAGCATAAGACTTACGTAGTAGACGACCCGGAGGAGTTTGTCGACTCGTTGCCCCAGGATGGCCCCCACTACTTCGTTCGACGCATCGGAAGGGTCTTGAGCTCCAGTTTTGGCATAAGGGCTGATTCTATGCTTGATATCTCAAATATTTCTACCACCCCCTCCGATCGAAGCGCTAGCCACTCGTCGTCCTCAACGTCCTCGTTCACAACCTCCCGAGCGGCTTCCTCAACCAGTTCTTGTATCAGATCGATCATAGCACAATCGGCATGAAAGGAGGAAGGCGGAATGACTCCCAAGTCGTGGATCGAGAAATTCACTGTATCTTCCAGAACCGAGAAAGATAACTTCCCATTCTTCACATCGATCAAAGTGTTTAAAGTGGCCATGAAGGGCCGCCCAAGTAAGATAGTATGTTCTCGGCCTTCGTTGCTCACCTCCCCGACGTCCAATATAAAAAAATCCACAGGCACGATGAGGCTTCCCACTTGTACCAAAACATCTTCGACCACGCCCTTCGGGTATCGGACTGATAGATCAGCCAGTTGCAAACACATTCTCGTCTCCTTGAGATCGCCCAACTCCAACTGTTTAAAGATAGAGTAGGGCATCAAGTTGAATCCCGCGCCGAGGTCTAGCATCCCTCATGTCTCCTTTCCGTTTCCGAGGGTAATCTTGATACAAAAACTCCCTGGATCACCTTCTTTATGTGGGAGAGAATCGCTATAGGCAATGCTTGCCGCATTCGATATGCATATCTTTTCATTCTCCTCGAATCGGCGTTTCTTAGATGTTAGTTCCTTGAAAAAATTCGTGTAAGCGGGAATATTTCGGATTATGTCGAGCAAAGGAAGGTTTATGTTGACCTTCGATAACATCTTGTACAACTCAAGGAACTGAGCATCTTGCTTCGTAGGGCGGACGCGGCTTGGGTATGGAATCAGAGGTCGGTACGGTGCCGCTGACTTATGTAACCCCCCGTAAGCCTGGGACCCCTTCGCCTCACCACTAGAGAGTGATGTGGGAGAGCTAGGAGCGGCTACGGGCTCGCTCGAATCTTGAATAGCACGATCTTCTTGGACACTTGTTGAAGGTCCATCGTCGGGTAGGGCGACCTTGTTGTCTACCACCTTGCCACTTCGAAAAATGGTCACAGCTTGAGCTTGGGCCGGTTGACTTGGTAGCTTATCCTTGTCCCGTGCTCGTTTTAATTCGTTGACATCCGTAGCCATTTACCCCATTTGCGTCTCCAAACTCGCGAGCCATTTGGTTATCT
Organism: Phtheirospermum japonicum; assembly: GCA_014905375.1. Lineage (NCBI taxonomy): Eukaryota > Viridiplantae > Streptophyta > Magnoliopsida > Lamiales > Orobanchaceae > Phtheirospermum > Phtheirospermum japonicum. The sequence continues at coordinate 729,668 of BMAC01000207.1, read as the reverse complement.
CGGTTAAGATGGATTCAATGTTCGATTGTCGTGGTATCGGATTGTCTTGGGGAGCCGGGAATGGTGCTTGATGAGGCGGAAAGGGCGGTCAAGCGGCATATGGGACTTGAGGGCGCGTATGTTGAGCTTGTTGTGCCATCGGGGGTCCGGGTGGAGTTTGAGTATTCGTCGAATCCTTCCACCTGAAGTTAGGGTGATTCCTCCAACCGAGATTGTACGTTTGGGCGTAAGGATCGTTGTTGCGTGGAAAACCTCCCCGAGGTGCTTGGTATCCTTAGACCACATATGCTTGCTCGTCGAACTTGTTCGTTTGCCCATAGACCATCGGGCACGCACTAGCTCCATGCCCCGGTATTCTGCACGCAGTGCACGTCTCCATCGAGCTCGGGCATGGCTTGGTTAGAGAGGCTACTTGACTTTCTAGCTCGGCGATCTTGCGAGCCCACTTGGGCTCGGCTCTTGTCGAAACCTCTTTTATGTGCTCCTTTCGTTCCAAAATACTCATGCGATTATCGTCGGCGGCCATGTTCACAAAGATGTCGTATAGCTCTCTCGTCGAGCGGCTGGCTAAGTTCCCGCCGGCGGCATTGTTCACCATGCGCTTTGATGCGAACGTCAATCCGTTATAGAAGAACTGATTCAAGAAATCGTCTGTAAACCAATGGTGGGGGCATTTAGTGAGGTATCCTTTGAATCGCTCCCACGCCTCGTAGAAAGCTTCATCGCTCGCTTGTCGGAACGATGCAATCTTAGCTCGAAAGTCGGCCGTCTTCTCTTGAGAATAGTATTTTTCCATGAACCGTTCGGTGACCATATCCCAATTGGTAAGGGAGTCGGACGACAATGACATGAGCCAATCAACGGCCATGTCCTTCATCGTGTACGGGAAACATCTCATCTTGATTTGGTCGATATGAATTCCATGGCGCGGAAAGCTCGACATCGTATAGGAAAAGATACGTAGGAAATGCAAAGCGTCCTCGTGCAAAAAACCGTGGAATGAAGGTAGTCGGTTTAGGTCTATCGGCCGCAAATTGTATTCGAGAGCCTCGGGGCTCAATCGAATACATGAGGAGAAGTCACCCATGTACGACCTAGACACCTCCTTGATACTATTGGTAGGACTCCCATCGGGGGTGGCGAAAGGGTGGCCTCCGATATCACGAACGGCATACGGGTTTTCATTGACGGTGAGCGCTCGTGGAAAATCTTGGGGCATCGGGTTTCAGAATTGAGGCGCGGGCCCGGTCGGATGCGGGAATCAAGGTTCGTGCACGTGGGGGGCGTAATGTAGACCTTGATGAAATGGCCTCGGGACTTGGAACGTCGGTTGATACGGGTATGGTGGACCTTCGACGATCGGACCTTGGTAGGGTGTCCCATGAAGTTGAGGATTCGAACTTTGGGGGTCTTGGTTCGTAAAACCACTCCCCCCATGGTCGAACGTCATCGCATAGACGGGTTATGGGTCTTGAAGAGCCGCGGCTTGAGGTGACGGTGTGGGACCGGTCGATACTTGCTGTGGCGGAACCCCTTGGTTGTCGTGGGCAGGGGCAGGAGGCGTCGGGTTTTTGAACGGAGTGGCCATCGTTTGCTCCTCTATTACTGGAGATAATAAGGGAGGCAACGGGACGTCGGACGTGTCTCGCCTTGAAGCGGCTCGTGCGTCTTGTCGCAACCTCTCGGGGTTCGGCAAGAATGGAGTCAACTCCTGTCTGAGCGATTGCCTACCTTGATAACACAACAACAACAAAAGATTACGCGTATCGAATGTAAAACAATTAACTAACTACTATTGACAATAACAATAAGAGTAATTAAGAATGCCATTGGCCTTAATCCATCCCCGGCAATGGCGCCAAATTTCTGATCGATGGATTGTCGACGCTCTAGTTTGAGAATCCGTCTCCGCAAGAGTACGGAGCCGGTTGTAGGGCGGCGAGTTCTTCCCGAGTCGTGTCTCTCGAGGATGGATGTTATCGGCTTATCGGTGTCTTATTTGCTCTTATCGTCGATTGAGATTAAACTAATCTAAACTAGGAAAGCAGTAGTCATTGATTTGGTTTGAGTTTTTATAACTAAACTTAAATTGAAATAGAAGTTTTAAAAGCATTAAAGTGTGAAAAGGAAATTAAAACTTATTTAAAAATGATTAATCTAAACAACACAAATTAAACCTAATTTAATTCAGCTAAACTATTCAACTAAGAAAGCTTATAATTTGAATTAAGGAAAAAGGAGGGAAAATTAAAGTCTTAATATTTGAAAGAGTCAACAACATTAATTTAGCAAAACTCAAAGTTTAAGAAGGAAGATTTTATAAAAGCTTCTAAAAAGTTGAGAAATTGGTCTAAACAAGCAAACAACTTAAAAGCATAAGTTCAAAAGCTCAAAAGCTATAAAATGAAAAGAAAGGAAACTTGAGAATCTAAACAACAACTAAACTATGATCCACACACCAAAACAAGGATTAAAGCAATAACATGAAAACAAAACAAGCTAAATAGAGATATACTACCAAATACTTGATTCCACAAAAGCTTGACAGAGAAAGCTTGATCGTCAACAATGGCTACATCAACTTGAGAAATTCTTCAAAAGATATACCAAACTAAGCTTGAGCTGCTTGCTAACAAGGATTTAACAACTAGCTAAAAACCCAACTAATTAACTAATTAACTAGAATTTAAAATGGTCAAATAAAAAGGGAAAATGTTCAATGGTTGGAAGGAAATTTCTCTGGTGTAGAAAGTCCCTCTGCAAGTGGTGAGTTGAATGAAATGACGTTGGTTACTTTATCCTTCACGTAGGGGCAAAATCGTCCAGAAGTAGCGGAAATTTACTTTTCAGTCGATCGACTGTAAAGGAGTCGATCGACAGGCAGTCGATCGGTCATGTCAGCAGTCGATCGACTGCGCTGTCCAAAATGGCCAAAATTCATGGAATCCAGTCGATGTTGGGGTTTCAGTCGATCGACTAGAAGGGCAGTCGATCGACTGCACTTCCAGTCGGTCGACTGGACTGCTGCATCCGGCTCGATTCCTCGTTCTCTTCACGTCCGCCGGTTTATCGAACCTCATTCGCTGTGAATCCTTGCCTGTCCATACGATCCCGAGTCGAGTGAAAATGGTACCAAACGAGCACGGGCCCCGCTTGGACGTCCTATGGCCAAGAGAAAACGAAAGAGTGAAAAAAAAACTATAAAAACTAATAAAAAACGTACAAAAACTAAGAAAACCTAGAACTAACAAAAAACGGCCAACTCGACTCCTAAAATACCTAAAAGCAAGCGAAACACACGCAACGTGATGCAAAAACGGTAACAAAAATATGTACAAAAATATTCAAATCAATGTGCCATAGAGGCAAATCTCTACTTCATCCCCATTGTTTTGCACCATTCTTGGATCATATGCCCATTGAATCGGGTTCTATTGTCCAAACCAGCACCCGTGGGATGCCGTACCTGCGAAAAATACTGTTAAAAATAAAATCAATGATGCCCTGCTCGCTGATGCCCGTGACAGCCTTGACCTCCACCCACTTTGTGAAGTAGTCCACCGCAACCACTAAGCTGCGTTTCTTGCAAGGTGTCCTCAGAAAAGACCCCGCTATATTAGTCCCCCATTGTGCAAAAGACAAGGCGAGCTCATCACCATCATATCCTCAGCGGGCACGTGAATGATGGGAGCGTGCATCTGACATTTCCTGTAGGTCATAACTAGCTCGCCTGCCATACCTTTCATTCCTGGCCAAAAGAAACCAGCCCGCAAAGCTATCCCCACTAGCGCTCTGCTCTTAGCGTGATCGCCGCAGTAGCCTTCATGTATCTCCCGCAGCACCTCAAATCCTTCCTCTTTTGACAAACACTTTAAATACGGCCCGAAGTGTGAACTTTTGTACAAGTCCCCATTCATTAAGTAAAAACACGTCGCTGTCGTGATTTCTTTGGTTGATAATTGCAATCCTCCAGCGACCACTTTATTGAAGGTCCCCCGAATAGGTATCCGACAGTATTCCTTTACGTCTATCTCTATAACCTCCTTTCTCTTATCCCCACTGCTATGTGCCAACTCCATTAAAGTGATATTCCTTGTGTCACAAGCACCCCAAGGCCCCAGCTATCTTGGCGAGCTGATCTGCCCGGATATTAACAACTCGCGGTAAATGCTCTAGTTTAAACTCATCAAATTGAGTTATCCCCTCATTTAGTTTCTTTAAGTACTCTTGCATGCATTCTTCCCTTAAAAGACCCATCGAACTGATGAGCTACCAGTTGAGAGTCTGTATATGCCCAAATCCGCCGTGCTCCTAGGTCGCTTGCCGTTTTTATGCCTTGCAGCAATGCCTCATACATTGCTTCATTATTAGAGGCCTTAAATCCCAGCTTAATCACGAAATCGAGGTTCTCCCCTTTTGTACTAGTCAAAACAATCTCTAGTCCAGCTCCCGTCATCATAGTTGACCCATTAGTATGCAATAACCATGCCTTGTGCTCAGCTTCGTTCTCTGCCAAACGTACCATTTCTTATAGAAAGTCTGCTAACACTTGTGCCTTAATCGCTGTCCTTGGTTCATAAAACACATCGTATTCGCTTATCTCAACTCCCCATTTCACCAATTGACCAGACACATTGGGGTTAGTCAAAATCTTCTTAAGAGCTAAGTTGGTGTGTACCTTAACCTTGTGACCCAAAAAATAAGGTCTGAGCTTCCTCGCCATATAGATCAATGCAAATCCTCCTTTCTCCAGTTTTGAGTAGTTTAACTCAGCTCCCCTCAACATCCTACTGATATAATAGATGAGTTTCTACACATCTGCATCATCTCTGATAAGTACCGAGCTCACTGCGACCTCGCCAACGGATATGTATAGAATCAAATCTTCACCCGGCATTGGTTTAGTTAATAGTGGGATCTCTGGCAAGTACTCCTTAAGCTTATCAAAAGCTTCTGCCTCCTCCTTTGTCCATTCGAGCTCGGAACCCTTCCTCAATGTTCTGAAAAAGGGAACACCCATTTCTGCCGACCTAGAAATAAAATGACTAAGCCCTGTAATACGACCGGTTAACACCTATACATCTCGCACTGTTCGAGGCTGGGGCATCTCCATAACAGCCCACACTTTCTCAGAATTCACCTCAATACCTCGCTCCGTCACCATATATCCCAAGAATTTACCTGATCGCATGCCAAATGTGCACTTCTTCGGATTAAGATGCATGCCATATTGCCTTAGTTTAATAATAGCCTTTCGTAAATCCTCCAAATGCGAGTCCGCGATTTTGCTCTTCAACAACATATCATCTACATAAACATCTATGGTGGACCCCAACAGGTCCCTGAACATCTTATCCACCAACCTTTGATAGGTCGCCCCTGCATTCTTCAACCCAAACGGCATTGAAATGAAACAATAAGTACCTGTGGAGGTGACGAAGCTCACCATGGTCTGATCTTCCTTCACCAATGGGATTTGATGGTATCCTTGCGATGTGTCCATCATGCTTAACAGTTTGCAGCCTGAAGTTGATTCAACCAGTTGGTCAATGCGTAGCAATGGGTAGTGATCCTTCGAGCATGGCTTGTTCAGTTCACAGATATCCACGCACATCCTCCACTTCTGTCCAGGTCTCGGCACCATGACAATGTTGGACAAGTATTCTGGGAATTGAATCACCTGGATGTGTCCAGCTTTCATTAGTTTCTGCACCTCTTCCTCAATCATCTTATCAAGTTCAGCCCTAAAGTGTCGCCTCTTCTATCGTACAGGTCGTGCCTTTGGGTCAGTGTTTAAATGGTGTTGTGCGACCTCAGGAGACACTCCTAACAACACCTCATCTCCAAAATCAAGGATATCCCGGAATTCCCTTAGTAAAGCTCTGAGGTTTTCCTTTACAACTTCCGTCATTTGAGTCTTTATCCTGGTAGTATACTCTGGCCTGCCTTCTCCCAATGAGATTTCCATATGTTCTTCATAAGGGAGAATAGAAGTCTCCTCCTCCTTAATCTTTTTGGAGCTAACTATCCCATCTTGCACGTCACCTATTTATTCTCTTTTTCCCTCGCTCATCCATTCTGTATGGTCATCTAATAGCATGACCTAGCAACCTGTTTCTCTGATACAATCTCCCACACCTTATCTCCTGCCGGATATTTGATGCTCATGTGGTAAGTAGAAACGATTGTCTGGAATGCATTAAGTGCAGGTCGCCCTAGTATCACATTGTATGCTGAGTTTCCTTTGATTATTAAAAACTTCAGATCCCTCTTCATGCCACAGGGAGTGACACCTCGCTCTTGGTTACAACCTGCGCACCATTGAAAGCATAAATTAGAGTTTTCATGGGCTATACCTTTGTCTTCAAATGCATCTAGTCCAGACATTCCCCGTATATGATGTTAACCAAACTCCCATTATCCACAAACACCCGTTCGACCTCATACCCTGCTACCTCAGCTTCAAATACAAGTGCATCGTTATGGTCCACCTATAAATCACGTCACTCATCGGGACTGAATGAAAATACTGGTCCTAAGGCTGGGGGTCGCCTGTTAATAGCCACGACCTCACATGGTCCAGTTCGGGCTGCCTTTGCGTGCCTCTTTCCTGCAATATTTGTGTCTCCATCTGTTGGTCCTCCACAAATCATGTTTATCATTCCCTTGTTATTACCCACAATTCTTCCTCGATCGTTTCGTTTTCATCCTTCTTGTTGTGGCTGTCTCTCCACCTGGGCCGGTGGAGTACCTCCTGGAGGTGGTGGGGGTAATAGTTGCACTGGCCCCTGGTTCTCTATTTTTATATATGACCACTTTTAAGTGCCCTGCTTTAATGAGGCTTTGTATTTCTTCTTGTAGATGCCTGTATTTTTTGTCGGATGACCGTAATTATTGTGGAACTTGCAAAAGAACTCAGATTTTGGATTAGTAGGAATTCACGTGTAGTTTTCCGGCCATCTGATATCGTTAGGTAATTGGCGCTCCATGATTGTGAACACCTTGGCTTAAGGGTATGCCATGGGTGTGAAATCCCCTTCTCTCCATATTCTTCTCATATCCCTCACCACTCCTCTGTTGCCCGCTCCAGTGGTTAAGAGCGTGGGAGCAGCTCGCCTTGTCCCTCTAGGCTCCGGCCTTTTGGAAATTATCCTTTTTGGTTCTTCCATAACCAACCCGAAGCGTAATCTGTGTTCCTCTTTAGTATCCTCGACCGGTATATATTTAGTGCATCTACTTAAAACCTCCTCATATGTATATGCAGATCGCTTAGCTAGCGACTTGCGCAGATCTTCCCGTCTCAACCTTTGGTGTAATGCTTTAGCTTTCATTTCGTCAGTGGCTTTGGGTACCCCTAAGGTAGCTCTAGTAACCCAATTGATGTAATTATTTAAACTCTCTCCTGGTCGCTGCATCATTGTGCAGAGAGATTGTGAGGTTTTTGTGTGCGACTTGGCGATATAGAAATGCTTCAAAAAAGCTGATTTCATGACTTGAAAGCTGGTGATCTTTCCCAGTGGTAACTGATGAGAATAATTTTGCGCTATCCCCCTCAATGTAGATAAAAAAGCCTGGCATGCTACGACATCCGTATACTGTCTTAGTATTGCTTCATTTTCAAAACTCTGCACATGACGCATGGGTTCGGACAACCCATCATATTGGAAATATAATCCTTTGTACCCACGAGGTAATACTTCCCTTAATATCCTTTCTGAGAAAGGATGCCCCCTAGATTCCTCAGGTCCTATCCCAACAACCTGTCTTTGTAAAGCTCGCAATGCCTCTTGCATGTCTCTAAATGTGCGGGTGCCTGGTCCCACTTAATCTTTGTCTCCCTTCTCATTTCATTGAGCTCGGCATTTATACGGCCTTCCTCTCGACCTGGTACCCCCAATCGCTAATCGCTATTGTTGTCTTCATCCTCATACCGCGGGGTATATCATTTATAAGACTTTCCTCGCGCACCATCCATAAGAAGCTGATCATCTACATCATCATCATCAGATAACGATATGTACTCAACTAGGTACTTCCTTCTTCCTTAGCTCAGAAGTAACTCAGGACTTGGCCTCCATGGAACCTTCTCTTTTCTCTTTTTCTAGGAAGCAGTCAATTGTTTTGGCTTATATTCATCATCCTTCTTTCACTTCCCATCCTTCCCAACGCTACCTTCTCCTGCCAAGATTTTATCTTATTTTTCCAATTTATCTGGAGGTACCAATCCCATAAATTGTTCAAGGAATCCCTTGACGACGTGACAATTACTCCCTTTTGGTAGCTCCTCCCATTATTTTATTCCTATGTGGATAGCCTTTTGTTTGACCATGTCCGGAGTCTATTTCTTATGTCCTTCTTTTGGCTATTAATCTTTTGTTTTCCCGGAGAGGGTGGTGGTGTGGTTGTTGTTTGGATTGTTTCCCCCAGTGTTGGTGTTTGTTCTTTCCCGGTGTCTCATTCTTTTGTCTTACCTGCTTCCCCATCAAAATTCAAGTTCCGCGGTGTGAAACCTATTCCCTTCATGTTATGCTCGATAAAAATCTCATGTCTTTTGCTCAAGGACTCGATGTCCCTATTTCCCATAAACAGCGCCACTTGATGCGACCAAAGAGATTGGTGCCTCAAGAATAGAAAGTACTAACCTTGAATATGTAGTCAGTGACCTGCCCAACCTTAGATATGTGAATAGAAACCTGATAGATCTCCAAGAAGCTCCTGGAAACCTGATAGATACTTCAAAACAAAACCCAATCCAGACGGTGGACATGAAGAGTTGGGCTGATATGAATTATAGTATGGGGTCCCGACGGACTAAAAGGCATGGTATGATTATTGACCCAGGGTCGATCTGGAATAAGTCCGAGATTGAGGAGCTGGAAAAGATTTGTTGTGGAAGCAGCGGGCGGCTGTTGTAGGAGGAGCTACGAACTACACAAATTTCCGGCCACCACGGAATGGTTACCATCTGCTATAGTGGAGAACTGTGGGTTTTCCTTCGAGAGAACTGTGGGTTTTCCTTCGACGATTTCTGATACAACACATTTACCGGCGCCTGATCGGACCACGCCATTATCCTTTTTCCACCGTTATCTTCAACCTCCTCGGCTTTCATCACCGCTCCCGTCTCGTTTGGTTCCCTGCCAGCAGCTCGTGTTTCACCTGTTCCTCCGATTAACGTCGCCGTTACTCCTTAGTTGCCGAAGCTGAATCCGGTCCCCGCGGTGAATCCCTCTATCTCGTCGATGTCTTCGGCTGGAAATCTCTCGCCGAAAATTACTGTAATGGGTGCAAATTTTTCGGCTGCACATATCCCTAATTTGTTGGAGAATCCCGATTGTCTCTCTGCCATTACCAACCCGTTGATTGCCTCAGATATGGCATTTAAGAATTCTCACGCTCCTTTACCAGCCCAGATTCATAAAGTCCATATAGACTTTCCACAACCCATAGTAAATCCTTTGAATAAACTCGCGGCCCAAGATGCCTCTAACCCTTCTCTTCTCAAGTCCACTTGGCCCCTGAGCTCCCCCATTTTAATGTCACGAATTTGGACATTACAAACAAGCGGACCGTCCCCACCCCACTTGGCTTTGATGGCTCACCCATAAATTCGGGCCCATTTTGAATGGGAGGCCCACTAAATTTTTCGGGCCAGATGTTACCATTTGATCAAGAACGGGTCAAACCTCTTCCGGCCCTCCAAAACCAAAATCGATTCCGATCAAGAAAGGGGATTATTTTTTAGTCACGATAAATGAATCCCTTTACCAATCTCGTGTTGCGGTCTTACGTGGGTCCCTTATTGGCCATCTTATTCAGCCCAAAGGTTCCAAGCCCCTCACGATCACTGCTATGAAAGAGTTAATGTCTTCCGCTTGGAGCACCAATGGCGACTGGAACTGTGTCCCACTTGGCAAGGGATTTTTTAGCATCTCCTTTACTCTCCCTGAGGACAAAAATCGAGCGTTTAGCAAGACCACATAGAAGCTAGGCTCTTCTACTCTCTGACTTTTTCCTTGGACTCCGGATTTCAACCCTTATAAGGTGCCGTCAGCTTCCTCTCAGGTTTGGATCCATATTTACAAATTGCCTATCGAATACTGGGATCATACTTTTATTCTAGATATTGCTAAGGTTGTTGGTACACCCTGACAAATTGATGAGCGCTCCCTTAATGGCTCAGTCGGTCATTTTGTCTGTATTTTGGTTGAACTTAATCTTGAGCATACCCTTCAGGAGACGATCATGATTGAGCGTGAGGGGTATTGCGGTTATGTTTTGGTAGGCTACGAAAACCTACCTGATTTCTGCTCAGCTTACAAAACGGTGGGACACCTTGTTGGGTACTGTCCTACTCGTAAAATTCGCACCACCCCAAAGGTGGATAGTGATGATTTGAAAACGGCTAATAATAGATGCTCTCGAAGGCGTTCTAAATCTAGAGCTCGGCCGAGCACTCGTTTGGAACATCGCCCGGTTGCTGTCCCTGCTACTTCCTCTACCTTGACAACTTCTAATGCTTTTGACGCGTTACAGTCCGACCATGGCCCGGAATCCCCACCTCTTTCGGGACCCGAACCATCCTCTTCTGCTCCTAAGATTACTACTACTACTTCCACGTTGGATACAAAAAGACCCAACTTTTCATTCCCCTTGACCCTGATCCCTCTCGCCGTTGGCAGTACCCTTGCCAGAGGTGCTGTGCGTGGTACCCCGGCTATTCAAGCTCGACCTGTCTCGCCCTCTGATGATAACTTCCCACCCACTCCTTCCCCCAGGGCTCCTAATGATCGTACACACTCCTTGTATGATCCTAATACCGTGTCCAAATCACTTTTGCAAAGTACTAAGGATAAAGTCAAAGAGTGCAGCCCACCTCACGATTTTTTGATTGTCAAGGCAGGTTCATCTGTTCCACGCCGTTTAATGTCCATGGCTTCCAATCTCAGGTGGTCAGAGCTTGGCGACTCCGATGCTAGCTTAGCGTCCCTCGATAATGAGTTCTCTCATTTAGACCAATCGGAAAGGAGGACTTGCCACCCCTCCACCTCCACGTCTGATTAATGTGTTGCCTCTTCTAGAATATTCGAGGGATCGGTAACTCGGCCTCTCGCTTAGTCCTTAAGGATTTCTGTCGGGTTCACCGTCCTAATTTTCTTGCCATTGTGGAACCCATGGTTCCCTTTAATAGTATTCGTGCCTATTTTTGGAGATCCTTTGGTCTCACTCTTAATGCTGAGAGCTTTCGCAACAATGGGATACCTGACATCTGGATTTTCTCGAACTCCACTGTCATCTCTACTTCTGTCATTTTCTCCTCTAATCAGGTCATCCTCATTCGGACTGTCTTAGGGGATCTGGATTTTCATCTCGGGTTCGCTCATGCCCACAACTCTTATCTGGAGCACCGTCCTCTCTGGAGTGACATCTTGAGCCTCTCTCTCCCCTGTCTGCTGATCATCGGTGTCTTTAGTGCGGTTCTTGGCGCTCACGAGCGTCGTGGGGGCAGTCCCCCCAATGTTACTTCTTGCTCTAACTTTCGTACCTTCTTAGATGCTGGTGATTTCTTACAGGTCTCCACCAATGGAGGTTTCTTCACAAGGGTTAGCCGTTGCCATTTGGAGGATCGTTTTGCTCGTCTTGATCGTGCGATTTATACTGCTGACTTATCCCTTGCGTGCGGGCATATCTCTTGCACTCTCCTGCCTCATACTCACTCTGACCATCATCCCATCCTCCTTGATTGTTCTAAATATTTTCTCCCCACTACGGGTCCTCGGATCTTCCATTTCCAAAACTTTTGGACTTCGCAGCCTGGTTTTCGCCTTCTTGTCACCTCTGCCTGGGCTCTCCCTCATCAGAACGTTAATCCTATCATTTTACTTATGGCTAAGCTGCGTTACCTTCGCGGAGTTCTCCAGGAATGGAATGCTCAGACGGTTGGTAATGTTCATCATCAGGCCGAGTCTTCCCTCGCCGATCTTTTGAACTTACAGTCTCGTTGCCTGGACACGGGATACTCTGAGGTTGACCTTGAGGCTGAGATTGCCCTCCAGGTCCAGTATTTCTCTCTGCTAGACACTCAGGCCAGTATCCTTCGTCAGAAGAGCCGGGCTGAGTGGCTCATTGATGGGGATCGTAACTCGGCCTTTTTCCATCGTAGCATTAAGGCTCGGGTCTCGAAGTCCACCATTGGTTCTCTTTTGATTGATGGGGTGATCTGCTGATCCCCTGATGCGATTCAGGGGAAGATCATTTCCTTCTTCTTCGACCTCTTTTCTGCAGGTCATCCTCCCCAGGACCCTACCTGGATTAATGAGTTTTTGCACCCTTCGGTTGACACTCATTCCCAGGACTTCCTCTCTTCTATCCCGAGCGATGATGAGATTCACGGGGCTATTTTCTCCCTCGCCCCGAGCAGTGGTCCTGGTCCGTCCAGATTTAATGGGCATTTCTTCCAGGAGTGCTGGGATATTGTCGGACATGACGTTTGTTTGGCGGTCCGCCATTTCTTCATTTCTTCCTCCCTCCCTACTGCTTTAACTCCAGTTTCATGATTCTTATCCCGAAGTTAAAAGGGACGATGCGTGTGTAAGATTTTCGCCCGATCTCTCTTAGCAAATTTTCTTTCAAAGTCATCACTAAGATTATGGCTACCCGCCTGGGTGTAGTCATTGGAAAGGTTATTTCGGACTCGCAGTTTGGATTTATTCCGGGCAAGCAGATTCATGATTGTATCGCTGACGCTTCTGAAGCCTTTAATTGCCTTTCTTCCCGTACTTATGGTAAAAACATGATCATGAAGATTGACATTCGCAAGGCCTTTGATACCTTGGACTGGGGCTTTCTCATTTCGGTCTTGCATCGCCTTGGCTTCCCGTCTATTTTCATTGGATGGGTTGACTCCATTCTTCACTCCACTCGCATTTCAGTGCTTCTTAATGGTAGTCCCGATGGCTACTTTAGTTGCTCCAGGGGTGTTCGCCAGGGGGACCCTCTCTCTCCTCTCCTCTTCTGCCTTGCGGAAGACGTTCTCGTGCGTGCCCTTTGCTTTGCTGCTAACCGTGGCACGATTTCTCTTTTCCAAGCTGGTCGCTCGTTGTACTTCCCGACTTGCCTCCTCTATGCTGATGATATCCTTTTTATGAGTCAAGCTTCGACTCGTAATGCTAGAACCATTTTAGATATCTTCCGTCGCTATGGGGACTCTTCTAGGCAGATTCTCAGTCCGGGAAAATCTAAGATCTACTTCGGTTCTTTGGTCACTCCCACTGTCATTCGTCGCATCTGCCATATCTCCAGTTTCTCTGTGGGTTCGCTTCCTGCCCATTATCTTGGTGTCCCTATGTTTTGTGGCAACCCTCGTGTGGCTCATCTCAACCGTATACTTGATAAGACTTTGGCAAAATTTGGCACATGGATTGGTTCTTCTCTGTTTGCTGGTCGTATTTGCCTTGTTAATTCGGTCATTACCAGCACTACTGTTCACTCCATGCTTATTCTTAAATGGACGACCTCGCTTACTCGCAGGCTGGAGATTGTTATTAGAAACTTCACGGGTGATATTTCTAAGCGTAAGCGTTGTACTGTTAACCGGGCCCGCTACTGCGTCCCTAGGGAAGAGGGTGCTCTAGGCATCCGCTCCACCATTGCCAATTCCTCCTTTCTTCTCAATTTTGCTAACAATTTTCTCAATAAGGACTCCATGGCCTTTCGTCTCCTCCGTGAGCGCTTTTTTAAGATGGATGGTTCTCCACGTGCTCATGTCTCCTCGTCCTTATGGGTTGGCATCAGGAGCCACGTCCTTAGCATTTTGGAGAATTCTCGTTGGATTCCGGGCAGCGACTCTAGAGTTAGTTTTTGGTGGGATAATTGGCTTGGCTATTCCATCGCTTCCCGCATTGGCATTCCTGAGACTTTCAAGCCTCGATTTTCTCAGTCTATTACCGACTACTTTTACTCTGGTATCTGGAACTTCACGGAGAGCTTCTTGGTTACCTTCACTGACATTGTCATAGACATCCTTAGATTCCCCATTGTTCCGACCACCGAGAATAAAAGAGCCTGGTCTCTTTCTCCTTCTGGCGACATCTCGGCTAGGATTGCGTATGACCATCTCTGTCCGAAGTTTCTCAAGGTTCGTTGGGGCAGTTAGATTTGGTCACCTCATATTCCGGTGCGACGTCTATCACTGTTTGGAAGGCTATGTTCAATCGGCTCGGTGTATTCGACATGATCCGCAGGCGGGGGTTTATTAGTCCTTCTTTTTGCTGCTTTTGCTTTGAGAGCTCTGAGACTATTGATCATATTCTCACGGAGTGTCATTTCGCGCGTCATATCTGGAGCTGGATTGAGGATGTTTTCGATATCCAGCTCCCCCTTTCTGATGGTTTTCATAACTTTTGTATTTTTGCTATTGACTGTCGTTTTAGTGTGCAGGTACTCTTCCTTTGGAAAGCGACTTTCATCTCGACGATATGGGCAATTTGGCACCTCAGGTGCAATTTCGTTCACAATGGAGTTAACCCTTCCACCATGAAGGCTCTGATTCTCATCCGTTCACTTGTGCTAGAGTCTTCCATCCTTGATAACGGTTCTATGGCAAACACTGTTTCAGACCTGATCTGTTTGCGTAAGTTGGGCATCCGTGGTAGACCCGCGAGCCCAATCACTTTTACCCCTGTGTCTTGGCTGCCCCACTCTCTTGGTTGGATTAAGGTTAACACGGATGGCAGTGCTTTGGGATGTCCAAGTGATTGCGTTGCGGCTGGCATTTTCCGCACTTATCGGGGCTTCGTTGAAGGCGACTTCTCTAGACCGCTTAACCGGGGTTATGCCTTTGAGGCTGAGTTGGAGGCCGCGATTATTGCGGTCGAGGAGGCTGATCATAAAGGTTGGAGACAGCTTTGGCTGGAGTCCGATTCGACTTATGTGGTGGAGCTCTTTGTGAAGCGTAGCTTGGATGTTCCTTGGCATTTCCTGGCTCGTTGGCGAAGGACTCTTTTTATCACTACCTCGATTGAGTTCATGGTTTCGCATGTTTATCGAGAAGGCAATCGCGCTGCTGATGCGCTTTCCAAAGCCGATTCTCCTCGTTACGTCTGGTTCACGACACCTCTGGTGTTCCTCCTGGATTTGGTGAACGATAATATTTTGGGTAAAACGGTGTACCGTTCATCAAGATCTTGATTTCAGCCCCTCGGATGGCAGTCTAATCTTGGTCTGGCAGAGGACCGGGATATTGCTGCTTTTTGGATCACCACCTGCTCGTTGCAGCTTATTTCATTTTTTGGCCGACTTGTGGCCCATAGAGTTATCTTTTGCTCCTTTCTGTTCCTTCTACCTTTGGCGTGGGGAGGGTACTCTTTCCTCTGCGAGGGTTTTTCCCACAAGGGTTGGTTTACCTCTAGAGGTTTTAATGAGGCCTGAACATATGCCTTTGGTAAAGGAACAGACGTCGTGATCATACTCTGTATTTTTAAACTTTCTACTTTTCAATAAAATTTCGTACTTTAATAAAAAAAAATATTATTGACCCAGGGTCATTATGGTAATTTAGCAAGAGTTCTAATATCTATGGTAACTTAGAATATGTGAGAAACCCTAATACTAAGTCGGTGGCTATTTATGGTATTGTGGTTTGAATAGGAGATGAGAACTCTAGATTGGGAACACGTCTTTTATCTATATAAAGAGGACTCGGGCCTCACTTTTTTCTCTAATTTAATTTTATATCCTAAGTTTTGAGCTCTCATATATCATGCTCAAGCAATATCTGACTTAAGCATCAGAGGGCCTACACCAGGGCTGTCTGGCTTGGGTTCTGTTTTGCAGGTCGATCAGGTCGCCAAGAGCTTTCTGGAGGGCTATCAGGTCGCCTAGCACATATTTGAGGTTAGCACTCTCTTTTATTGCTAAATCAAACCTTTTGGTCAGATCAAGTGGCGCTGTCTGTGGGAAAGAAGGACATCGAGTCCTTGAGCAAAAGACGTGAGAATTTTAACGAGCGAAACATGAAGGGAAGAACTATCACACCTCAAACTTTGAATTTTGACGTGGAGGCAAGTAAGGCGAAAGAGGTAGACAAACAAAAATAGACTGAGAAGGAGGAAACACCACCTCAAGGAGAGATAGCGGATCAAACGGTTATAGCAACATCACCATCATCGAAAAAGCAAAATTCGGTGGAGGAGAATAAAAAAAGAGCCAAGAAATAATTAATCAAATGGTTGTCCATATTGGGACCAAGGAGTGGAAGAAATTACCAAAAGGAAAAACTTGTCACGTTGATAAGGAATTTCTTGAAAGATTGATGGGACTAGTGCCTACGAGCAAGTTGGAGAAGATCTTGGCTGGCGAAGATGACAGCGAGGAGGACGAGGTTAAGGACAAAGATGAGGAATATTGATGTGTCGTAAATATACATGGTTTTTAGGGATTCTAATTGACATACTTAAGGTGATCATGAGCTTGAATGGCGTATTTTCATCTTATTTTGTATTTTCGAGTAGATGCTATCGTTTGTTGGTTTTGGTGAAGTTTGGAGAGGTTTTATGCATTATTTTGCGGCTAAGGATACGAATGAGAATGGATTTTATTAAATGGAGCTGAACCGGAACAACATGGCTACGTTGGTGTCATTGTTGGTGTTACGGAATAGAAGAATTAAAAGAAGAAGCGAAACAACACAGAGAACAGCAAAGTAGCAGTAAAGTAGCAGAGCAACATGACCATGCTCTTGATAGTGTCACTGAGTAGCTGAATCAAACTTTTTGCACTTACTTTTTATTAAAATAAAAGTTCGTCCCCAAGAGAACGGAGCAATTGTAAGTGGTAAGTTTGACTCAAGTTGAATCTCTCGGGGAAGGCTAATCGAAAGTAAATTTTCGTGTTTGATTCACGAATAAGAAGATAAGGAAGTAAATTCTTGTGTTTAATATTCAAGTTCAGTTTTAAAGTTTTAATGTCTAAGATAGCGATTTAAATGACAAACAATGAAATCAAAAAACTTTGAAAAGAATGATAAAATAGGGGTCTAGGGCTGTAGAATCATCTCCACGATCAATTGGCATCACTTAGTCTATGAGTCGGGGTTGTCAGTCCCAACTTGTATATTAAATGCCCAACAATACCGATTGATGGTTTTAAAATCATAACAATCAATAACCAACAATAACAAAAACTCAAAACAACCATGAACCATGAACACAATGGAAGATGAACTATCAAGAACAATAAATATTATCATATGAACTTCTGAGAGTTAAACACTTAAAATAATTATAAATTGCAATAAAACTAATTACTAACACAATAACATCATAATCCCAACAAGAAAACATAAACAAATAAAATACAAATTCAGAATAATTAAAGGAAGAAATGAAAACGTACTAATAAAAAAGAGGGTTTCAATGTTCCAACGAGGAATTAAACGAGTTAAGAATGAAGCTTACGTCCACAATCGAAGGAATGATTAAAATCTATAATCTACTAAAAGCTAGAAAGCTGGAAATTAATGAAGAAAAATGGAGAAGTTGAAGAAAAATGAAGGGAAGATGAAGAACATCCTAAGGCTTGTCAAACCTTAAGGAGTTCAAAAAACTTAATTTCTAAAAAAGAATTGTTATATTTATAGGGGTGAAATGAGGGCAAAATAGTCATTTTACCCAAAATGGCCAAAAATGACCTGACCACCGATGATGGAGAATAGCCTCGTCGATGGCACATTGACTGGGCGTCGATGGGCACGTCGGAGTCATGTTTTTTTTGTTTTTTTTTTTTGAAATCGAGCCAGTTGTGATCCTCGGGACCGTTATTAGGCAAGATTGACTACCCTAAAATAAAGAAAATCAAAATAATATAAAAAACTACAAAAATTAAAAGAGAAATACGAAAAGTAGTAAAAATGACAAAAGATACAAAAATGCAAAGTAAGGAAATATGAGACAAATACGACTAAAACCTGACTAAAGCACACATGACAAGATACAAAAACATACAAAAATCACACAAAAATATGTACAAATCATTAGTAGTAAAAGTAGCAGGGCGACATGACCATGTTCTTGATGGTGTCGTTGTACAAAAAGAACCACGACATGACCACCACGCTAGTGTCAGTGCTAATGTCGCAGCCAAGAAAAACGGGTTTTCCCCCGCATAATAAGTAAGGGAGTCTTTTCGGCCCAATATTCAGCCCGTGGGCATTTAATTAATGTTTTATGGTCTAATTTGATACAAATATTAGGAAGGCATATGATGAGAGGGTTTGGTATATATTAGTGTACAAAGAAAGGAGAATGAAGGACAAAGAAGAGAGAGATCTTCTTGGGGTGACACCAGAAAACCTACACGAGACATCTTCTTCTGTTTTTCTTCCTTCGCTGATAAATTTCTCGTATATTTTCTTTTCTTTTAAACTATGAAGTCCCTACGTGGCTAATTCTTTCTTTTAGGTTAGTTGAAGACGGTTGAAACCTTGAAGATTATGCTGTGAGATCAAATTAATTTATTTATTTTCAATTTATTATTCCATATATTGATTATTTTGCATGCTTATTTTCATGGTTGTTTGTTTAGTTTATAGATTGGCCACCTATAACTCTATACATAATATCTACTTCTTTATGAATAATTTAATCGGTTTAGATTATTTATTTATCATAAGAAGCAACTAAGAAATATAATTGGCTGGATTATACGTTATCATTCTTAGGCTAATTAAATGAATTAGTATTAATGGATTTTTTATTTACTTCTTGAATTATTGGCCTCTTGTGTTTCTAAAGCTATTTTTGGGTTTATTCTGCATGATTGTGGGGATTTCTTAAAAATAAGGGTTAACGTGAATGAGTTATTTTATGTGACTAATATAGGAGATAGAATCGAAGATTCAACGACAATTATATAGAATTGTGAATTTATATTTTTGCATCAAGGATTGGCTAAACACTTCAAGGTGGAAATAAATTCAACCAAGGCAATTTCGTCGCTTATTTGTTTTCATCCATTTCATTTCTTTTGGTTCTATTTTATAAATTGTCAGTTTTATTATTTTTATTTTTATAGATCTTAAACCCCCCCCCCCCCCCCCCCCCCCCCCCCTTAAATCACATCGTTAAAGAATATTAATTACACCCTCGCTCACGCTACTATATATTTTAAAGTATGGTTTTATTTGGGTGTCTCGACAACACTACCAAATATAGGCTAGAACCATTAACCTCGGGCTAGAGGAGAGCAGGGAAAGGGAGTCGTGAATGCCGGGTCTCGAATCAACCTGGACCAAAAAAAGAAGGCGATAACCGATAGATTATCCATCGTCCTCGGATGAGGAGGAAGACAAGGACAAAGCACAGTTCTTAACTAGGCCATAAGGAAGAACCTTCTAGCATCAACTCGATGTAGAGGAAGATGAGGTGCTGCCTACCTCCCGCATAATAAATGAAATTCAAGAGGCAGTATGAGCATTACAGAGGCAGGTCACGAGAGCAGGGGGTGAAGTGTCGAAGGGTCATCCATTCTCAGAAAGGATATTAAGAGCGGTGTTACCTCGCGGATATAAGGGGCTGGATTTCTTTTATGAGGGGATGTCAGACCCCACCCGTCATGTGCAAAGTTTTAAGAACGAGGCAGTGCTGAGGCAATATACGGATGTTGTAGCATGTAGGGCCTTCTTATCTACTTTGAGAGGGATATCACATGATTGGTTCCATCAACTGGCACCAGGGATAATTACCAGCTTCCAGGTCATGAAGTTGGCATTTTTGAAGCATTTCGCTAGTGCTAAGCTACACACGAAAACTGTGCAATCTCATTTTTCAATGTTGCGGGGACCTGGAGAAACTTTGAAGAGTTATGTAACCCGGTTTAATAGAGATACTTTGGAAGTGCCCACGGCCACATACGATATGAAGGCAGGAGCGTTACACCAAGGACAAAGGATGGAAGGTCTGCGAAAATCATTTGCTAAGTGATCTGTACATATGTTCGAGGAGGTTCTAGATAGATGCGTGAAGTTCATACACGTAGAGAAAGCTAAACAAGAGCATAGGTTACACTTCGTCCAAGAGGTCACAAAACTGGAGAAAGTGGCTCTCAGAAGGTCAGAGCCTAGAAGAGATACAAGGCGAGCAGCGCGAGCACTCTTAACTACGGGAGCAGATGGTAGAGGGGAAGTAGGAAGTGGAGGAAGATTGTGGAGAGAAGACACAGACTTCACACCCTTGGCATTCCCACAAACGATGGTGTTCATAATTATGGAGAGCCAAGTACCTGATGCTATCAGGTGGCCGGAGGGTTATACACCAATTCCTACTAACCAAAAGTCTCAGTTCTTTTGCAAGTTTCACAATAATTAGGCCATTCAACTGAGCGATGTAGGCATTTAAGGGAGGATATTGAAAGACGAATTAAAGCGGGACATTTGAAAGAGGTGGTGTACAAAGACAAAGAATCCTGGGAAAAAGGACAACCATCTCCCCCACCACCTCCAGAAGGACTTCCGCAAGCGCAGGCAGAGGGACAACCATGACAAGAGGGGCAGAAGCGGGTAGAACAAGGGGCAGCTACTGGAAATAATAGGAGAAGAATAAATACGATATCTAGTGGATTAACGAATGGAGACAAAAATAACACGCAAAAGCAACACGCGAACCCAGCTCACCCAGGACCGTGTGAGGTCACTACAATTAACAGGCAACCTCCACATCAAGATCATTGACTTCTTTCAGTCCGGAGGAAAGACACGGTTTGTAGGTGGAGCATAATGATGCACCCATGATTGAAGATAAGGTAGCAGGATATGAAGTTAAAAGAGTGTGGATAATGGAAGGTCAGATAATATCATCTACCGAGAATGTTTGGATCAGATGAATTTGAAGGTAAAGGTACAACCTATAAAAACACCCATTTACGCTTTTAATGGCACGAAGGTTATCACGGATGGAGAAGTAGTACTCCCGGTGGCATGGGAAAAAGGCAAGCTACGAGTAAATAAGGAACTGAAATTCTTGATAATCAAAGCTGCATCAGCGTATAATGTTATATTAAGGCGACCTGCTCTTAACGAATTCTGGGCGGTCACTTCCACCTACCAAATGAGTATAAAATATCCAGTTGGATACAACGTAGGTAAAGTAATATCAGAGCAACAGGTTGCCAGATTGTGTTACTAGATGACAGTAAGAAAAGGAATGAGCAAGGGAAAGTGGGAAATAAGTGACGATGTGCAAGAAGGGGTACTTAGTTCCAAAAAGATGAGGTAGGAGGAGAATTCTATCTGACCTCATGAGGAGCTCATGGAAATTTCATTATAAGAGCATAGGCAGGAATATACCACCAGAACAGGAACTCGGATGACGGAAGGCGTGAAAGTAGAGCTGATTGCTTTATTGAGGGAATTTTGTGACATCTTCGCTTCTGGAGATGGGGAGCTTCCCGAAGTATCTCCTGAGGTCGCGTAACACCACTTGAACGCTGATCCAGAGGTGTGACCTATGCGACAAAAAAGGAGGCATTTTGGAGCGGAGTTGGACAAGGTGGTAGAAGACGAGGTAAAAAAATTATTGAAGGCTGACACATCCAGGTGATCCAATTCCCGGAATATTTATCCAATAGTGTGCTGGCACCTGAACTCGGACCAAGTGAATAATGTGTGTATACTTTCATGAGTTGAACAAGGCCTGCCGAAAGGATCATTACCTTTTACCACGCATCGACCAATTAGCCGACTCAACTTCAGGGTGTGAGCTATTGAGCATGATGGATGCATGAAAGGGGTATCATCAAATCCCCTTAGCGAAGGATGACCAACCTAAGGTGAGTTTTGTCACCTCGACGGGTACATATTATTTTGTTTCCATGCCACTTCGGCTGAAAAATGCAGGGGCAAACTATCAACGGTTAGTAGACAAGATGTTCAAAGACCTGTTAGGTGATTCGTACATTTTTGCTACACTTTTGTACATATTTTGAGTCATGTTTTAGTCTTTTTACCATCTTCATAGGTCAAGAATAAGCTATTTTGTATGATTTTGCATTATTTAGCCTTTTGCTTAGCTTTTCGACTTTTTAATCAATAATTGGCCATTTTGAGCCATTTTTCTTGTTTTTCTCTTTCAGCCTAATCATTTTACAAAACCCGGGAGATGAAGACAAAGAATTAGAGCTCGAAGTAGCCAAAAGAACATCCGACCGGATAAGACCAACAACCGATCGGATTGACTTTCAAGACATGCACCGATCGGATAAGACCTACGTCCGACCGGAAAAGAGGACAGAGATTTTTATCCGATCGGATTAGAACATTACAAATGCAGATTTTTGGGATTCTTCAGTTACGAAATAGTTCTTGAGCCTTTAAAACTCAGAAATTTGCAGAGAATACTCATTCTTTCACCCACAAGACTGGATCATATACATTGGAAGAGAGAATTGACAACTTTCTCAACCTTTGACCTATATCCCTTATGGTAATAATATTTAGAATTTTGGTGGGGTCGGGTAATCGTTGAAGACGGAGGTTCGTGACAAGCTTTCCGGACTCAGCGAGGTTAATTTCATTTCCCGGATTAGCAAGGATTTGGCAAGATTCACCGTAGTATCGTGAATGAGAATTCTCACGATTTAGTATTCTCTAAACTTTATCTCGTTAATTTAGTTCGTAGTTCATATTAGTTAATGATCTTTGGATAGTGTGTTGGGATATTTCATGTGGATCGTTTGTGATTAAGTTTACGTGAATGATTTGGTGACGATTGATTTATGATAATTTAGTGATTCGTATTATTCAGTTTTGAATAATTAGTTTGTTGTTACGTTTGGATTGTGTTCTATGAATGCATATCAAGTGTTTGATGAATTATTTGAATGAGATTTGGTGGAACGGTCTTTGGATCAAGTAGTATAACTTGTGAGTTTGTTGATCGATTAAACTATTCTTTCGAAGAGGTTGACACCCTTGAAGTAAGATAGGATATCGAATTGTTGAGTTTGTGAATCGATTAAACTATTCTTGCGAAGAGGTTGACTCCCTCGAAGCAAGATATGTTATCGAGTTTTTAAAATTAAGTATTTTAGTGATTTTCAAAACAAAAACCCCGTTCATCGTGTATTTAGTAATAGAAATTGTGTTTTAATAAAAATCATTGACTCCGTATTTCCACTCCTCGAGAGGTCAACCCGAGTTAACTTGTCGGTCTACAAGTGACCCCATTCTCTTGCGGGCGAGCTTAAAACCTTTCAAACGTAGACATGCATTTGCTTAACTTGGATTTTTAATTTTGAAAAAGGGGAGTGGCATGTTTTATGTTTGTTACGTTTATGTTAGTTTTTGGTTACCGCTCGATACGTTGAATTTGTTTGTTGTGTATGCAAGGTCGTAGAGGCCTAAGAGGTGAACTTACACCACCCATAGACAACATCGAACGATTAGGAAGACTAAGGAGACTATTTCCTTCCCCCAACAGGAATCAATCTGAAGCAACTCAAGCTATCATGTCGAGCAATCCACCTAATGGCGGCCGAGGAACTGGATGTAGAGGAGGAAGAACAAATAGTTGAGGGAGAGGGCAAGACAATCGCAACCATCCTCACGATCAACCATATTGCATGCCACCCGAGGATGACATGCAAAATCAAGATCTACAAAATGAAACCAAAAATGAGGATGCACGAGCGTTTGCTCAAAATGAAAATCAAGAGCATGATCGTGATGAAGAACCGAGAGGACACGAAGTCCTTGAAAATATTAACCCACCGACATACAATAGGGTACCACAACCCCATGATGACCGCCGAGTTTTGTGGCCGGAGCAACCGGTCGATTGAACGCCATAACATTTCCAAAACTGAGAGGAAGCCCGAGCTTTAACTGCATGGGGAAATCAGAGATTCGAAGACAACTATGTTGGAAATAGAGGGCCCCAGCCCCGAACAACCAATAGAATTATTTTGAATTTAAGAACCGAGCACGAGGACCAAATCATCCAAGAAATGGGAGGAACGAACAAATGTACCGTATCTGGCAAAATGATGAGTGCGACCAACAATATGAAGATGAGCAATACAATGTTGGAGGAAGAAACTTTTGTGGTGGCCGAGGGCAACGATACCTAAACGAACGCTGACAAGGAGACCTCATATGCCCGACCATTGGCCCTTATAGTTCAGCCATTGTCTTAAGCCCCGCGGCACGAGACTATGAATTGAAGTCTAACATTGTCAACCAATTGCCAACGTTCTATGGTATGTCAAATGAGGACCTTCTCAACTTTATTCGAGAGTTTTACGCGGCGGTGTCCGGAATTCCAGCATTTGGATTGAACGAGAATCAACTAAGGATGAGATGTTCTCCGAGTAGCTTGAAGGACGATGCCAAACAGTGGCTATTGTCATTGCCACCCAATTCCTTAACTAATTGGGATATGGTGTTCAAGAAGTTCGTGAACTGATTTTATTCGGCTCAAACGACGGGGAAACTAAGAAGAGGAATCACCAACTTCAAACAAATTGATGGAGAGTCATTCCACGAGGCGTGGAAATGATACAAAGAACTTCTACATACATTCCCGCATCATAAAAATAGTCCCGAAATGGTCAACAACTATTTCCACGAAGGATTGTTGCCAAACTTCAAGCAACAAGTCGAGAACAAGGCCGAAGACTTTGGAGACTTAACCGCGATGGAGGCATGGGATTTGTTCGAACTCTTGGGTGAAAAATCGAGGCAAACAAGTTCGAGACCGAGGAAACTTAGAGTAAACAAAGTATCGGTGTCTAAAGGGGAGAGTAGCAAACTTGAGGAGCTTACGAAACAAGTTGTCATGTTGGCAGGGATGATAAAGCGAGAGAAAGAAGCAATGCAACCATCACACAAAATGTGTAGAATTTGTGGAGCATTTGGACATGGAGCCAACGCGTGTGACACAATATTTGACGAGGCCGAGGAGGTGAACGCCGTGCAAGAATTCCAATCGAATAATAAATTTGGAAACAAGTTCACTAAAGGCTCATATAATCCGAGCAACCTCAGATACAGGCCGGGAAGTCCCAATTACGTGCCACCGAAAAAACAAACGGATCCTCAATATTTGGCACCACCACCGCCAAATAAAAGTCAAGTAGGACCGAGCAATTACAACTCCTATCAGAATAAGGGACAAGATGGTTATCAACAATGTTTTCTGCAAAGGCAAGGTGGTTATCAACAACAACAACCATATCAAGCTCCACCACCACAACAACATGCTCCACTTCCCCAAGATTCCGAAGAAGAATTACGACTTTGGAGGCAAAGCCAATAGGTGGAAATTTTGCACAACCGGGAAGAAACCCTTCGAACCATCGAGAAGAATAATCAAACGAAGAAACAAATAGATAAGTTAGAGATGATGATAGGGCAACTTTCCGCATCTATGGCGAAACTCGGAGCCGACCCGACAAAACTCCCCATCCAACCCGAGAAATCATTGACCGTGCATGTGCTACAAGGAGGCAAGAAAGTCAATAACGGAATCGGAGTGATGGAGGGGGAGGATCATTCGAAAGGGAAATCAGCCAAGGAATATGACCGGATAGTCTAAAAATCCCATCGGTATGATGGGCACGAAGTTTTGTCCGATCGGACCGCAGGAAAAGAAGTTTTATTCGACCGGCTAGGGCAACAATCCGATCGGACTAGTGGACAAAAAGTTTTATCCGATCGAACGAAGCATAATTCTGGTCGGACCGGAGAACAAGAAATGTTATCTGCTCGGATAGGAGAAGGTATCCGGCTTGATGAAACCCGTACGCATAAAGATTTGAGTGTTCTCAAACAACAACGAGTCATCCTAGACTTGGTACCATTTCAAAACCGACTCAGGCCAACGAAAGAGAGCAAGAAATTCATGGAATTCTACAACATGTTGAAAAACATGAATGTTAACTTACCACTGTTTGATGTGATCAAGGCAATGTTGGGATACGTGAAATTATTCAAAGAATTAACATCAAAGGAAAGGAAGCTAGAGGCAAAACGAAAGAATAGTGTTGTCAAAAGAAGTGAGTGTAATTTTTCATCAACCACTACCACCGAAAGTGGGTGGTCTGGGGAGTTTCTGCATCGCCCTTTACAAACAGCTCAACCTTGGGAAGATGAAACCAAAATTTTTAAGACTTCAGTTAGCCGATCGATTAGTGCGACATCCTTTGGGAGTAGTCGAAGATGTTTTGGTAGAATTCGGTACCTTTGTAGTCCCCGTGGACTTTATGATATTAGACGTCAGAGAGATTGAAAAATCGAGCAAGGAGCACATGATTCTTCTTGGTAGACCTTTCATGGCAACATCACACACATTGATCGACATTGGCCGAGGAAAAATGACACTTTCAGTGTTTGACGAATCGGTTATTTCACTTAGAGACATTCAAAGAGTTCCTTCGCATTCAATGGAACTCGATTGCTCTTATCTTGATTCAGTGGATCAATGCGTGAAAGAATTGGTCGGTATCATACCTTTTGAGGAATGGAAAGTCGAGGACGATGATTTTAACATGGAGGGGGTGGTCGACCTATTTGAGATCAAAGAGGATCACGTGAGTGAAACATCTATTCAACCCGTGTTAGAACCCAAAATGAAGTTGAAGCCACCTCAAGTATGTTTTTCTCGAAGCCAACGAGAGAAAACCTATAATAATTTTTGCGGAACTAGCTGAGCATGAAGAAAAAGAATTGATCGAGGTACTTAAAAAGTATAAACAAGCAATTGGTTGGAGCATCGAAGACATTAGAGGGATAAGTCCGGTGACGTGCATGCATCAGATTTAGCTAAAAGAAGGAGCCAAACAAACAAGGGACGGACAAAGACGTTTGAACCCGACACTTCAAGAGGTAGTCAAAAAATAAATCTTCAAGCTCATTGAAGAAGGAATCATTTATCCCGTGTCCGATAGTGAGTGAATTAGCCTCGTGCACGTCGTTCCAAAGAAAGGGGGCATAACAATTGTGGAAAAAGAGAAGGGAGAGGTTGTTCTAATGCGCTTAACCACCGGGTGGCGCGTGTGCATTGATTACCGAAAACTAAAAGCAGCAACAAGAAAAGATCACTTTCCACTTCCATTCATGGATCGAATGCTCAATAAACTGGCAGGGCACGAGTATTATTGCTTTTTAGATGGCCTTTCAGGTTATTATCAAACAGCGATAGCTCCGAAAGATCAAACGAAGACTACATTTACATGTCCTTTTGGCACGTATGCTTACCGAAGAATGCCATTCTGGTTATGCAATGCACCGGCAACGTTCCAGCGATGCATGTTATCTATCTTCACCGAGTTCATTGACGACTTTCTCGAAGTCTTCATGGACAATTTTTCGGTATATGGCTCATCGTTCTCTCATTGCTTGAATAACTTGTCTAAAGTACTTGAAAGATGTGTAGAGTCTTGTTTGACCTTGAGTTGGGAAAAAATCAAACTTTGTTGTGAAAAGTGGGATTGTCCTTGGGCATATTGTTTCAAACAAAGGGTTAGAAGTTGATAAAGCGAAAATTAATGTTATTGAAACTCTCCCACCACCTAAAGATGTTAAAGGGATTATAAGTTTTCTAGGACACGTGGGATTCTATCGGCGTTTCATAAAAGATTTTTCTAAAATTTGCCACATGTTGTGTAAATTGTTGAACAAAGATGTGCCTTTTGTGTTTGATGAGAAATGTCTTGATGCTTTTAAATTATTAAGGAAAAACTCATACAGGCACATGTTGTAGTTGCACCCGATTGGTCACTACCATTTGAGATTATGTGTGATGCGACTAATGATGCCGTGGGGGCTGTTTTGGGGCAACGAGTTGATAAATTGCTAAGGGTGATCTATTATGCTAGTCTCATGCTAAATAATGCACAACGTAATTACACTACCACCGAACGTGAGTTATTTGCCATAGTGTTTTCATTAGATAAATTCCGTTCTTATATAGTTGGGTCAAAAGTAAGGATGCCTTTTTTAATCTTTCAACGACAAGACCTGCAACAGAGTCCTACCACGTTTGGCCTTGCGCCACTTATTTGTTAAAATCCAAAATAAACCTAGGTTGATTTGTTGGGTTCTCCTTTTGCAAGAGTTTGAAGTTGAAATCAAGGATAGAAAAGGATGTGAAAATGTGGTTGTCAATCATTTATGTTGCATGTTAGTAGATAATGATTCTAGTAAACTTGATTTTGTTGATGACATTTTTCCATATGAGGATACTAACATTGTTGAAAACATTGGCAAGCCTTGGTATGCTGATTTTGTCAATTATCTTACATGTAATATTATCCGTAACCAACTTTCTGCCCAAGAAAGAAAGAGATTTTTGTCTAAGTGCAGGAGTTTCTTTTGGGACGATCCATACCTATATAAACATTGTAAGGATGGACTCTATCGAAGGTGTGTACCAGACGAAGAAAAGAGTGACGTGTTGATGATTTTCCATGACGAGGGAGGACATTTCGGGAGTCAAAACACAGCATTCTAAGTCCTCTAATCTGATTTATATTGGCCCTCACTATCTCCGACGCACACCATTACTGTAAGACATGCGATAATTGTCAAAGTTCAGGCTCAATAGGAAAGAGGAACGAGATGCCAATGGTCTGGAATCAAGTAATCGAAATCTTCGATGTATGTGGCATCGATTTCATGGGACCATTTCTGAAGATTGGAGAGTATGAATACATCCTTGATGGAGTTTATTATGTCTCGAAGTGGGTAGAAGCAATACCAACCCGAAAGACTAATTCAGAGATCGTTCTCAAGTTCTTACACGATAACATTTTCAGCCATTTTGGAGTGCCAAGAGAGATAATAAGTAATGGAGGTAGCCATTTCTGTAACCGTGCTTTCGAGCAGTTGATGAGAAAATATGTGGTGCGACACAAAGTAGAAACCCCCTACCACCCACAAACATCGGGACAAGTGGAAACAAGTAATCAATAAATCAAAGGCATTTTGGAGAAGACAGTGAAGCCAAACTGTAGAGATTGGGCGACGAAACTCGTTGATGCATTATGGCATATTGAACGGCCCACAAAATGATTTTGGGCATGAGTCCTTTTCGATTAGTTTATGGAAAGGCTTGTCATCTCCCGGTTGAGTTAGCACACAAGGCGGAATGGGCAATACGAAAGCTTAATATGGATGTGAACGAGGCCGGCGAATTTCAGAAGTTGGAGTTGAGCGAGCTTGAGGAAATAAGAAACAATTCCTATGATATGGCCTGGGAAAGCAAGTAAAAGATGAAAGACATGCACGACAAAAAGCTTGTTCTAAAAGAATCGGAGGTAGGGAAACTAGCCTTACTATTTAACTCAAATTTCAAATTGTTTCCAGGAAAACTCAAGTCGAAATGGAGTAGGCCATATTTGATCACTAATATCAACAAATATGGGGCCGTCACTTTATACGACAAGAAAAGCGACTCCACGTTCCAAGTCAATGGTCATCGGGTGAAATTATACCATGGGGGACCCATTCCTAGAACTGATCATGAGGTCATGCTACTTGACGATCCACCTCAAGACTCTTGAACAAAAATGAGGTAACATTTAGCAAAGGACATTAAAATTTTCACTTCTTAGGAGGTAACCCAAGTTTCTTTTTATGATTATTTTCATCTTTGTACATATTTGTCATATTAGTAGTTGTTATTTATGCTTTAAGATGTTTAGAAAGCTTGAGATGAACCTCTAGCACAAGCATCCGATCGGAGGTATGAAGGAAACCGGTTGGGTCAACTTTCTGGATTACCATCCGATCGGACAATGGTAATGACCGATCGGATAGAAAAATGCATACAACCCAGTCGAACAAAATAGTATCCAATCGGATGTTGCGGCGAGATTAGCTGATTCTGAACGTGGATTTGGTGAGTGTATTATGAAAGGTAAGCCTGATTTGATGAGGATTATGTTGAATATTAGCTGATTCTCGAATTTTCATTTTTGGTACTCAAGGGAAAAATTAGGAATGACCTGATTTTCAAAGATCCTTAGACTCCCTTCTCCTAAGCCTCTTACCCCTATAAAAACCCATCGTAAGAGTCCTTCTTCTTCAAAACTATTTTCTTCTATACAAATCCATGGTGTTTGAATACTAATTGAGAGCCATGAGCGAAAACCCACCTACCGTCAACTTTTGTTACGGTTGGGTCACTAGAAAAAAAATATGAGGATATGGTGAGAGATTTGAAATGAAGTTGGAGGATCAATGGGAAACAATGAACGAGTTAATGGCCGAAATCTCCAACTACATCTATGAGGAGATTACAATAACGGAGGACATAGCCACACTCCATAAGTACTTGTCCAAGGCGGACGACAAGAACACCGAGCCCACACGATATCATGGCCCCGACCCTTATAACGACAATGTTGTATATCCGAGCGTGCCAATGCTAGTTGAACGCAGAAATTTCAACGGTCGGAACATATCCATTCCAACCTTCATGGTGGGCGCGGAGAAGACAAGGGCCAAAGCAGTCGAGGACACTGGCAACGATGAGGATGACGACGATGAGGATGATGATGAGGAGGACGATGAGGATGAAGAAGAGAATGAGTAAGATGATGAGGAGGAAGAGGATGATGGAAACACGGGTTTCCAAAGTTACGAGCACGATGACTATGGGGGAAGCTCGTATGGAGAAAGGTCGAGTGATCACTATTATTAATCAGAAGCGCGATGGAGGCAGCAGCAAGATTTCCAAGCAAGCATGATGGATCAAATGAGGCAACTGAGCCTCAATCAAGAAGAATACGCTCGGAAAGCTTGACAGGATGCGTGGGAGGCAGGAGAGGAAGCAAGGACGTTTCAAGGTTCCTTGGAGAGATTGGACTCAAACATGACACAAATGAACCAATATCTCGCCAGGTTGAACGAAAATGCCAAGCCAACCACGGATACCTCGTCGCCATTGATGAACCATTAACGAGGATCGAGCATCGCTACCCACCACCACCTCCGGATGACATGAACCAATAAGCGGGCCCGTGCCCCAATTTGTATCATTTCTATCCAAACTTTTATTTTCTTTTAATTTTTAATTTATGTTGGGTGCGTGAGTGTTTGTATTTAAATAATTGATTCAAATTCATGCATGTTTGAACTATCCATACCCCATTATTATTTATTTTAGTCAGCAACCAGGAGTTTGCTAATTTCTTTTTGCAGGGGGGGGGGGGGTGAAATTGGTCGATTTTCAACCAAAACAGGTATCATCTGGTCGGAAGGGAAGAATATCCGACCGGATAAATTACACTGTCCTGTTTTCCGACGGACAAGAACATTCACCGGTCGGACATGTCAATTACACATCATCCTGTCGGACGAGTGATATATCCGACCAGATAGAACTGTTTGCACGTATAATTAAAATCGTTTTTATCATTTTATTTTTTGTCATTTCATTTAGTAACTACGTATATATTAACCAACTGTTTATTTGAACCTATGTCGAAATCATTCCCATGCTTATTGTGTTTGTACTGGCATGCCTGTCGAAATTATGTAGAGTGTGATCTATTGTTAAAGTCTTTTGATCTTGTTTAGTGAAAAATTTTCAAAACCTACTTTTATATATTTTTTAAAAACAACACTTAGTCGTTAGGAATTTTGCGAAGCTTTCAAAACTTGATCACCTTGCTTTCAAAGTTGAGGAGGGAAATTACCAACTTCGAGTAGATGGACGGGGAATCATTCCACAAGGCGTGGGAACTCTACAAGGGAATCCTACATGCATGCCCGCATCATAACAACAGTCCCGAAATGGTCAACAACTATTTCCATGAGGGTCTGTTGCCGAGCTATAAGAAACAAGTGGAAGCAAAAGCTGGCGACTTTTGGAGACCTAACTACAAGAGAGGCATGGGACCTATTTGAGCTCATGGGTGAGAAATCGCAGTGGACAAGCTCCCGACCGAGAAAAAATCAAAGTGAATGAGGTGTCAACTTCTTGAGAGGAGAATAACCAGATCGAGGAACTCACGAAACAAGTCGCCTTGTTAAAAAGCATGATGAAGCGAGAGGAGGAGCCATCGGCACTTTCACGCGAATTGTGTGGAATCTTTGGAGTGTTCGGACATGGAGTTTATTCATGTAAGGTGATGTTTGATGAAGATGAGGATAAGGAGGTGAACGCCGTTCAGAATTTTCAGCCCAACAAAAAATCGAGCAAAAAGTTCACCAAAAACTACAATCTTTACTCGAACACATATAATCTCGGGTTCCGAGATCATCCAAACTTCAAGTATGGCCCGAGAAATCCTACATACGTGTTGGTGCCGAAACAGACAGATCCCTAATACCTAGCACCGCCTCCCCCGAACAGAAATCAAGGAGGTCCAAGTAACTACAACTCCTATCCGAATAAAGGCCAAGGAAACTATCAACAGTGCCCTCCGCAAGGGAAAAGTAACTCAGGCCAACAACAACAAGCTCCACCTCTTTTGAATCCCGATGAAGAGTTGAGATTATGGTGATAGTGACAAGAATTCGAACCTCTATGCAATCGAGAAGTGACTCTCCATACAATAGAAGAGAACAATCGCACTAAGAAATAAATGGACAAGTTGGAGATGATGATGGGTCAGATCTCTGCATCCTTAGCAAAGCTCGGGACTAACCTTGGGAAGCTGCCTAGTCAACCTGAGAAAACATGTACTCCGAGGAGGAAAGAAGGTTGATAATGGGATCAGAGAGTTGGAGGAAGAATATGTTGAAAATGAGTCGAGTTTGGAAGAAAAAGAAACAAGTGCTGAAGTGCCACACTTGAGTGGCAAAAAGGTGGGCAATTGAGGGGATTCAAAAATCCAAAAATAGGTATTTTCCAGTATCTATCACTGGAAACTTTCCGTCCAATGGAGCCAATTCGAGCAAGGAAGGCGCAACCAAGACATCCGACCTGATAGACAAGTAGAACCGATCGGAAAGCAAGAAAATAGCTCTATTCGACCGGACACCACCTCACATCCGGTTGGAAGGGGCCGACGAGCAAGGTAATTCCAACTGATTCAAACCACAACGAGTCATTCAAGAACTCGTACCATTTCCGAATCATCTTAAGCTGGCAAAGGAGATCAAGAAGTTCATGGAGCTTTATAACATGTTAAAGAGCATGAACGTCAACCTTCCACTACTTGACATAATCAAAGAAATGCCGGTGTACGTAAAATTCTTCAAGGAGCTCGCATTAAAGGAGAGACAATTGAAAGCAAACAAGCGGATTGTGTTATTGAAATAAGTGAGTGCCATATGACACCAACCACTACTGCCGAAAGTGAGTGATCTCGGGAGTTTTTTCATCACGATAACTCTTAGGGATGGGCAAAAGGAATGAGGAATGCTCTATCTAGGGGCATGGGTCAACTTGATGCCTTACGCCCTATACAAACAGTTTAACCTTGGGGAGATGAAGCCAACAAGCATACAACTTCAACTAGAAGACCGGTCGGTAAGATATCCATTGGGAGTGGTCGAAGATGTGTTGGTAGAAGTTGGCTCTTTAGTAGTCCCTGTGGATTTTGTAATACTGGATGTTGGAGAGGTGACCAAAGCAAGCGAGGATCACACTAATCTCCTTGGTCGACCATTCATGGCAACCTCACACACTATGATTGACGTGCATCGAGGAAAATGAAGTTAACCGTTTTTGACGAGTTAGTGACGTTTTCTCTCAGAGACATCCAAGACACTCCATCACCCCTTTTGGGTACTGATTGCTCTTATCTCGATTCCGTGGACTAATGCGTGAGGTAGTTGTTTGGTGTTGTACTGTTAGAAGAATTGAATGTCGAGGACAACGATTTTGATCCAAATGTGGAGGGGGTGGTCGATCTATTTGTAATCGAAAATGAGGATATAGGCGAAATGTCTATTGGGCCCGTGCTGGAGCCTAAAATGGAATTGAAGCCATTAACGAGCCACCTCAAATACATTTTTCTTGAGGCCAATGAGAGGAAGCCCATGATAATTTTTGCAAAGTTAGCGGAGCACGAGGAAAGAGAGTTCGTCGGGTGCTCAAAAAGTATAAACAAGCTATTGGTTGGAGCATCGACGACATTAAGAGGATAAGTCTGGTCAATTGCTTGCATCGGATAGAGTTAGAAGAAGGAGCCAATCCATTGAGAGGTGGGCAAAGACGTCTGAATCCTACACCCATGGAGGTAGTCAAGAAAGAAAAGTTAAACTCATCGACGAAGGGATTATCTATCCCGTGAATAATAGTGAATGGTTAGCCCAGTGCACGTGGTTCCAAAGAAGGGAGGAATCAAAATTGTGGATAATGACAAGGGAGAGGTCGTTCCGACGTGCCTAACCACCGGGTGGTACATGTGCATCGATTACATGAAGCTCAATGACGTGACAAGAAAGGACCATTTTCCACTACCTTTCATGGACCAGTTGCTTGACAAGCTAGCGGGACACGAATACTACTGCTTTTTGGATGGACTCTCTAGCTACTATCAAATAGCGATAGCTCCGGGGGATCAAAAGAAGATGACATTCACATCCCCATTTGGCACGTATGCCTACCGGAGGATGCCGTTCGGCTTGTGCAATGCCCCAACGACTTTTCAGAGGTGTATGCTCTCCATCTTCACCGAGTTCATTGACGACTTCCTCGAAGTCTTCATGGATGAATTTTCAGTATATGGCTCATCTTTTTCTCATTTCTTTGTCTAAAGTGCTTGAGCGATGTGTTGAGTATTGTTTAACTCTGAGTTGGGAAAAGTCCAATTTCATGGTAAAAAGTGGAACTGTAATCAGTCATGTGGTGTCTAATAAGGGGCTGAAAGTAGATAAGGCCAAAATAGATATTATTGAAACCCTTTCACCCCCTAGGAATGTCAAAAGTATTAGAATTTTTCTAGGACATGCGGTTTTTTATCAGCGATTTATAAAAGGTTTTTCTAAAATTTTCCACCCATTGTGTAAATTATTAAGTAAAGACGTGTTGTTTGAGTTTGACAATGAATGTATTAACCCTTTTAATGTTTTGAAAGAGAAAATCACCAAGGCACCAGTTGTTGTTGCCCCTGATTGGTCCTTCCCGTTTGAGATTATGTGTGATGCGTCGAACAACGCGATGGGGGATGTCTTGGGGGAACGTGTTGATAAGTTGCTAAGGGTCATATATTATTCTAGTTTCATATTCAATAGCACCCAACGCAACTATACCACTACTGAATGTGAACTATTTGCTATTGTGTGTTCATTAGATAAGTTCTGTTCTTATATTGTGGGTTCTAAAATCATTGTGCATATCGATCATGCAACTTTACGCCATGTATTTGCAAAGATCCAAAGTAAGCCTAGGTTGATTCGTTGGATTCTTCTTTTACAAGAATTTGACGTTGAGATTAGGGATAGAAAAGAATGCGAAAATGTGGTAGCCAACCTTTTGTCTCGCATGATAGTAGATAGTGAGTCTAGTAAGAATAACTTTGTCGATGATATTATTCCTTACGAGGGTGGTAATGCTATCAATAACATTGATGATCCGTGGTATGCCAGTTTTTTGAATTACCTTGCATGAAACATTATCCCTAACCACCTTTCTGCCCAAGAAAGGAAGCAGTTTTTATTTAAATGCATGGACTTCTTTTGGGATGATCCGTGCTTATACAAGCAATGCAAGGATAGACTTTATCGAAAGTGTATTCCGGACGAAGAGAAGATGGACATATTGAGGTTTTACCATGGTATTAGAGGCCAATTCGGGATCCAAAAGACGGCGTTCAAGGTCCTTTAATGTGGATTTTCCTGGCCTTCGCTTTTTGCCGACGCGTATCAATATTGCAAGATGTGTGATAGCTGTCAAGGATCGGGCACGATAGGGAAGAAGGATGAGATGTCGTTGGTGCCCAATCAGGTGATCGAGATCTTTGATGTATGGGGCATTGATTTCATGGGCCCATTTTCGAAGAGTGAAGAGTACGAGTACATACTCGTTGGGGTCGACTACGTGTCGAAGTGGGTAGAGACGATTCACACTCAAAAAGCTAATTTTGATGTCGTGCTCAAATTCATCCAAGAGAACATTTTCAGTCGTTTTGAAGTGCCGAGGAAGATAATAAGTGAAGGTGGTGGACAATTCTGCATTTGACCGATTAATGAACAAGTACGGAGTACGGCACATGGTAGCGACTTTACCATCCACAAATATCAGGGCAGGTAGACACGAGGAACCGACAAATAAAAATGATTTTGGAGAAGACAGTGAAGCCGGACTAAAAAGATTGGGCAACCAAGTTGGTTGATGCAATGTGGGCATATCGAACAGCCCACATTGCGGTTTTGGGCATGAGCCCATTTCAGCTAGTTTACGGGAAAGCCTACCACCTTCCGGTTGAGTTAGAGCACAAGGCAGGATGGGTTTTACGCACGTTGAACATGAATTTGGACGAAGCGGGAAGATATCGCAAGTTCAAGTTGACCGAATTCGAGGAGATTTGCAACAACTCTTATGAGATGGCCTAGACGAGCAAGCAAAAGATGAAGGAAAAACATGACAAGAATCTCATTCTGAAAGACTTGGAAGTGGGGAAATTAACCCTACTTTTCAATTTCCGCTTCAGACTTTTTCCCGGAAAGCTCAAGTCTAAGTGGAGTGGCCCTTACTTGATTACGGAGATCAACGAGTTCAGGGTTGTCACCTTGTACGACGAGAAAAGAGACTCCACCTTTAAAGTCAACAAGCATCGTGTGAAGTTTTACCACAGAGGGCCTATTTGGGAAAATTTCATTTTTGGTCCATTATGTTGGCCACTTTACAGAAAACATACGTGATGTTGGCCAGCATCAAATTACGTCTACTAAGGTGACAAATTCATCAAAAAAAGGTTCATTTTTATCATGTTCGGGTCAAATGCTGACGTGGCGTGATTATTTATTTTCTTATCATTTTTTATTTAATTTTAAATATTAAATGAAAAGAGAAAGTCATTTTTGCCCCCATTTATTTTTCTTGCTCACAAACCACAAACCCAGACACGCATCTCCAGTACAGGGTTGAAGAAAATATGTGAGAAAAATACCATATGAAACTCACGAGATTTTTATGGCAAAATCAATTTCTTTCATCTCCAATTCGTGGCCACCACCACTACCACCCCCAATTTATTATTTGATTCGAGCTTCGTTTCTTTTCTGGGTTATGGTTTCCTTGCAAACGAGTTTGTCTCGTGTTTCCCGGCGGTGGGGTTATGGGTTTAACTGAAGGTTTTTGGTTTTTATTTTTTGTTTTTCGAGCAACAGGCGGCGACCACCGTGATGGTGGTGATGTTGAGTCTTGGATCTGGAAATGAAGACGAGTCTATTAATTGATAATAGAGGTTTTTTGTTGGGCTTAAGTCTTCTTGAAAATGCTGAGGTTTTTTGTTTTGTTTATCAGATTTTTATTTTTGTTTATTAGATTAAAAATAATCCAAAAAATATTTTAAGAGAAATGACATATTTATATATTGTTGTAATCAGGTTGCTTGGTATTTTTTTCTTCCTTTTGTTTTGCGTTATGCTGTTTGTGTAATGGAATCACTAAGATCTTTATAGATTGCATCTGGTTTCTGGGTTCTAGAATGGAGTTTATCTTTAGGAACTCATTTGTAGATTTGGGTTGCATCCTTTCTCTGTTAATAGAGTGAAGCTGACTCGATGAAGGATTATATTATTTTTACTTTTTCTGTGACTGTTCTGAGAACCATTAGCTGGACCCTTTGGATACAATCTCTAGTTCTTTTAGAAGTGCCTTTACATTGACTGCCTTGCTCTCCTAAGTATAGATTTGAACTGAGGACCCACTCAATTCTCGGTGTGCTGAGCTCCGGTGAGTTGTTTTTTTTTTTTTCTGAAGAAATTGATTTTGCGAAAGGGCTAGAAAAAAATTAAAACGAAATCAAAACAAGAATTTGTGAAAAAAAATCCTTATGGAGAAAGAGAAAAGCAGAAGAATTTTTTTTTACCAAAAATGCGCTTTCATGATTGCTATCGAAAATCATGCTCTCGTCGATCATATGTTCTTTAAGCCTGCAATTTGTAGATAAAAGGCTTGAAAAAAATTTTATCAACAAGATCCAAAAAGGAGTTTGAAGTAAAAAAGTTTAGGCGTGAGATTTGTAGATGAAAGCGTTGAAAGTTTTTTCGAAACATAATTAAWAATTAAAATTTTGTGGAAGAAAAAGAGGATGATTTTTATTTTTATTTTTTTTTACCAAAATTGCAATCCCATGATTGCAATCGAAATCTCCTCGAATTTTGATTAGGGTTTGTAAAGAAAGGAAGGATTGCAGAAATGGAAAAAAAGGCATTTGGGCCC
Source organism: Phtheirospermum japonicum (assembly GCA_014905375.1). Classification (NCBI taxonomy): domain Eukaryota; kingdom Viridiplantae; phylum Streptophyta; class Magnoliopsida; order Lamiales; family Orobanchaceae; genus Phtheirospermum; species Phtheirospermum japonicum. The sequence continues at coordinate 691,332 of BMAC01000207.1, read as the reverse complement.
AGCAGCGATGGTGTCTCGATTCTTCAGAAATGGAAGAAAAGGAAAAAAATTTAATGGGAAGAACAGGAAAAATGAATTTTTTTTCTATCCATTTAATATTTAAAATTAAATAAAAAATGATAAGAAATTAGATAATCACGCCACTTCAGCATTGGGCTCGAATGTGATAAAATGTACCTTTTTTTGATAAATTTGCCAACTTAATAGATGTAGTTTGATGCTAGCCAATATCACGTATGTTTTTTAGAAAGTGGCCAACATAATTGATCAAAAATGAAATTTTCCCGGGCCTATTCCCAAGAACGATCGTGAAGTTGAGCTATTAAGCGATCCGCCTCAAAACATTTAGAACTCAAGAGAGGTATCATCGAGCAAAAGAAGTTAAAAATTGCACTTCTTGGGAGGCAACCCAAGTTTCCATTGAGTTTTATTTATTTTTTGTTCTTGTACATATTTTTATGTGTGTTAAGCTGGAGTTGGTTAGATTTTGGAGTCATGGGGAATCACGACTATCTAGTTTCCATGGACGGGTATCTCGTGCGATTCGAGCAGCGATTTCCATCTTCCCTTCCGGACGACATAGATATTTAAGCAGGCCTGAGCCCCATATTGTATCATTTTCTATCCAAACTCTTGTTTTTCATTTTTAGTGTTTTGATTTTGTTTGATTTTCCCATTTGTGTTGTGTGCATGAGTGTCTATAATAACTATTCAACTAACTATTCTCATGATAACTATTTCAAATTTTCTTTTCCCTTGCGTTGATTCATTCGATAGCAACGAGGAGATTGCTTACATTCTTTTTCTTTTTCTTCCATTTTGTATATTATGCATGCGTAGTCATTTCGGTCGAATAGTTTTGTCTGATTTTTTGTTTTGTGTCGACGTACATTGAACTCATTTCCATGCTTATTTGTGTTTGTACTGGCTTGCCTGTCGAAGTTGACTATGTGTGATCTGAGGTTCTTGTCTTTGAGCTTGTATAAATGCATAAGATTTTTCAAAATTATTTATATATGTTAAAATGGTACTTAGACGCAAATAATTTCATAAAACCTTAAAAGCAGCGTCAACTCAAAATCCCTTCATGCAAAATCATGTGAGTAGCCTGAGTGTTTTTCATCTTTTCATGTACTTGAGTAGGTTCTGTTTTGAGATCTCTTTAAAATCGCAGTATGTAGTTATCTTTGAATATGACGATTTGGCACAGAAATTACCCTTATTCCGGCCATATCCAGATATACTAGCCACTATAAATTCCGAATGATTCCCTCATAGCCAAATATCCATTTCCTATACACATAAGTATTTATGAGTTAACTCCTACATCATTAATAGCTTGGGGTACAAGTTAGTTATTTTGTTGGTTATTTGTGTTTTGGAATTATGATCAGGGATTTATGAAAAGATTGTAATAAGTGTTAAGGATCACTTTCCTTTAAGAAAAATAATAAGAAAATGATGAATAAAGAGGATGGTGAATCTTGTTGAGTTGTTGCATATGCTTATAAAGGCTTGTGCTTAGTTTTGTTAATTTTCTTATGACGCCTAATATTTCAGAGTCAAGAGTTGAGTTTGAAAGAAGAAGCGTATCATAAGCTTCTTAATTGTTTAAGTGGTTTGTTCAAAAGTCGGTTTAGGCTATTTTGCATAATTTTGTATTTTACGGCTTTTTACTTAACTTTTCAGTTTTTTGATCGTTAGTTGATCCTTTTGAGATGATTTCTATGTTTTCTCATGCTGCTAGAGTGCTTGACGAACCTGGAATTCAAGAGGATTAAGCTCTTGAACTATTACGAGAATAGAGAGACAAAGACAAGAAAGTCAGCACCAGGAAGCAGCCGTCAATCGGATGCAAGCGTCGACGCCTATGAGCTGCTGGTGTCGATCGACCACCTTATCAACGACCCATCAATAAACTCTCTATTGCAATCATCGACGCCCCATCGATCGACGTATTTGGCCGATGAAATCACGGTTGTCATGATCGATCCACCCGTCGATTGACACCCATCGATGTAATAGACACCGTCGATCGATCGTCGATCGGTGGTCGTAATTTTGTGGTAATATTACCGCGATGCCCTCCTCGTTCGACTCTATAAATAAGATGTTTCTCTTCAGCTGAAAGGGATACACAAACCTGGGGACGAAACCCTAAATTAGAGCCCTCATGACAAACTCCGTACAAGTTAGAGATCGAGTTCTGATCACGTACCAATTCACCTTGAAGAACGCAACAACTCGGAGTTCGTGATAAACTTCCGGGTTCGTAGCATAGAAGTTAATCTCTCTGGAATCGCTGGAGTTAACGTAGTATTCATCTTTTAAGACAATCATTCATTCGTTTGGAATTAATATGCTCTTAAACTCTATTTACATTTTGTAGTTAATTATCTTTTGTTTGGATATTTTCTTGTTTGGATATTTGATGTTGGAACTATTATGTTTGTTTTGAATCATTTGTTTATTAATTCGATTAATCCATCTTTATTGCATTTCTATAGTTGTTAGATTGATAGTTGTTATTGATTTAATTATAAATCGTCAATACTCTCTAGGTGTTCGATAATATGCTTGAATGACAACTTTTAGTTTAATCTTCTTGTTAAGTTTTCAAATATTTTTCTATTTTGTTTTTAAATACGTTAGTTAAAGTTCTTGCATAGAGATTGACGCTCTCTTTGCAAGATTAGTTCTAAATTCTAATTTTCTTAAAATAATCAAATTTTGTTTGCGTGTTTAGTTTTAGAATTTGTGAAGTGTGATATAATAAACATCGTCGACTACGTATTTCCACTCCTTAAGAATTCGACTCGGTTTAACTTGACAGTCTACAATGACCCCGTTCTCTTGCGGGTGAACTTGCTTTTAAAACGTAGACACACATTGTTTAACTTATTTTAATTTTGAAAGAAGTAATTTGTTCGATTCAGAGGATTGATATTGTGGGACCATTGCCGAGGACGCCCTTCAAGAAGCTCTATTTGGTGGTCGAAGTCGATTACTTTACAAAGTGGGTGGAGTATAGTGGTGAGTATTCACGCGGGTGACCCGGGTTCGATCCCCGGCAACGGCGCCATTTTGAAGTTATAGTTTTTGTGGTTTTAGAAAATTAAAAGGTTCATGGCTTGGTTTTATCGGACTCAATTCATTTGAAAGGCTTCAATGTGTTTTAAGCTTTGAAAATAAGAGAAAAATGAAAATAAAACAATTAAACTAGTTAAAATATCCTAGAAAATGAAATGACAAGTTGGTAGGATGCCTCGGTCGTATGCCCATAATGGAAATGCAAGAAATTAATGAAAATAAGCATGAAAATGCAAAGTTTCACCATGTACTACCATGCATGCACAAGGTACAACCATGCATGAAATCCTAAACAAATGAAAACTAACAAAAATTGAAAGTATCAAAGTGAAGAGTAATAAAAGTTGACGTAAAAGTTTAAATCTTGAAGAAAAATAACGAGAAACGAAGAGTAGATCTAGGATTCATTCTAAAACTATGCATGGAAATTTAATTCAAAATAAAGCAATGGAAAAACTCAAAATCAAGACGATCAAGGTCCCGATCTATAGTCTAGGTGTGTCACTCAACTAGAATCCATAGTCAATTCACAAGTTTCATCATGAAATCAAGTAGCTAAGAGAAAACGCATAATATGAAGAACAAGCATGAAGATGAAGAATAAATCTTGAAATTAAAAGGAAAGCTTACTAAAATTAAATGGAGAATCCCAAAGCTTGAATTAAAATGAAAGTGCTAATCCAAAGGAGTATTTGGATTCATCTTGAGCTTACAAACCCAAGGAATGCTTGAATATTAAAACTAAAGCCTAGGAGAGAGAAAGTAGATCTAGAAAAAAAATGAAGAGAAAATTAATCCCAAGGCTCATGCAAGAGTTGGGGAATGAGTGGATGATTCCTCAAGTCAAATGGAGGGTTATATATAGTCGTTAGCAGGGGCAAACTCATCAAAACGCGCTAATTCCCGGATGTTCAGTTGATCGACTGAGGTCCAGTCGATCGACTGCTCAGTCGATCGACTGCCTTGCCATTTTGCACAGCTCTCTGTTGATCAGTCGATTTTGACGTGCTTAGTCGATTTCCTCAGGTTCAGTCGATCGACTGCTCAGTCGATCGACTAAGGCCAGTCGATCGACTGCCTTGCCGATTTGTCGAGCTCTCTGTCGATCAGTCGATTTTCCTTATAGCAGTCGATCGACTGCGGGTAGCCTGGGGAGTCACTCGGGCAGTCGATTGGCCTCAATTTTCCTCGTTTCGGCACGGCTTCTTGAGCTTCAACGCCTTGACTCGCTCCTTAAAAACTTTAGCATCGGTCCAATACCTCGTGCCACCTACAACATAAGAATTTGAATTCAAAACCCATAAATTGTCATCAAGAAACGCACAAATCAAGTTTCAATACTAAAATGAGGAAATGACCGAAAACCTAATGAGAATGACTCAAAATGACTAAAAACAACGCTAAACCCTAAATATCAACACTAAGAAAAATACAACAATTACATTCAAAACAGAGTTCGGGGCTGTGACAAATATTGTCGAACGGGACATAATTGATTTTATTTTTAACAATATTTTTTGCTGGTATGGCGTTCCACGAGTGTTAGTCTTGGATAATGGTGCATAATTAAATGGGCACATGATGTAGGATTGATGCAAAATGATGGAGATGAAACAACGATTTGCGTCCGTAGCACATCCCCAAGCTAATAGGTTTGATTGAGGTCACTAATCAAACTATTATGCAAGGAATCAAATTACGATTAGAAAAGGCAGGGAACTTTGGCTTGACGAGCTCCCTTCTGTCTTATGGGCTTATCGAACTACCCTGCGATCTACCACAGGCGGATCACCTTTCAGCTTGGTTTATGGCATGGAGTCTGTCATTCCAACAAAAATAGTAGGGGGCTCGCATCGACTAGAAACTTTTAATGTAGCTGAAAATGAGATTTTGGATAGAGGATATTTGCAAACAATAGATGAAATACGAGATAAGGCTGCAGCTCGCATGGAAAGTTATAAACAAAGGATTCAGACAGCCTATAACAAACGGTGAAATGAAGGTATTTTCAAGTCGGTGACCTAGTCTGAAAATGTGCCGACGCAATATATACTACAAAGATGTTAGATCCTAATTGGATTGGACCATTCAAAGTCATCAAAGTATTAAGGAGAGACGCATATGTACTCGAAGATGAAGAAGGAAAAGCATTACCCAGGAGCTGGAATATTTACCACCTGGAGAAATACTATGCCTAAATCCTTAGGCAATGGAAGAGGTCACACTTTTTATTATTATTACTATGGGCCAACACTTGCTTAGGTCGGCGATGGATTTAAGTTTCTATTATGTACTTTTTACAAACTATGGGTTGATGCTTATTTTGATCAGCGATGAATAAAGGAAGATTTTTACAATATTACAATGGTTTGTATGGTTATGGCTGGTGCTTCTATTAGTTCGGCGATGGTTCTTATAGTTATGGGCCGACGCTTCTATTAGGTCGGTAATGGTTTTTATGGTCATGAGATGACGCTTCTATTAGGTATGCGATGGTTTCTATGGTTATGGGCTGACGTTTTTATTAGGTCGGCGATGGATTCTGGGTTGATGGTTCTATGATCTAAGTTGTGGAGGATATATTTGTCTAACATATTCATTGCAATCTTTTGTTATGTTTGCGAGTATGTTTGACTAACATACTCCTTACTTGTTTGATTATGTGTTTAGGAAAATATGTTTGATTAACATATTCTCTGTTGTTTTGAATATGTTTGATTAACACATTCCTTAGGTTGTTTTTTATTGGATGTCTACATAGTATATTCCACGATTATGTGTTGATGCGACTTAGTAGTTTTCTTTGTTCGCATTATTTGAACATGGGGGACTAAGTAGTTTTCTTAATCACCTATACTCTAATTTTATGCGACCTGGTTGTTTTGCCTTGTTCGTATTGTTTGAGTATGGGGTACTGAGTAGTTTTCTCGGTCATGACGACTTAAATGGTTTTGGTTCATTATGGTTCTGCTTGTTATAATATATGGTAATTCCTCTGGACCACCTTGTGCCAGATCAGCATATACATGGTATAAGGGAATTTTATGGTTATAAGGCGATACTTAAGTTAATGTGTTATTAGGTTATCAAACTTTATGGTATTCTGAAAAGGTTCATGGTTAAAATGGTTTTATGTTTATAACGCGATACTTGAAATATTATGTTATGGGGTCAGCAAGTTTTATGGTATTCCAACTTTCTGGAATAATTTGTGCTTCACAGGTGTTATGGTATTGGGCGATGCTTAAATGGGTGTTCTTATGAATGAGATGTTTATATAAATCTTATTTTATGGTTCTTATGGACGCAACCTTTAAGGATTGCAGGTTTTTATGGATGAGTTTGATGGTATTGACACTAAGGCATAAATTGCGTAACACGCGATTCATTAATGGCGAGCTAAAAATTTTGTTTTGTGCAGAAAAATAAAGTTTTATTAATATTGAGAAGTCAAAATTACACAACATTATAAGGAGGAACCAACTCATCCAAGGGGGCATCAAGCTTATCGCTAAGCCCGATCTTCACTTTTGCCTTGGTCGTACATTGCATCCACCAGGCGGTTTTGAGATCTCGTTTATCGTCACCACGCCAAAAGTAGAAGCGAGGTAGATCATCTTCCAACTTTTTCTTATCCATATCAAAGTTGATCTTCGCTTCCTAGAGTTAGGCCTGGGCTCACTCGACCGTAGTGTTAAACCACAATTTGGCCCCCTTTTCTACCTTCTACAGGAAGGTCTTCGTGTGGCGGTAAGTTTCGACCAAACTGGGTCTGTAAGCCTCTGTAAACTTCCGACCCACGTCACTTCTCAAAAAAGTCCGACGACCATCAATGACTCCTTTCTCGCATGCCGCAACCACCTCTTCATCAATTTATTACAAAAGCCCTTCTAACTCTATTTGACGCTTTCTGAGCTGGGCGACCTCAGTTTTCATTGTTTCTAGTTGGCATTTCGTCACATTTAGTTCATCTCCCTGGGCCATCATCTGGAAGCAAGCTTCATCCAGCTCTCCTTGCGTTAAAGACAGTTGTTTAGTCTATCTATTGGCATGGGCTGTCAGCTCATCACACGCTGCTTTCCATTTATTTTCTCCCTCAGTGTTGGCGGTTGTTATGTGGTTAGATAGGGAGGCCATTAGAGGTTGCAGTTGTATCACAAAAAATAGTACGAATGAGTTCAGAATTAGACATACATTGAGATATATAATTAGCATGTGATGGAATATTACAAGGATAAGTTACCTTGGCAAAGTGCAGCAACGTTTGTGCCACCTGGTCAGTTATGTCGAGGGTCACCAGATACTCTTTATCTAGAGTTAACACTTGGTTTTGGAGGAAGGGTTGGATCTGGTTGACGTCATCGCAATGCAAGAGGTCTTTGCTTAAGTTTGGGAGCCCGAGCTACAGGCACCCTGAACACGATGAGGCTTAAGGGAAGGAGATGCAGGCCGTGTTTGAGCTCGACCGTGGACTATTCTTTTCTTTTTTTTTCCCTTACCCATGGATGCATGTAGAGGCAGCTGGTCATCCGAGTCGGTGACCTCCACCATTTTATCTTTAGCATCCAGGGCGAGATCCACTTCACTTTCTGTAATTACACTGGGAGCTACGGAGGTCACTGCCGGAGTTGTGTCTGGTTGGAATACTGCTCCACCCTCTGAGCTCGAGGACACACAATCCAGTATCAAGCGTTTTGCAGAAAAACAAAAGTAGATTATTGTTTGTTTATATGCAGGAATAACAACAAAGTGGATTTATAATATGTTAAACCTACCAAATTAGAGCCTGGTTAATGGAAGAGGTCTCTGGTTGAGGCCCACGTAAGAGTACACCCTCTCCAACTCTGTAATTTTTGTTACATCGCAAGGAAGCTTGCTCCACTGTTTGAGCAAGCCTGAATAATGTTGGTGAAGAGTATGACAGTTTTTCTCAGTGGGCACTGCCTCCTGGGGAGGGGCCGCGTCCTTCCATTCCGTGGGAAATGGCCAGGGTTCACTGGAAGAAAGTAAGGAAAGTTTGGATCACCACTCATGTACTTTTGAGGAGGGCTAACCAAAAAATGTGTCTTTTGACGCGAAGAAAGATAAAGAAACCTTTTTACTTTTTTATTTGGTATCAAAAGTGGAAGAAATTTACATCTGGTTCTACGTTGTGATATATACATAGAATTATATACCTAGTTATAAACCTAATAGAATTGGAGGTCATTTGGAATTGGGGGACTTTATACTTTTCGGATGCGATGACGAGGAAGAATGTAGGGGGAACCTAATTCCTACTTTTAGGTGGTCGTCGAAGATGGTAATATTTGGTGGGGGGTGGTCCGGATCGTTTTTACCAGCTTCGGGCTAGACAAAGCGGATGGAGTCTGGATGATGAAGGCCTTTTATAAAATCCACGAGCATACTCCGATATGGGAGTACCCATGGGTTTTTGGTAGTTACCCGAGTAGCTCGCGTAAGAGGAGGTAGCTCGGCATGAACCGATGGGGGTACGATGGTTACTGGATTAGTAAAAATGAAATCGGGAGGAGATGAGGTCGAAGTTATTTCTGTCTGATTTAAGGAGATGGCTTCTGGGATGTTCTCAGTTAAGGCTCTGGTTTGAGCTTCAAGTTCAGACCATGAAGGACTTCCCGCAGGCTCATCGATTAAGCCAGTTCTGGGTCCCCTAGTATTTTTTCTCCTGCTTGGTCGGACCAAGGGAATTTCTTAGGATTCCGTCTCAGACTGCATGTCTTGAATAGGAGAGTTAGGGTTTTGGAAAACATAATCAGAGGAAGCTGAATTTGCCATATATTTACAGTGATACAATTAGAAAATGGGGAAGGGTAAGAAAAGAAATATGTTCAGAAAGCATAAATTTAAAATAAAATGAAATAATTAGTGTTTAGATAGTGGGTTGGGAGGACTTATGCATGGTGTTGAGGAGAAATAAACTCACTGCACTGAAATTTCTGAGTTTGGGGATGATTGTGTTTTTCCCAGAGAATTTTTGGATTTTTTGCTGAGAAGAATGGAGAATAATTACTTTTTCTTTTTTGAAAATACCAAGAGATGAAGGTGAAAGGTTGCTTGTATTGAGAGCGGCGTAAATTTGAGAAGACAAAGAGGTTTTTGGGCTACGCGAAGGTTGGTAGGGTTTATTGTGGGCCTTTCATTTTCTGACCCACAGGAATAAATATATTACGAGGAAATGGGCTTGCGCCGCGTGTGCGACACAATGGTGGTGTGCATTTAATATTTGTAAGTCTGAAGTGATGTTTGATGATTTTCACGCTTTGCCAAGAAGTATGTGGGCTTGACTTATTCATGATTACATTCCACTTGATTTTCTACCTCAATCAAGTAGAATGTGGGGGACTAGTTAGTACGACATCAAATATCGAGGTCGGTAAACATGCAGGTTATATATGAATTTATGAGGCGACCTCCCATTTTAGAAGGGGTAATCTTTTTATAAGGGAGGCGTGTTGTTTTAGAAGTAGTAAACTCTCATGTAGGAGTGACGAGCTCTTATGGATAAAATGGTATTATGGCAGCTCGGTATTGAGTGGTAGCTCGGTATTGAGAGCTGGGCTTTATGGTTAATATGGTCTTGGGCCCTGTTGGGCTGATATGGATTATGGTATGGGGTCCAGGCGGACTAAAAGGTATGGTTTGGTTATTGGCCCAGGGTCATTACGGTAATTAAGAAAGAGTTCTAATATCTATAGTAACTTAGCATACAAGAGAAATCTTAATTCTAAATCGGTGACTATTTATGGTATTGTGGTTTGAATACAAGATGGGAACCCCAAATTGAGAACACGTCTCTTATCTATAAAGAAGACTCAGGCTTCACTTTTTTTTTAAAGTTGATTTTATATCCTACGTTTGAGCTCTCGAATATCACTCTCAAACAATATATGACTTAACCATCAGAGAATCTACACCAGGGCTGTCCGACTTGGGTTCTGTATTGCAGGTCAATCAGGTTATCAGAAGCTTACTATCATGTAGCCTAGCACATATTTGAAATTAGCACTCTCTTATTGAACCAGACTTTTTGGTTGCATCAATATTCTTCCATGAATTAAGAAGATATAGGTATTCTCATCATCATTGTGAGTGTATATCCATATTAATTTGTTAAAAGGTATTTCTCAGCCCTCTTTATGTTAACAAGATTCAATAATTGTTCATGCTTATTGCACCTAACCTTAACTATTGAACAAAAAATTGTTCCCAAATAGAAAGTGGAATAAAATGTGAAACATGATATCAGGGTAGAAATGTTAAACGGTCTACAGGATGTGGCTTAAATTGTTGATAATATTAGATAGGGTTGGAATCAAAAAATTGTGACTCGTTGCCATTTTTGACCCTGATAGTTTAGCACCGGTTACCCAAGATAGCCCGAGGGCTGCTCCCCTTGTTTTTCAAAATATTTTAGTCAATGGAAGGATTTAAACCTGGGCATTCAAAAGAGTGCGAATATGCCTCAACTGCTTCGCTAGTAGGGATTTGAGATGTTAGCGCTTAGGGACAAATATGATGATGTATTCCCGAGTTTTCTCATCAAACGCTATTAACTCTCAAAACCACCCTCCACCCCACCACATCTATATGGTTCTATATAATTACACACAAAAAAAAATGAAGTTTTTACAAATTTCCACATCATGTATTACACTTACCCTTTTACAAGCAAAATTAATTTTCACACCTACTTACATTTTAAACTAAAGTTGCCGATATTAATGAGTTTATATATCTCTATTAAAAAAAATTAGCAAATACTAACGGATTACTTTTATTGACGGAAAATATTTACGGGTAAAAAGTCGCCAGCATATGCTTATGGATTGCTGATGGTTTTTTATGTTGACAGGTATAGGTCGTCAGCAAATTACTGACGGCCTATATCCATTAGCAATATTAAAAAAAAAAAAAAAGCAGCATATACACATCAGCAATATTTAAAAACAAAACAAAACAATGCTGACAGCCTGTACCCGTCAGCAATATATAGTTATATTAATCATTTGTAAATAATATATATATATATATATATATATATATATATATATATATATATACTATATATATATAAAATATATTTCAATAAATAGTAAATATATATTTATAACTAAATATTTTTTTACAATATACTTTTTAATATTAATATATAATTATATTTAATTATTTATAAACATAATTTATATATATATATATATATATATATATATATATATAATTATTTAAAGGGATACAAAATAAATATACATTTATAATAAATATTTTTTAATTAAACATATAAAATTTTATAATTTTTTCTACTTATATATAATAATATTATATATTTATAATATCATTATTCATGAATATAATATATAAGTAAAAATACTAATCAATATAAGTTATTCTAATATTTTATTTATTATTATTTAAATATATTATTATTTTAAATTTCTATATATAACATAACTTTCAACAAATATATTTAATTATAATATATTTTTATAATATTATATATTTATAATATAACTAATTATTTATAATATAAAATATATAAATGTATTAATCATATATAAATAAAATATAATATACACTATTAATTAAATATAAATATAACTAATTTTAACATACATTTATAAATATAATATAATTATTATATATTTCTAATTATTATATATCATTATTTATTTATAATATATATTTATAATTTACATTTATGTATAATAATATTATATATTTATAATATTATTATTCATAAATATAATATATATTTATAAATATAAATATAATTTATAACTTAATTTACATATATAATATATATTAAAGATATATAACCTCTCACATGTAATTGCTTTGGCGAGACGATAACACCACTCTACAAGAAGTCGTGGGTTCAAATCACACTTATGATATATGTGGGATTTAAATTGATTTGGATTGGGTTGGGTTGAGTGAGGGTTGTCGGTCAAGCTGGGGGCGAATTCCGTAGCATATATTTACTGACACTAAAAATGTTGACAGTAGCGCCCGTCAGTAAACACGATACTGACGAGTTTACTGACGATTTTGCCCACCAGTATTCGACGATTTTTATAATGATGTAATTTTTAAAAGTCTTTTTTTTTTTTCAATTCAAATTGTTGGAAAACATCAATTTAGACTAACATATATTAATTAAAAGGTATAATTATCAATTCAATTAACGTAATCTACTACGGTTAAGAAAAGTAAAAATCTGTGGTCTCACTTTTAGATTAAAGGAGTGTCAAAATTGTCTCCAAACTAAATGCATGGATACATACTATAATAAGTATGGTTTTGATCTCAAACAACGTTTCACAAGATAGAAAACCCTGAAACCGAAACTATCATTTGGAAGATTAATTACCACATCAAGATTCACAAATAATGAATTCAAATACATTTCTGTAAAATAATTTTTGAATATTGATTATCTAACATGAACGGACTTGAGATTAAGATTATATGTGAAATGTTACACTACATAAATTGTTCTTCTATGCATAATTTTCCAACAAATCATAAAAAAAGACATAAATAAGGATGATTTATCCTTTAATTATTCAAAAGTTTCCCCAAAAAAATATTAAAAAGATAAAGTGTAAAGATCGCACAATTTAGGAGGTGAAATGTATATTAAAAATTAGGAAGTAAAGTGTCAAATTTTGCGAAATTCGGGATAAAATATTTTTTCTTAATGTTATATTATAAGGTCAAATTCAATACAATCTCATATTTATAATTTCCCTATATATATTTTGCGGCAGTGTAATTTACTCGATGCAACAGTGCAAGAATCAGTGGCGGATCCAAAATTTTAAATTTGGGGATGCAATATATAATTAATAAATATTATTATAATAAAAGTCACAACCCAATGCAAAATAAAATTACAATTATAATTCATTCAATCGATAAAAAGTACTAATAACTAATAGAGCTAAATAATTAACACAAACTAAACTACTAGTAATTATTTTTAAAGAAGAAATATGCTTAGTAACCGATCAAAAGAGCACAATAAATGCTTGTTAGAGGGTGTTTTGCAAAACTTATAAAATTTAAAAAATATCTCGTATGTTTAGGAATTTATAAACACTTCAAAAAAGATTTTAGAGATCTTATAAGCTCCTCAAAATAAATTCATTAACTATAAAAACTTATAAGCACTATGTTTTTATCATTCAAAAGATAAAAACACCCTTAACAATTTTTACAGCAATCCAAATTATCCGACATATAATTCCTTAAATTTCAAATATCTATTCATTTATAGTAAAAAAAAATATTGGATCCCCTCTTGTAATAGGTAAAGTAAGTTTCTCTCTTTTCTTTTTAAATTTAGAAGTGATAGTTTGTAATTACAGTAAAAAAAAAGGGGTACAATTTTATTTTTAGCACAATACAATTATGATAATTTCTCAATTTGGGGGTACAGTTGTACCCATCTACTAAGGTGGATCCGCCATTGGCAAGAATTGAACTCTTAGATATATGAATTAAGGTCTGGCCACGGGTTTGGAATTACAGGTTTTCCAAAATAGGAAATCGAAATCGTAGCCGTAGCCCTATGTACGATTTTAGTTCTAAAACGTCCAGTTTAATTATGATTTTAACTGAAATTGTCTTTTTGTTTTTACATTATTTAAGTATTAGGTAATATATATATATATATATATATATATATATATATATATATATATATAGTTGCCAAACCGACAATTTCACGGTTTTCTAAATTTGAAATCGAAATCATTAATTTGAACCCGGTTCGTATTACAATTGGGCGTGTCTATACATGATACTCACCTACGGCAGGATATTCGTTCCACTTTGATGTTTTATTTTACGTAATAATGGGATAAAAGAGAAAAGGACCCTTATCCCCTCTTTTCCACAGCGAGTGGACTATATATCCATATAACCATGTTCTTATCCTATTCTTCTCAACAGCCTCTTCTTTTGCATCCACTCCCATCTTTCATAGACACCATATTTTCTTGCAATATGATTGCCAAAAAAATGCTGCCAAACTATTTTGAATAATAAAATAAAATAAACTGACACCCTGAAATGTACAACTCAATAGCCTTATCCATCCATCACTATATAACCTATTCGATTATCTTTTTAGTTCTATCATACATTCCACCGTAAATAATTGATATTTAATTTGGAACTTCACCAACTTGCTGTATAGAGCTTTATTAATTCGAATGGAAAAATATAGTTGATTATAAAATTAGAAATTGGATGAGATCTTTTTTAGTTTGTTCAAACCAAACTACGCGTCGAAAGTGCGTAGACTTGATAGTGATCGAAAGAATATTGATGAGAAATATTTTAATATAATGATGGATTATGAGGGTGTAAACGGATATTATAAAAAATTAATTTGAATACCCGCGTTTTACGCGGATATATATCGAAAAAAATAAATAAAAATATAAATTTTATTCAATAAAAAAAACTATTAATTTTATAAAGTGAATTATTAATATAAAATTAAATATTGATCGCTTTAAATTTTGGAAAATCTATTTGTAGATAATATTAACTATTTTATGTACAATGATATAATTCTCGTCGCAGTAAATAACTTTACAATATTTTTCGCCTCTTATTTCTCGATATTAAGATGTAACTATGTCCCGTGGGTTGCACGAGGTTATAAAAATACACTTCTTAAAATTTTGTAATATTTGTAAAAATGAAGAATTAAATTCAAAAAAATATATGAACTTCGTATTTTTAACTTGTGTAATACCGTATTGATATTCTGTGCCAATATAAATATTTCTAAAATTAAAATAAAAATTATTTGTGATATCAAATTATAATACAAATATCACATTAATGGCACGTACCCACATCATCATCATTATTTTTATTTTGTAATTGGTCACTAATCAATACATGATTTATTGTATCGTATGCAACGTGCAATGTCCTGTGCCAATTAAAATATATTTACATGCTTAAATTAACTTTATTAGTAATTTTAAAAGTGTGCTAAATTATATTATAATATTTCTTTTTTAATAAGTTGGGTCAAGTGGTTGGAAAGTAGAAGATAAACGTACCCACATCATCATCATTTTATTTATTTATTTTGTAAATTGGTCACTAATCAATACATGATTTATTGTATCGTGGGCAACGTGCAGTGTCTTGTGTCAATTAAATATATTTACATGCTTAAATTAACTTTATTAGTAATTTCTAAAAGTGTGCTAAAATTATATTGTAATATAATTTTTTTTAATAAGTTGGATCAAGTGGTTGGAAAGTAGAAGATAAATCTCAAATAACTTGAGAGGTCTAGGGTTCGAAACATTGTCAATACCCTTATAAAGGGTTAGTGATATCATTTGAGCTACAAGCTCGTGGTATATTGTAATATAATTTTCCATTTATATGTTTTTGAAATTTATTTATATTAATTGAAACTCCAAAAGTGAATTTTGAACTTTCTCGGAGATATAACTTGTTTAGATTGTATTTTAATTTAATTATTTTCAATGTAATCATAATTAAGTTAAATGAAAGTTATGAATACAAAAAGAATGAAAATATACTTGTTATATAAATCATGGAACATATTACAATAAATGTTTTAATACCAGAATATTTCAACTTTAAGATCGTCAAAACAAAACATGCTCTACTTTAGTATCTACGAACAACACAAATATCATAATAAACTTGTAACATCAACAAACTAGTTAAGATCTGTGTATGTGGTACAAAAAGAATATTATTGCAAAAAAGAATATTATATTTAAACAAACTTGTAATATAAAATTTAATATACAAACTTGTAATATAAACAAAAAGAATATTATTGCATGCGGCCTATTATATTTAACCAATTCTCAGAAAACTTTAATAAATATGATGGTGTATTACCTCATATGAAACATAACCATAAAGAAGTAATGGATCTGAACCATCAAGCTTCACTAAGTCTTTTCTATAAACAATAGAAATAGGTATTTGAGTGCCATCATCGGTAGTAGCCCATAATCTTTCGATTATGTATTTAGTAGAATTAAGGCCTCCCGATACATAAAACAGTGTCTTTTAGCTTCTAAAGTAGTGTTAAAACTCTTTACAATAATGACAAATCAAAGAGCTTATATATGGAAAAAAGTAAATGCAATATTAATCCAAAGCACAACTAAAAAACTCATGGTCATGGTGACTGATTAGAGTAGATTTATCCTTATTTTTATTAGCTTTTTAGTTCGTTTTTATATTTGTTTTTGGTATAAGTTGGGTGATTTAAGCATAATTCCGTAATTTTATGATTCCAGCTTATTTTACCGCATTTTGATCTAAATTGATGCAATTAGGTGATGTTTCGTTGTTTTTCACCTTACAGCTAAATAACCGAAAGAGTTTAGCACATAAAAGACGAAGTTCGATGTTCAAAGGTAGAAGAACAAGATTTCTGGTGAAACAAGTAGCAAACGATCGAGAAACGGAGACCGACGCTCAGTCGCGTCGACTGACGCGACCGTCGACGCTAGCCGTGCAAGCGAGCCATGCTCGCGTCAGTCGACGCAAGGACGACGCTCTGCCGACGCGATGTTCTGAAGCGTCGATGTCGACGCACCAAGGTCGACGCAACGTCGACGCTAGTTGCTGAAGCGTCGATGTCGACGCACAACGACGACGCACCTGCCAGCGACGCGCGCACCCTGCCGACCGCACATGCCGAGCGCTGCCGACCAAGACTGCCGATACCCGCCGAGCGCCTGCTCGCGTCAGTCGACGCTCCGTCGACGCACCGTCGACGCGACGGCCCAGAATTCGGATTTTAGGGTTTCTTATGCGCCAAGTCATGCAAAATCTATATAAACCCTCTATATTTCGGATTTTAAGGAGAACACACGACCCCTAGGGTATTTTAGCTTATAATAACAATAATCCCACATCTCATAACGAGATTTGAAGACGGAGATCAAGGATCGAAGAACAACGCGTCCAAAACGTCGAATTCGAGTTCGGGATTCATTCTTCGCCCAAGATCAACGTTCAAACTTCAGAATAGCTGGAGCTTTTTACTGCTTTCATTAGTTCTAATAAGTTCTCTAAACTCTTAGTTAATTTAGTAGTTAATTTCTAGTTTAATTGTTAGTTTAATTCTTAGTTAATACTAGACTAGTTTAATTAGCTTAATCGTTTTATGCTTGATATTGGATATTGGTTTAATTTAGTTTATTTATGCGAGTTGGATTATGCTTAGCTAATCGTTAATTTTAGAATCATATGATACATTGCTTAGTGATAATTTATTATATTTATGCTGTTAGATTAGTTGCTATTAATTCTTAGTTCTTGAGTTCAAGTAGTTTAATTATTGCTCGTAGTTGGTAATTTAGTTTAGAGTAATTAGTTTAAATAGATTTAGTTTAATTATCGTCGTAGTTCATAATGATCAAATCAATTTCTTTTAAAACCACAAATGTACATGTATGTTATTCGTAATTGAGAAAAACATCCGTATGACCGAACAGTTGTTTCCTCGAGAGATACGAATCGAGTCAAACTCATCACCCTACAGTTACCTCGTACACTTGCGAGCAAACTGACGTGCTTTTAAATTATTTATTAAAACGGGGTGCATAGAAGTTTGAGTCAGTGACGTAATAACTCATTGTGTCAGGTTTTTTTGAGTTCATATCATAATCGTATACAGAAGCGGGTGTTTTCATTGAGCTATAACGTAATCTTAAAATGCTGGAATAGAATTGAGACTCCGATGGGTACACTGAATATACAAAATCAACAAAGTCCAAAGTCCGACCACCTTGAAATCTGTCAAGGGACTCTCTAATAGGTGGAAGGCTATATATTGTTATTTTCGTAAACCATCTTCACGTTCATAAACCACAAGATGATCTTATAGTTACACTGGTGAAAGGAAAACACATGTCAACTAAATTTATCATAATCGCGAAAACCGCCACTAAATTTTTTGATCCGTAATCTATAATTCTGACATAATCCATGTTTTATAAAATTTGACATAATCGCAAAAACCATCTCCGTAATTTTTTCAATATTTTCATCCAAAAAGAAACACGGATACATAATCATGAGTATGTTTAATACAGAATCGCATAATTAGATATACACGTCGCTCATAAATTAACCTGACAATCAATATTTGTAACAATCTCAAAATCATAAAATCACGGATATTCACATTGCATATTACAGAGATTGAATCACAAAATTTCGAGAGAAAAAAACACAAAGTGAATACTAATAATTCAAAAAATATTCATAATTTTATTAAATTAAAAATAGACACTCAACAACAACAAAAAATAAAAAAACAAAAAAAAAACATAGAAGCAAAGGACAAAAAGAAGGCAAATACTCTTGTGAAGGCATATATTGTGAGGAAAATTGGTAGCACCATAGGCATTTTTATTACCATGACAAGTCAATTCCATATAGTAATGGGTCTGATCCCGAGCCTCAATTTCTAGTGATGCCTTTTGAATACAAACATCCAATCAAAAAGATGGGAAAACGAAAATCAAAATATAGCATAGTTTCATTTGACGAAAATACATACATCCAATTTATATATCAACATCCCAAAAACATGTGGACCAAAAAAAAAAACACCCATCTGCTAGAAAAGAATTTTACATATATACAAAATAAAACAATTACATTGTGGTTAGTTTGAATTATTTTATATACATATATCAAATAATTGATACATCAAAATAATTGATTTCGATAATTAGGATCTTTAAAATACAGATTTGTTGAGATTATTAGTAGGGATATATGACCAAAAGAACTTTGAGCAAAATCAGAATAAAAAAATACGTTGTCCATAAATTGATAAATAACTGAGTTTTTATGTTCTTGAGAGCAATTTTTTTAACAAAACCAGAATCATAAAATGCAATGGAATTTCGGTTATTGAAATCATTTTTCAGATCTTGAGACCGAAAGATTTTTGAACAAAATCAGAATACAAACCCGATTAGAAATCTTCGGCAGTGTAAAGATCTGGGGGAAACAATATTTTGATTATAGATATTTTTGTAGTAGCTTTGATTATACGTGGACTTTTGATTGTCTTGAAATCTGAATAATCGGCATGAAGGAAAGATCTGGGGAAAACAATATTTCGAAGCACCAGTATTTCGAAACCAAAATGAAAAGATGAAACTCCAAAAAATAAATTGGACAGAGAGGAAGCAAGCGGCGAACAGAGAGGAGAAAAGATGAAACTTGAAAAAAAAAATTGGACAGAGAGGAAGCAAGCAGTGGACAAGGCCCTAAATTTTTAGAAAATCAAATTAATGAAAAAAATATTGTTTTATACCCTTGACAATTTTACATAAAAGGAAGGATTTTATGGAAAATGATGTAAGAATGCCACATCAGATTTTCACACATAACCAAATAACACATGTCATTTGAATGAATGTGAAGTTGATACCTAAGTAAGGTGTCAATAGGATTAACAAATACGGTTGATGTAGCAATCAAAGTTGATTTGATGTGGTAATAGTTAAATAATTTATGAATATAATTGATAATTAAAAATATGTGAATTTAGGAATTTATGGAAATATAAATAATTATAATTAGTGACCATTGTTTATTTAAATGAGGCGAGATAAATTTACAGGAAAATGAGTAATAATTATTAGTGCTCCTTTGATTATTTAAATGAGTTAAGTGGTTGATGAGAAAATTAAAAGTGAGTTAATAATATATTTTCTAACCTTATTTATGAAGGGGAAATTCCATTAGGTATATATCATAGAACTCAAGTCACGTAAATTCTGCGAATTTTTTTATTCACATCTAAGACAAATACATACTTTATAAAATTAATATTAAAGTAGACTGATAAGTTTGCCATAATTAATTGAATAGGCACGCAAGCTACCCCGATGGAAAGCAGATTACATGGATCGTTTCTGCATGGTTATATAAAGTGATTCATGCAAACAAAATAATTGCATCGCCAGTCGACTTTTGTATTTGTCTATGAGGTTTCCAACTTCAACTCGACCACAAAAATTCTCAACTACTTCAAAACATACAAAATCATTACACATCTTCATAATACACAATTCTGATTGGCGTGATTTTGGAAATGGAAACCGATAGTAAGTGATTGTTGATTGAGTTTCAAGCATCTTCACTGTGTAGTAACGACCGAATTTGAATGAGTTTTTCATCGACCTTATTCGATGAGTTTTTTCATCTTCCTTTTTCATTTTCTTTGTCCTGGTAGAGTAACGATCTCCTACTCAAATATCGAACTATGTCGTTATGAATTCTCGTTCGGATTATGGTATGTACTTTTGCTATGTTAACACTACTGCAATAACATGTTCTTAAGGCGGTTCTGGAAGGTCATTTACAGCGGTATTGGAACCGCCGTTAAAAGGAGAACTTTTAGAACGGGTGCAATACAACCCTTCTAGAAAGTGAGGTTTGTATAATAGATCTTTAATAACAGTTCTAGAATTTGAAAAAAAAAAACGCAAATGAAAGTCCAGAGCCAACAATTACGAAAAAAATATAAATACTAAATATTGTAAATATATTAATCATTTCACCAACAAATATACTAAATCATCAATAATACATATTGTACATATATTAATTAGTTCACCCATAAATACAATATTAGCAAAGAGTTTATCTGAAATAGAAACTATAAGAAAAAAAGTCACTAAAAAAACTAAATGTTGGGCCCTGCCCAACAGGACGTATTCCGTTGGGCGGTTAGACACAGGGTTTTGTCCAATTCCTAATAGCAAAAGGCTGAAATGCAGTTTGCTGCTAGTCTTACTGATGGTGGAGTTGGCTTGACAGAACGGTAGCAACCCACGTAGACTGTTAGACAAGCAGTCAAAATGACATTCAGATTTGGGTCTACTTTCACAACAAGGGGAGCCAGGGTCAAACCTGCAGTTAACGACAAATTTCATGGATCATGAACACAATGTGATGAGCCAAGACATAGCAATCTTGAAAACTACAATTTTTTTTTAATTGTATCTGCATATTTTTTTATGGTCCTTGATCAATAAGTCCTAAAATAAAACTAGAGAACAGATTTACAGAGAAAAAACATAAGTTCAATGGCCTGAGAGATATTTCCACCTTGATGTAATTTTCTAATACATAGAATTAATCTTACCCCAAACAACAAAAGGAAAAAATACATAAACTCCTAATAGCAAGTTAAATGGACATCAAGGAAATTTCCCAAGCCTGACAAGGAAATATTTCCAAGAACTAATTTTCCAGATTGATTCATAACAATCTAGAAACTCAAGAAAATTCAATGCCCACAACAGATGTAAAATCAATCATATGGAAGGCTAGCATAACAACTAAAGAAAATAAAACAAACTTAACATGAAACAAAGTGAGTAGAAAACAAAGTGCAGAAAGAACATCTATTTTACTATCATGAAAGTAAATGAACTCACTGAAAGAACAAAACACATAACAATAATTATATCTGCTTGGGCCAAATTAGCTAGGCGCTCATTATTCTTCATTGTTAATATATTGAAATTCTGAACTGTCCCCTGGTTTCCCAAGATAAACTGCAGAGCAAACTACAACACACAAAGATACAAAATGATAATATAATCAATAAGCACATAAAGTTTTTGCACTTTTCTTTATGAAAGAAACATGAAACCTAAACCAAGATTAAGTTTATAAAGTTATCAGAGCATTAAATATGAAATTTTAATCATGTAATTCAATCTTTTTTTTTAAACCAGAGTCGGAACAATAACGTTCCTATTGTACAGAGAAATTAAACCACAAGATCATGTAAAAAAACACATTTTTCACAAAACCAAATTCCTTGAAAAATCTTCGAATTAGTTATAGAATTCAATAGACACTGATTCTTTAACTCTCTGTAGTCCACAAATCCATTCAAAGAAAATATAATCTTGAATCAAAAAAACAAAAACAAATCAACATTAATATAAATACATGTCTGCATACATAGAACAAAAATGCATGCGCAGAACTTGTATACATATGTATCAAGGGAGAAGGGGAGAAAAACCTTCAAAGATACAAGAAACTGAAGGTATTTCTTATTTCTCTGAACGAAGCAACTTGAGCCAGTAATTGTTTCACATGCTGGTGGCTCAAACTGCGGCAAACCCCCCGCATCCTTGCCGCTACAGCTGAGTTTCAACTGAATGAACGAGGATTTAAGAATACTATTCGGAATCACAAACTCAAAGCTGAACCACATAAGACAAAGGTCAAATTAAGAGAATTTCCATATTCATGTGCCTTTCATACTGGTAAATAGTGGTGTTTGTTAGTCCAGTATTCTATTACAAAGTAATTTGTAATTCTTCAGATATTGCTGGATTATTACTGTAGTTTGATATTTCACTATTCCTTCTTATGATTCCATACTACTTTCACATCATTTTTTCGCCCAATTTTTATTTGGACTACACAATTTTCCATACTAACGAATTGTTTTCAATAACAAAGTTATAAATTTTATTCGAATTAGTATGTTTGCTATATTAACATAGTAGTTTGGTACTATCAGACCATTACTTAAAAATGTTCATCCACTATGTTTACTATCTACAGATACGGTAATTGTAATTTCAAATAATTATATGAAGTAGTTCTGAATATTTTTATCAATGTATACTTTGCTTTGTCAGAATATTTTGTAATTATTCGACTATGTTGCGAACTTAGTTTTGAGTTGATTGTATTCCCCTTAGCTTTTTTCAATATTCTAAATAGGGATTATTGTTCCAAACTAGTTACTAATTCAACGAACAATGCTGTTTTTCTTAATCCAACAAACTATTATCAAGTGATTCGAACTTTCCATACCTACTTTTAAATATAACTTTGTCAAAGTGTTTAAGTTCGCTCACAAGAGTACGAGTATGCTTTTAGGTTGGTAAGTTTAAAGCGAGTCGATCTCGAAAAAACTAACAATCGGAATCTTAGATGTTTACAAGTACAAGGGGGGAGGGGATTTTGATTTTATAAACTACGAATTAAAAAGTAAGAGCAATTAGTGAAAATTAATTAACTAACTAATTAAATTATGCTAACCAATAGAATAGAATTAAAGATCTAAATAAACTAAAAGCTATAACTAGGGTTTTAGAAATGAAGAACAAAATAACTAAAACTATGAACTAGGGTTTTAGAAATAGAAGAGCAATTAAAGACCATTAATAAATTACTAATGCAATCATCAAACATGAATAAACTAAACGAGATTGAAAGGAAAAGGATTATGATCTATATTATCAATTAAATCCAAAGTATGCAAGTAACAATTAGTTTGAATTCCGGAAAGAAAGAACAAAAAGCATCAAAAATCTAGTATTAACTAAGAACTAATCTAGAAACCAATTAAAGAGTTTAGAGTACTTATTAGTATCTAGAAAAAGTAGTAAATCTCCAGCTATTCCGGAGAAAGAAAGATGATCTTGATTAAAGAACGAATCACAAATCGAAAGAATGGAGCTTGAGAACTTGTGATCTTGAATCTCCTCTCTCGATCTTGAATCTATGTAACGGAGGGTGGAATCGGGCTTCTCTCCGCGTCTCGGAATCTTAGGAAAGTGTAAAGTGTAACCCTTATCGAAGTATGGAAGGGAAGGGTATATATATGTTTCCAAAAGTTTAGAATGAAAATCTCCTTAAAAATTCCGATTCTGGGTCGGCGTCGATTGTCCGTCGATCGACAGATCGTGTCGACGTAGACAGAGAACTTTGTTGACAGATCGTGAATCTTGATGTCTATCAACGTCGGCAGCTCAAGAGCATCGACGCAGGCGTCGATTGGCAGCTTCCTCTTTTAGCCTTGTTTAGGTAAGCATGCTACTTTTTGCCGATTTGCTTATTCTTGCCTCTCGGTTCTCGCAACGATTTACAAGATTCATCTTTAATACTGAGCTTCCTCGGCTACTTAGCTGTATGGGGAAAAATAAGGAATAATCACCCAATTGCATCAATTACGATCAAAATATGGTAAAATAGCTGGAGATACACACAACAAAAAAAAACATAAATTTCCAAGGGATTATTCCCTCGGTTTTGAGGCATAATCCCTCGGTCGAGGGAAACATTCCCTCGTAAAAACCCTCCTCGATAACTTTTTACGAGGAAAATTTTCCCTTGGAAATTTTAAATCGAGAGAATTTTCGAGGGAAACGGTCCCTCGAAAATATCTCCGAGCAACCCTCGGAAAAACCGAGGGATTTCCGAGGGAACGCTCCCCTCAGTATACCGAGGGCATGTGCCCTCGAAAAAACCGAGGGTGCCGAGGGACTAATTCCCTCGAAAATCCGAGGGGGGAATTCCCTTGGAATACCGAGGGAATAAGTTCCCTCAGAAATACCGAGGGCAGTATTTTCCCTTGGTATTCCGAGGGAATACTATTCCCTCGGTTTTTGATTTTACCGATGGAATTCCGAAGGAATATCCCCTCGGTATTTGTATTTTTTTAATTATTATTTTTTTATTTTTTCCGAGGGATTTTTCCCTCGGTTTTTATTTTTTCTTAATAATTTTTAATTTTCAATTCTGATTTTAATTCATGTTCAATTATTAAAATTCTCAAATATTTGAAAAAAATCATTAATGAAAATACAAAATAAATAAACCAATTATTAAATATATTTAAAATTTTAAGAATTAGTACATCCGTTCGAACCAGTAACAAAGTTTATATAAAAATCAAATTGTCCTATGGATGGGGAAGGGGGTACTGCTGATGGGGAGGGGGTACTGCTGCTGGAAACGAGCATACATTTCAGCCATCTGGGCATCCATCCGTACCTAAAATTTCTCCTGTTGTCGGCGCTCCTCCACACGTAGTCGCCCAGCCTTGGCGTATTGTTGCTGCATCGGCTCGATCTTCACCCTCTGTGCCTCGACCTGCGCCTCGAGCTCTCTGACGTGGATCCTATCAGCCTGGGAGGAGGTGGAAGAGTTGCCCTAGAATAAACCCTTCGTAGCAGTCACCACCTTCCCATACGCGCCGGTGCCGTATTGTCGTCCCTTGCTCGACCCGACGGCGTCGAGGAAAACTCGGTCCTAGTCAACCTCGCTACTCCCCTCCTGGGAAGACGCACGTTCCTGTTCTTGGGTCAGCTGTCGCTCGTACTCCTCCTGAAATACAACTCGTTATTAAAATTCTACGTTAAAATCAATGAATAAGTTAAAAATAAGAAAGAGACTCACATTAATATTAGTAGATCTCGTATCAATTCACGCGCCATCTTTCTTTTGGTGCATACGTTTAAAAAGATCGTAGCACGTAGCCAGCACACCCGTCTCCCGCTCCTATATTCAAATAGAATTTTCAAATAATTAACATTAAAATTAAACAAATAAATATTATATTATTATATTCTAAAATACCTTATTATATCCAAAGCATAATCATGCTAGACCTACCACCCCCCATGTGCTTCGACATCCCAGTACCCGGCCCAGCAGGCTCACTCCTCCTGTTCCGGCTGCACTGCTTAGATTTCTTCTTGTTTTCGGGCTTATCCCACTCAACCTTTCAAGTCCTAGTTGAAATGCATGATATATAAGATACGATATAAATTATATGTTATAAATAAAAAAATCTAATTTAATAAGAAAAAATATAACATAATCGTTTACTATAGACCTCCTCGAGGAGGCAGTCCGGCAGATTACCACCATGGGAGGCAATATGCTGCTTATACTCGTTAAGTTGCCTCCCGTAAAGGGCTCCGATCATTGGAAAAAATACATCCCGTATCTGTACATCATTATACACCTCCAGGTCCCAATAACAAATCTCCTGCAAGATAAAACAATAATTAAAATTCAATTGAAACATATGATTGTGTTTTTACGGTAAATATTAACAAATTTGGACATAAAATAATAATTACCTTAAACATCTCCCACCAGACTCCTTAGTCTCCTTAGGGACCGCCTTATAGCACCACCCGGTGGGATAGAGATCCTTCTCAAAGATCATACGGAGTATAATGGACACCTTGCCCCCTCTGTTGTGCAGCCTATATTCAAATTTTTTTGTTACAAATAAAATTTAATCATAATGATAATTATAATTTTAAAATCATTGATTTACTTACTTCGTCCCTGCAATATAAACCTGAACTCCACCCCTCTGCGGTGGGACCAACTGCCGTCGTGACCGAGGCTGTGATGTACCCGCGTCGGACGGGGTATGTGATGGTTATGCGACGTCGGTGTCTGCATCGGGGTTTGCGTTGCTGGATGATCAGTACCGAGACCCATATACTCAGTGTCGAAATCAGCTAAACGATTAGCCGACCCCATATCTGATCGACCGACGCTACTGGATCCTCGACGCAACGGCATCTAATAAAATTATTAGATAATAATACGAGTATTTTACAAAATACCTGTATATATTATACACCAAACGTATTAATAAATCTAAATTAAAAAAAGGAGTTATAAAAAAAATTGTGTTTTACAATAAGAATAAATTACATATATTTCAACCAAGCTAATCACTTTCACTATTAAATGTATCACCAAACTCATCTTCATTCGTATCTTGATCGGTAAGTAACTCTTCTTCTGTATCAAATTTATCTCGTTATTACCAAGTTCCTCTACGTAATTATCATTGAGGTCGTGCAACTGAAAATCGGCATCGTCGAGTTGAATCGGACTGCGTGTATCTATAGCTTCCTCTTGAAATGATTCTTCTGGTAGAGGCTCGATAAACTCAACATTTGATCTTGCCTTGATAAACTCAAGCTTTTTGACCGACCGTACTCCATCCGGACAACATAGAATACGCAAGGAAATCACTGATTGTCCACATAAGGGCTGCTCGCAATTGAAGATTTTGTTTCTTAGATATATCGTACGAGGGAGATCCAATCGTTCACAACCGATTCAATTCAGCGATTAGGGGTTGCAGAAACACGTCAAGTTTATCTTTTGGATTCTTTGGCCCTGCTACAAGAACGCTCAGGAACATGAACTGTTCTTTCATGCACATCCAAGGAGGCAAGTTGTAGGGTGTGACTATGACGGACCACGATGAGTATTGTGCTCCAAAGCTTCCAAATGGTTGAAAACCATCTATACAAAGACCCAATCTCACATTTCGACTTTCAGCTGCAAAACTTGGATTAGTCTCGTTGAAATGTTTCCAAACTTCTGAGTCGGATGGTTGGCGCATAACATTGTCTTAAACCACGTGTTCAGCATGCCATCTCATATCTTTCGTTGTGGCATTAAATGCGTACAACCTCTGCAGACGAGGAGTTAATGGAAAATATATATCTTCTTGTACGCGACACGAGCCTTCTGTCGATTTTTTTTTCATGAGGAACAGGTTTAAACCGAGGTTCATTGCAGAATTTGCAACTTGTCAAATCAGAATTGTCTCCCCAGTAGATCATACAATTATTCTTGCAGCAGTCTATCTTCTCGACCGGTAAGCCCATACCCCTTAACAACTTCTTACTGTTGTAGAAGTTATCGAGTACGAGATTGTATTTCGGTACTATCTCCTTGATTAATTCACTCAATTGATCATAACACTTTTGAGACATGTGATTCTCTGATTTCAAATTCATGAGACGGGAAACTAATGACAACTGAGTATGTGATTCGCACCCCGAATACAATGGCTGATTTTCAGCTTTCAACATGTGGTAAAATTTTTGAGTCCCAGCGTTCGCGACTCTTCCACATCGGCCACCACGTCAAAATCGGGACCAGCTGCATCTTGAACCATATTAATGTAAGCGTTTGATGATTCTTCAAATGGGTCTAAGGAATATTTGAATAATTTAAAACTTAGTTTCAGATTTTTCTATATGATATTAATTCTCAAACAAGTGATCTATATGCATCGTGTCACTTCGCCAAGGTTCCAAATAAGCAGTTACCACCGTCACATTTTTGAAAAATATTTTGAAAACTTAAATAAAATCACATGACACCCTATCACATTTTTAGAAGAAAAAAAAATTGAAAACCCGCTATTGGAGGGACAACACCTCCCGGCTGACACCGTAACCCACGTCAACATCCGACGGTATACAACCAACAACACCAATGACAATAATATATATAAACAAAATTAAACCTTGGCCGATCACCACGGCCTCCTATGTATGAACAATATATATTTATAATATATAATGGGTGCATACATGCATATATCACAATAAAATTTTCCCCTAAAGTTTATCTAAATTTGAAAGCAAACCCTAATAATCTAAGTTAATTCAATGATAAACCCTAATACAAGATTGCTTCTAGATAGGTAGATTCTGAAGTAGACACGTGTTGTATATAAAGAGCCATACAACATTCGACTACAGGTTATCGTTTTCCTCGACCACCCTCACCATGTCTGCTCCAAAAATCAAACGGCTCCTTGCTAGCATGGTCACTAAAAAAAGACGCCTTCATCGACTGTCTCTACTGCTGAATTATAGATGTTTGGAGCCGAAATGGGGAGGGCGTTTGAGAAGGACAGTCTCTGTATGAATGTTGTATGCGCTCTTTATAGACAAGTATACTCCAGAATCTACACAAGCTTATTTATTACTAAATTTAACCCTAATTAATTACTTATTCATAAATTGAACCCTAATTATGTAATTATTACTAAATTAGCCCCTAATTATATAATTATTACCAAACTGGACCCTAATTAATTGGTTATTCCTAAATTGAACCCTAATTAATTGATTATTCATAAATTGAACCCTAATTATGTAATTATTACTAAATTGGTCTCTAATTATGTAATTATTACTAAATTGGTCACTAATTATATAATTATTATTAAATTGATCCCTAATTATGTAATTATTACTAAATTAGACCCTAATAAATTGATTATTCCTAAATTGAATCCTAATTAATTGTTTATCCCTAATTGAACCCTAATTAATTGATTATTCTTAAAATGAATTCTAATTAATTGATTATTCCTAAATTGAACCCTAATTATGTAATTATTACTAAATTGAACCCTAATTAATTGATTATTCCTAAATTGAACCCTAATTATGTAATTATTACTAAATTGAACCCTAATTAATTGATTATTCCTAAACTGAACCCTAATTATGTAATTATTACTAAATTGAACCCTAATTGAATTAAACCCTAAATTCAACCCTAGTTATAAATTAAACCCAAAATTCAACCTTAGTAATAATATTTTAAAATATAAAAAAAATGAAACCAAGGGATTGCTATTTCCCTCGGTTTAAAACCGAGGGAAATAAATATCCCCCGGTCTTTAATTAATTTTTTAAAAAATAAAAACAAAACAAACCGAGGGTTTATTGTTCCCTCGGAAAATATTCCGAGGGATATGTATTTCCCTCGGTTTTCCGAGGGCTTTTGTCCCTTGGAAACTATTCCCTCGGGCATCCTTCGATTTTTCCTTCGTTAATTATGGCGGAAAATAGTGGTGCCGTATTTTCGAGGGAATTTCTTTCCCTCGGAAAAAACCGAGGGATTTTACAGTCCCTCGGTTTTCCCTCGAAAAATACCAAGGGAAGACAATTCCCTCGGGTTTTCCCTCGAAAAACTGCTGTTTTTTTGTAGTGACATAAATATGAAATAAGCCCAATCAATACAACCTATACCGAAGTTAATAACAAATCTAACTAAAACACTACCTAAATATATACAAAAATCAAGACAAAAGCATGTTAATCAACTACCCCACGCTTTATTGGTTTGTTCATCCTCAAACAAATGATAATTTCAAAGAATAACAAGTATGAAGATAAGCTCAAGTAAAGAGTCATGTCATGCTACATAGATAATTTCGAAAATATAGATAATTGCAACGCAAACTCAAACGCTCGACCTTTACTACATTGTCGTTCCAAACACAAAATCATGCATCCTCACAAAGGTTAATATATATGTTAACACTAAAAAAAACTCAAGTATCCTTTTTAATGGGGACGTGTATACGCTCAAACTATCAAAATACATGTACAATAAGCAAGAACTGAAAATCAAAAACTTCTCCATCGCATAATAAGTGTGTAACTAACAAAGAATCGGAAAAGGTCTTTACGGGTTGTAATGTAGACTCTTTGGACGGGTATGGAATATATAAATCGTGTGGCTAACTCATGATCTAACGTGATCAATAACTCACCAAACTATTCTAATCACGAAGCAATGTGCTTCACCTCATTCAAATGAAATCTCACTAAACTCTCATAACATAGCCTTTACACTTAGGCTATTTCTCAACTCGAAACCCAAAACCGACTTCTAAAGAAACTGCTTAAACGATATAGAAGTTCATGATACGCTTCTTCTTTCAAACTCAACTCTTGCCTTTTAAACATTAGGCGTCAAAAGAAAATCAGCAATACTAAACAGCAGCCTTTATAAGCATAGGCAACAACTCAACAAGATTCACCATCCTCTTTATTCATTCTTTTTTGACAAACACAATAAAGTGTAGGAGTAACTATCAATCACGTTTAAATACTAACTTCATACTCAACTACCGCACCCCCTAGAAAATACACTAGAGTGGTGTTAATTTTAATATGTAAATGAAGTTAAAAAACTTAAACTAATTTTAATTACAAAAAATACACTAGAGGAATATTAAACAATTAAGAAAAGAATATATAAATAATGATACCAAATAATTATATTAATAAATAAAACTGAAGGAGGGAGCATACAATAATAATAAACAAAGGTTTTCTAAAAAGGAATATTAAAACAATTGAGAAAAGAATATATAAATATTGATACCAAATAATTATATTAATAAATTTAAAAAAATTGTGTCTAAGAATAATAATTATTGTAAAATTGTAAAATAATATATTAGCTATTGACAAAAAACTGATCCGTAGCTTTCTCTCAACCGAGAAAATAGCTCTTAATATCTAATCGCAATCTTAGATTGTGATTGAATATATAATTAAATATTTATTTCCATCTGCCAAGAATTTTCATATACTAGTCACTTACTTTTACTTATTTCTCACTCACTAAGTGCAACACATTTTCCAAAAACTGAACTATTACACGGAATCACATTATTATTATTATTATTATTATTGTTGTTGTTGTTGTTTTGTCGTTATTGTTATTATTATATCAAATTAATTATTTATTATTACATTTTATTTCATACCCAATCACACTCTCAAATTTTATTTCTTGAAAATTTTGTTCATCATATATAATACTTAAATTTTAAAAAATGAAAGGATATCATACGACAACCTTGCCCATAGTACAGACCAGCCAATGAGATAGTATGTGGTGCGTTTGCTAATTATCCGGCAAAATGCGTATATACTTACATATATTATTTCAAATTATGTAATTAGGTGTTGTGGCACTAGATTGTGAAAATATGTGATTTCGCCACATTCAGTGTGCGAAATTCATTTTCTTAAAAAAAAAATTATATATCTTTTATGATTTCTCACTTTCAAAGTGCGAAATCGATTTTAAAAAAAAAAATTAATATGATTCTCCACTTTCAAAGTGCGAAATCAATTTTTATAAAAAAAAAAAAAGATTTACATATTTAATTTCGCACTTTAGGTGGACCTGTAATTTAATATATCAATTGTATATAACTGGTACATATCATCACATATAACAGATACATATCATCACATATAACTGGTACATATCATCACAAGTAATTGAAATTCTAAATCTAAAATTTAAAATCCTAAAATTAAAAAAATAAACCTAAAACAATAAATTAAACCCTAAAAATAAAAAATTAATCCCTAAAATAAAAAACTAAACCCTGAAATTGAATATTAAACTCTAAATCCTAAATTTCTATCGCATATCATCACATATAACTGACACATATCATCACATATAACTGACACATATCATCACATATAACTGGCAGAATGATAGAAATAAAATGGAAAATTAAATTAAAAAATAAAAAACTAAACCTTAAAATAAAATATTAAACCCTAAAAATGAAAAACTAAACCCTAAAATGGAAAAGTAAACCCTAAACTCTAAATCTTTTGACACATATCATCACGTATAACTACCATATATCATCACGTATAACTGTCAGAATGTCAGATATCATCACATATAACTATCAGATATCATCACGTAAAACAGGGTGCATCTAGCAAAGTGCACCCAGGTCCACCTAATAAATTGCCGCACTTTAAGAGTGCGAAATTAAAAAAAAAAAATTAATTTGATTTCGCACTCTTAAAGTGCGAAATCTATTTTTTTTTTTTAAATCTATTTTTTAAAAAATTAACTAATAATAGCATTGGACGCCTAAAATTTCACTAATTAATTTACCTTGTGTGGCAAACATGCCAGGATCTCAATTGCCATTGATTAAGGAATTTAATTAATTATCATATAAGGAAACATCGTCCATTAATTTTTTTTTTAAATAGATTTCGCATCTTTAAGAGTGCGAAATTAAATTAATTAATTTTTTTTATAAAATTGATTTCGCACTCTTAAGAGTGCGAAATCAAATTATTTTTTTTTTTATTTAATAAAAACTGATTTCGCACTTTAAGAATGCGAAATCATGCGAAAATTATATTTTTTTTTAGAAAATAGGTTTCGCACTTTTAATGTACGAAACCATTAAAAAAAATAGAAAAAAAAATATGATTTTGCACTTTAAGAGTGCGAAATCACCTAAAATAACGACCCATACACACACCACCTATATACACAATTTGGATGAAAATATAACTATAATAGACGCATTTTGGCCTAATTATCCTACAAAACATGCATATACCATCACAACTTTAAGCACATGAAAAATATTTATATACCACCATCGCACATGACATTTATATATAATGCAAACATAAACATCGCAAGGTGCACCCGAGTTGCAGATCTAATAATTTGCCCAACCAATGGGCTCGGATAAAATTTTAAGAACTCTCGGAATATTCATCCCTCATTTTCATTTTCCGACTCCCTGTACATAATTTTAAGGAACTACCTTTTATCATTCATAATAATTTAAAACATAATATATATAATATAAAGACACTGCAGCTGGAAACTTTAATTTCTGCACATATACGATAAACATTTTACAGATATCGTTGTTGCGGTCATAACGTCAACAAACGATAAGTCTAGCCGAAGCATTATTTCCACATTCAACAGAAAAAAAACTAAGTTTCCAATGATACGCTTACACGACGCATTGTTGTTAAACTAATGATTTTATTAAAACGCATCTTCCTTTAATGTATCAAAAACTCGCTTCCTCTGTGCTTGGTCGTCTCAAAAAGTATCGCAAGCTATTTGCAAGAACCTGCAATATTTTTGTTTATGAAATCAAATAACATCTTTTTTTTCCCAAAGCAAGAACTATGATTGCTAAATTATTGGTGATTAAGACTGGCAATTACCTGTTGAAGTGGTTTGAATGGATAGCTTTACCCCTTGTAGCTTACATGAAACTTTGCCTTAGCTAGCAAACCCTACAAGTTTTCACAAGCAATGAAATTTAAGTTCCTGTAGCAAATAAGGGCTAAATATACATTGTACAATAAAAATAAATTAATATATATTCATTAAATAGCAAGGTATTGGAGCTTTTTGTAGTTTGGCTAAACCTCAAGGTAGCTTTGTAATTATCCCAATAACACCAAATATTTAGAATGTCACTTAGTAGTCTGTCCCTGAAATTAATATTATACCTCAGTATCAAAACTCGCCAGATTTAACAGAAATATTTATGTCCAGTTATGATCTTCACAAGATCAACCAGTAATCCTGGACGATCAGTTGTCTCCACTAAGAGCAAGCTGCAAGATTAATTAATGTAAATAATAACTTCAAAAATATAATAACCCTTCAACAAGGTAGTGTTCCATAATCGAGCACATCAACTTGGTTCAAATTTTTTTACCTTTGCTCAGGGCCGTCATCATAGACACGGATATGTGTTGGCTATATCCCACATCGACCTGCATTAAGTGTGCCAATGAATAATAGTAAATTATTAGCATTATTAATTCAGTGTTTATTGGCGCCACGTCACCTAATCAGAACTTATCCTTGGCAGTGTGGTAAAAATCAGCACACGCGAGATTATGTCCACATCGATCGAAAAATCACCTCGGCCAAAAATCGAGCCGAGACGACCGAAAAGTAGATTTAAAGTACTACTAACGTTTCCTACTACCTAGGCATCCATCCGATTATCGTCAGCAATTTTTGCAACCTTGATCTTTGGTTAGACAAATACATAAGGATATGTTTTGAGAAACTATAATATGTTTATATTAATAATATATTAAGCAGATATTGTTATCATATTAAATATATTTATAATAAAAATATGATGTGTCTGTGTGTTTTGTTTTTATTTATGAATGAGATTATACAAAGAGGGTTTCTGGAAACCCATTTCAAATGAACTTTTAGACATAGATGTCTATTTGTCAAAACATATTTTATGTTTGGTAGTTTTTTTTTTAATGGGAATTCAGAATAAGCAAGTTTTCTAAGAGTCCATTTTGTAGAGGGTGCAAATATGAGACTTTGGTATTTCTTTTCTTTCACTTCTATGAAATGAAAATTAAAATATAATTTTATAAAACACTGACATTCATATACACTTTTCGATAAATTCATATGGAAAGGTTCATTCTATATATGCGATTTTGCTCCAGAAGCACCCCAAAAAGTGCACTTTGATATACTCGTATATACAGATATAATCCTTATTTGCCCAAAAGAATTACTAAATATATATATATTCAAATTATATATTTAAATTACTACATATATACAGTGTATACACACATGATATAGAAAATACTTAAGTAGAGTGGCGTCACGCCAAACGCATTAATATCTTCCAATCCATGTGCGCAACAAGCAAAAATATCTTCCAATCCAACTATGTATTTAAGTAAATAAAAAAAGAAAAGGAAATGTTTGTGTGGCATAGACAGCGAGAATGAGGACAAGGGCTAAAAGGGTAATTTACCTTTTCACTTGGTGGCGTCACGCCAAACGCCTCCCCATAGCTAGCTGCGCACTCGACTCCTGAAAAAATTAAGTCGGCATCTTTAAGACACAGACATAATTGCTGAAAGGTACCATATCGGAAATTCCAGAAAGTTCCGAGAATGTCGATCGGAAAAACCGGGTGATACTCGAGCATATTGTTGATAATTGTCAAACGGATGGCCTCAAGCAACTCTGGTTCGTCAACCTTCCTACCTGTTGAACTGGTGACCAGCCCATGCATGAAAATATTAATAATATGATATGATTGATACTTAAATATGGAGTTCGATTCGAAAATTAAAAAATTCAGGTGTTACATTTAAGTTTATATGCAAATATCAAAAAAAAAAATTTACTCCTGGTTATTGTGAGTGGTGGCGATTCAGATGAGTACTAGTTTAATATATTACAAAAAGACCTAGTTATCTTCCAAAATTACAAATAACCCCTTGAAGTTGGTATTTTCTATACAAAGAGCACCCTCTTTACCCACTATATTTGTAATTTTGAAAGACAACCGGTTCTTTTGTAATTAGGCTAAACCTAAGGGGTAGTTTTTGCAATAACAAGTTTCTTCTGGTTTAGACATTAGACTGGTTCTGATTATATGTTTCATTATACTAAGCTTCCTGAGCACATGTTCTTTAAATAAGCATAAGATAATGATAAGTCAAACATAATGGCCAAATTAGTAAGTTAGACAGAAATGAAACTTACGTTTTAGTGATAGCAAACTTGTTGTGTTTGCCCGAAGAATCGAGATACACCTGCGCCTTAATGACATTCAGTCCAAGATTTTTCAGAGCATTCATCTGAAATTGAGTTTTACCAGCAATCATTAAATGGTCGCCCTTATTTCTTTAGCATACAAATGTGAATGGTCTATAGTCTACAGTTGGAAATATAGAAAAAAAAAATTATAAAGGTTCGGAAAAAAAATGATTCGTACTGTGTCGAGGAGAGCCCCAAGACGATCCCCGAACGTGATCTCAACAATGGTGGCATTGGGATCCGAATCCTGATCAATTATCACTTTTGGTATGGGAATTGCATCGGTCTCCTGATTAACTTCCGTCCTGTTTAC
This sequence comes from Phtheirospermum japonicum, assembly GCA_014905375.1. Taxonomy (NCBI): domain Eukaryota; kingdom Viridiplantae; phylum Streptophyta; class Magnoliopsida; order Lamiales; family Orobanchaceae; genus Phtheirospermum; species Phtheirospermum japonicum. The sequence goes on along the minus strand of BMAC01000207.1, from coordinate 655,046 downwards.
AACATTTCCAATCATCAATTAAATGTTGTCAACGTTATGGAGTTTTTACAATCACTTAAAAAAGAAAAAAAAAAGTGATCATCAGCTTTTAGCTGAAAAATTTGTATTTTTTTAATAGAAGTCAGAAGTCTTTTGGATTTCTAATTCTGCTTTTGGTTGACTTATACAAACAAAAAAGCGCTTTTGCAAACTTATTTACCACACACTTCCAAAATTAATTAATTAATTCGACTTTTAGCTTTATTTGCCAATAGTGCCAACTTTTTGATTCTCAACTACTTTTAGCTTCTACTAGAATAAATCACATTAGAAGCACAAGTTTTTGCAATCACTTCATTAAAAAAAAAGTGATTATCAGCTTTTGGCTGAAAATTTTTATATTGCGGTATTTCCAATTTAAACCTAAAAGCATGAGAAGGGGTACTTTAGATTTTTTTTTTTTTTTAATTCTACTTCTGGTTTGACTTTTGCAAATAAATAAGCGCTTTCGCAACCAAACACTCAAAATTAATTGATTAATTCAACTTTTAGCTTTATTTACGAACTCTACAA
>BMAC01000207.1:597893-654469 GCA_014905375.1 Phtheirospermum japonicum | reverse complement strand
TTTCTCTTTTTCTTTTTTTTTTTTTTAAGGATTATGATCCTTAACACTTTTCATAAATCCCTGGTCATTATTCCAAATCGCAAATAACCAACAAAAATAACTAACTCTTACCCCACGCTATTAATGACATAGGAAGTAACTGATAAACACTCATGGTTATATGAAATGGATATTCGGCTATGATTGGCTCATTTAGAATTTATAGTAGGTGATATATATGGATATGGCCGGAATAAGGGTAATTTTTGTGCCTATTCGTCATGTTCAAAAGCTAACTCACAGGCTTTTGCATGAGATCTTTTTGAATTGATGCTGCTCTTTAGGGTTTTCAAAATCGTTTGGCGTCCAAGTACCATTTTACAATATACAAATAAGAATATTGAAAAATTTATGCACTTATACATGTTTAAAATCAAGAACCTCAAATCACACATAGTCGACTTTGACAGGATCAACTAGACAAACACAATAAAGTGTAGGAGTAACTATCAATCACGTTTATATCGCATATCATCACATATAACTGACACATATCATCACATATAACTAACACATATCATCACATATAACTGGCAGAATGATAGAAATAAAATGGAAAATTAAATTAAAAAAATAAAAAACCAAACCTTAAAATAAAATATTAAACCCTAAAAATGAAAAACTAAACCCTAAAATGGAAAAATAAACCCTAAACTCTAAATTTTTGACACATATCATCACGTATAACTACCATATATCATCACGTATAACTGTCAGAACTGTCAGATATCATCACATATAACTATCAGATATCATCACGTAAAACAGGGTGCATCTAGCAAAGTGCACCCAGGTCCACCTAATAAATTGCCGCACTTTAAGAGTGCGAAATTAAAAAAAAAAAATTAATTTGATTTCGCACTCTTAAAGTGCGAAATCTATTTTTTTTTTTTAAATCTATTTTTTAAAAAATTAACTAATAATAGCATTGGACGCCTAAAATTTCACTAATTAATTTACCTTGTGTGGCAAACATGCCAGGATCTCAATTGCCATTGATTAAGGAATTTAATTAATTATCATATAAGGAAACATCGTCATTAATTTTTTTTTTAAATAGATTTCGCACTTTAAGAGTGCGAAATTAAATTAATTAATTTTTTTTTATAAAAATTGATTTCGCACTCTTAAAGTGCGAAATCAAATTAATTTTTTTTTTTTATTTATAAAAACTGATTTCGCACTTTAAGAATGCGAAATCATGCGAAAATTATATTTTTTTTTAGAAAATAGGTTTCGCACTTTTAATGTACGAAACCATTAAAAAAAATAGAAAAAAAAATTGATTTTGCACTTTAAGAGTGCGAAATTAAATTAATTAATTTTTTTTTATAAAAATTGATTTCGCACTCTTAAAGTGCGAAATCAAATTAATTTTTTTTTTTTATTTATAAAAACTGATTTCGCACTTTAAGAATGCGAAATCATGCGAAAATTATATTTTTTTTTAGAAAATAGGTTTCGCACTTTTAATGTACGAAACCATTAAAAAAAATAGAAAAAAAAATTGATTTTGCACTTTAAGAGTGCGAAATCACCTAAAATAACGACCCATACACACACCACCTATATACACAATTTGGGATGAAATATATACTATATACGCATTTTGGCCTAATTATCCGTACAAAACATGCATATACCATCACAACTTTTAAGCACATAAAAATATTTATATACACCATCGCACATGACATTTATATATAATCAAACATAACATGCAAGGTGCACCCGAGTGCATCTAATAATTTGCCCAACCAATGGGCTCGGATAAAATTTTAAGAACTCTCGGAATATTCATCCCTCATTTTCATTTTCCGACTCCCTGTACATAATTTTAAGGAAACTACCATTTATCATTCATAATAATTTAAAACATAATATATATAATATAAAGACACTGCAGCTGGAAACTTAATTTCTGCACATATACGATAAACATTTTACAGATATCGTTGTTGCGGTCATAACGTCAACAAACGATAAGTCTAGCCGAAGCATTATTTCCACATTCAACAGAAAAAAACTAAGTTTCCAATGATACGCTTACACGACGCATTGTTGTTAAACTAATGATTTTATTAAAACGCATCTTCCTTTAATGTATCAAAAACTCGCTTCCTCTGTGCTTGGTCGTCTCAAAAAGTATCGCAAGCTATTTGCAAGAACCTGCAATATTTTTGTTTATGAAATCAAATAAGCATCTTTTTTTTTCCCAAAGCAAGACTATGATTGCTAAATTATTGGTGATTAAGACTGGCAATTACCTGTTGAAGTGGTTTGATGATAGCTTTACCCTTGTAGCTTACATGAAACTTTGCCTTAGCTAGCAAACCCTACAAGTTTCACAAGCAATGAAATTTAAGTTCCTGTAGCAAATAAGGGCTAAATATACATGTACAATAAAAATAAATTAATATATATTCATTAAATAGCAAGGGTATTGGAGCTTTTTGTAGTTTGGCTAAACCTCAAGGGTAGCTTTGTAATTATCCCAATAACACCAAATATTTAGAATGTCACTTAGTAGTCTGTCTGAAATTAATATTATACCTCAGTATCAAACTCGCCAGATTTAACAGAAATATTTATGTCAGTTATGATCTTCACAAGATCAACCAGTAATCCTGGACGATCAGTTGTCTCCACTAAGAGCAAGCTGCAAGATTAATTAATGTAAATAATAACTTCAAAATATAATAACCCTTCAACAAGGTAGTGTTCCATAATCGAGCACATCAACTTGGTTCAAATTTTTTACCTTTGCTCAGGGCCGTCATCATAGACACGGATATGTGTTGCTATATCCACATCGACCTGCATTAAGTGTGCCAATGAATAATAAGTAAATTATTAGCATTATTAATTCAGTGTTTATTGGGCCACGTCACCTAATCAGAACTTATCCTTGGCAGTGTGGTAAAAATCAGCACACGCGAGATTATGTCCACATCGATCGAAAAATCACCTCGGCCAAAAATCGAGCCGAGACGACCGAAAAGTAGATTTAAAGTACTACTAACGTTCCTACTACCTAGGCATCCATCCGATTATCGTCAGCAATTTTTGCAACCTTGATCTTTGGTTAGACAAATACATAAGGATATGTTTTGAGAAACTATAATATGTTTATATTAATAATATATTAAGCAGATATTGTTATCATATTAAATATATTTATAATAAAAATATGATGTGTCTGTGTGTTTTGTTTTTATTTATGAATGAGATATACAAAGAGGGTTTCTGGAAACCCATTTCAAATGAACTTTTAGACATAGATGTCTATTTGTCAAAACATATTTTATGTTTGGTAGTTTTTTTTTTAATGGGAATTCAGAATAAGCAAGTTTTCTAAGAGTCCATTTTGTAGAGGGTGCAAATATGAGACTTTGGTATTTCTTTTCTTTCACTTCTATGAAATGAAAATTAAAATATAATTTTATAAAACACTGACATTCATATACACTTTTCGATAAATTCATATGGAAAGGTTCATTCTATATATGCGATTTTGCTCCAGAAGCACCCCCAAAAGTGCACTTTGATATACTCGTATATACAGATATAATCCTTATTTGCCCAAAAGAATTACTAATATATATATATTTCAAATTATATATTTAAATTACTACATATATACAGTGTATACACACATGATATAGAAAATACTTAAGTAGAGTGGCGTCACGCCAAACGCATTAATATCTTCCAATCCATGTGCGCAACAAGCAAAAATATCTTCCAATCCAACTATGTATTTAAGTAAATAAAAAAAGAAAAGGAAATGTTTGTGTGGCATAGACAGCGAGAATGAGGACAAGGGCTAAAAGGGTAATTTACCTTTTCACTTGGTGGCGTCACGCCAAACGCCTCCCCCATAGCTAGCTGCGCACTCGACTCCTGAAAAAATTAAGTCGGCATCTTTAAGACACAGACATAATTGCTGAAAGGTACCATATCGGAAATTCCAGAAAGTTCCGAGAATGTCGATCGGAATACCGGGTGATACTCGAGCATATTGTTGATAATTGTCAAACGGATGGCCTCAAGCAACTCTGGTTCGTCAACCTTCCTACCTGTTGAACTGGTGACCAGCCCATGCATGAAAATATTAATAATATGATATGATTGATACTTAAATATGGAGTTCGATTCGAAAATTAAAAAATTCAGGTGTTACATTTAAGTTTATATGCAAATATCAAAAAAAAAAATTTACTCCTGGTTATTGTGAGTGGTGGCGATTCAGATGAGTACTAGTTTAATATATTACAAAAAGACCTAGTTATCTTCCAAAATTACAAATAACCCCTTGAAGTTGGTATTTTCTATACAAAGAGCACCCTCTTTACCCACTATATTTGTAATTTTGAAAGACAACCGGTTCTTTTGTAATTAGGCTAAACCTAAGGGGTAGTTTTTGCAATAACAAGTTTCTTCTGGTTTAGACATTAGACTGGTTCTGATTATATGTTTCATTATACTAAGCTTCCTGAGCACATGTTCTTTAAATAAGCATAAGATAATGATAAGTCAAACATAATGGCCAAATTAGTAAGTTAGACAGAAATGAACTTACGTTTTAGTGATAGCAAACTTGTTGTGTTTGCCCGAAGAATCGAGATACACCTGCGCCTTAATGACATTCAGTCCAAGATTTTTCAGAGCATTCATCTGAAATTGAGTTTTACCAGCAATCATTAAATGGTCGCCCTTATTTCTTTAGCATACAAATGTGAATGGTCTATAGTCTACAGTTGGAAATATAGAAAAAAAAAATTATAAAGGTTCGGAAAAAAAATGATTCGTACTGTGTCGAGGAGAGCCCCAAGACGATCCCCGAACGTGATCTCAACAATGGTGGCATTGGGATCCGAATCCTGATCAATTATCACTTTTGGTATGGGAATTGCATCGGTCTCCTGATAACTTCCGTCCTGTTTACAACATTTCCAATCATCAATTAAATGTTGTCAACGTTATGGAGTTTTTACAATCACTTAAAAAAGAAAAAAAAAAGTGATCATCAGCTTTTAGCTGAAAAATTTGTATTTTTTTAATAGAAGTCAGAAGTCTTTTGGATTTCTAATTCTGCTTTTGGTTGACTTATACAAACAAAAAAGCGCTTTTGCAACTTATTTACCACACACTTCCAAAATTAATTAATTAATTCGACTTTTAGCTTTATTTGCCAATAGTGCCAACTTTTTGATTCTCAACTACTTTTAGCTTCTACTAGAATAAATCACATTAGAAGCACAAGTTTTTGCAATCACTTCATTAAAAAAAAAGTGATTATCAGCTTTTGGCTGAAAATTTTATATTGCGGTATTTCCAATTTAAACCTAAAAGCATGAGAAGGGGTACTTTAGATTTTTTTTTTTTTTAATTCTACTTCTGGTTTGACTTTTGCAAATAAATAAGCGCTTTCGCAACCAAACACTCAAAATTAATTGATTAATTCAACTTTTAGCTTTATTTACGAACTCTACAAACTTCTGATTCTCAACTACTATTTTTAGCTTCTGCTAGAATATATCAAATCTTATAGAAGTAAGTAACAAACTGATTTGAATTGAAGAATAAAGCATTAGCTGACGCGTTCGATACCTCCACAGCCGTCGGCGACGCTTTTAGTATAAACCGACTCGTGGATGACGGTGAGCTGGCACAATAACAAATGCACAACATGAGGCGACAAAAAAATAACAAATGATTTGTTCGCTTTATTTTCATAGGTCAGTTGGGTGGGCTGTATTTATAAGCCACAAGATTGCAATATATCAGAGAATAGATTATTCTTGATCACCGGGAACCATTTATTGCAACTGAATTTTTACTAACATGGTTTACAATGAATGAATGGACAATTACAATTAGTTAAACACTGTAAAATTAATCTTGAGCAAGATCTTGAAAACACCCGCTTTTAATTAAAACTGTCCTAATCATTTCACCACCAGCTTATGGCCATTAGATTCAAACCAATTAAACAGAAATGAAAGATGGTAACACAAAATGAAATGAAGCTCTACACAATATATATAGCCATCACCAAGTGATAATACACATTAGAAAGTAATTCAAATCACAGAGAGGGTCTTAAGTCTAATTGCACAATTTCAAAAAAAATAATAATAAATAAATAAATAAATTACCTTTTCTTGGAAAAAAAGCTTGATAGCTGAACTGGATCCAAGCCAAAGGAGCATATGATTGGAGCTACCCTTGATTGGGTTTGCTTCTCCATTGCTTTCAAATTGCTACAGAGCCCAAGATTAATCCCACTAGAAGCCATAGCCACAGCCATTATTTTTGAATAAAAATTATTATAATTATAATAATAAAAAGCTGTTGCTACAACAGGATTAATTTAAGAATTCAGAAGTTGAGAAAATCCATCAAAAAGCTTGAATCTTGAATAAAAGTGATTGATTCTGTTCAAAGAAATCCCCTATTACGCACTTATAAAGGAAAAAGTAGAAGAAAAATGGGAAAATGAGAAAAGGGAGCAGATATTGTGGGCAGTAGAGAAAAATGAATGGGGTTGAAGAAAATAATCAGGTGTAGTAAATGTAGATGTGGTTAATAATGTTGTTGTTCTAGTAGAATCCGCCATTTCTCATGAAAACCAACTCTCAACCTGTCTTTATAGTTGTGCTGTCCACGCGATATATATTTATTTATTTATATATATATTCTTACAAGAAAAGATAATGAGTTTATGGGCGTGTTTTGTTTGTTTCCTTTTCCTTGTCCCGGCTTCAAAAAACCTTGGCCTCAAAAATGAATTTACCTTACCTGGCTTGTCTATCCATCCATGATAAGAGAACCCTCCTTCTTTCCTTTTTTAATCTGAAAATCCAACGGCGCTCTTGGTTTACCGTTTATCTCATCTTTTCATGGGTAATAATAGTGACATTACTGGTTAAAATTTGATATCCATTCTCTTCAATTTATTGGGAGTCCCCACCTACGCAAATCCTACCAGCTTTTGCGTGTTTTATTATTTTTCTGTCTTTTCGAAGAAGAAAAACGATTATTATATATTTGTGGGTCGTCTTCTTCGTCACATCACAATGGGTATCCATGTTGAAAGTATAAATATCATATAAACAATCATATTTAAAAATATTATATTTAATTACAATTATTATATAGGGAACTTTTTTGGTGCTTTCACGACACTATTCTACTATCAAATTAAATTTAGACTTTTCATATTAAGAAATCAAATGATTGTAAATACATGAGGGGATAGGGGTATAGTGCAGTGAAGGCATCGTAGTCATTTTCTATTTTATATATATATATATATATATAGGATTAGGTTCAAATAGATCCCACGTCAATATATGCGAACCTAGGAACCAATCCAGGCCGTAGATCTAATATTGCACAGTGCAATTATATGTCCAGGTTCATTGTGCTTTTTACATAGTACTGTAGTGCTAAAATCAGTCCAGTTTTTTTAATTTTAATTATATATATATATATTTTTACGTTTTAAAACATGCAATATGTATCTTAAATTGTAGATATTGAGAATGTGGTTAATTTGATATGTATTTCATTCAAAACGAATAAAATTTGAAAAAGTTATGGTTTGTTGAAAATTTGAGTTTAATTTCAAAATTTTGAATTTGCAGTTTATAGACGAAATTTGCGCTTTTTGTATACAATCGTAGTGTTTTTTTTCTTAATCTATTGTGCTTTCCAAAGAACAATTTAGTGCTCTTTGTAAACGTTGATATATGTCCAAAATACTATTTTTAATTAATTAATGCATTTTTTTACATTATTACCATGCTGACATGTCATGATCTCAACCATCAAGATTATCCAATCTAATGGTCAAGATGAGTCCCTAGGTTCACATATAATGACGGGTTTTCATTTGAACCCAACCCTATATATATATATATATATATATATATATATATATATATCGTATATATACGATATATGACTATGTATTTATTGATTTATTGTTTTGATTGTGTACAATTATTCGTATAAATATTCCCATTAGTTAATGTTGTGTCATTGATATGGTGAGATATCAGTGATAAAACATTATTCTTAAAATAGCCCGACTAATAATTATCAAAATTGAGATATTAATGATATAATATATGTCTAGATATGGTATGCATCACATTCTTAGAGAATGCAGTTAGTCTCACGACTGCGAATAATAGCTATTCGTGTTGGTAAATCCTGCTGATAAGTTATTTTTGTATGTCTATAAGTTATAAAGCGCGTGATAATCCTTTGACTTGGGGTCAATACGCACATTGTTTACTGAGTGATATACTTTGACCATGACCAATGCTTGCACTCCACTACAAAAAAAAAAAGAAAAAGAGAAATACCGAGGGTATTAAATTTCCCTCAGTTTATTTCGAGCGAAATACTCTCCTACGGTAAATCACTCGAAAACACGGCGCCAATGTTTGCCGCCATAATTACCAAAGGCTTTTCGAGGGTATCATTACCGAATGAATATACCCTTCGAAAAAATGAGGAGAAGAAAATTCCCTCGAAAAAACAGAGGGCAAAACCGTCCCCTCGGTTTTTTTGAAAATAAAAGAAATCGAAAAAAAATAAATAATAAAAAACTGAGGGAAAGAAAACACCCTCGGAAAGACCGAAGGCAAAATCGTCCCCTCGGTATTTTTAAATTTTTTTGATTTTTTTAATTAGAAAAACCAATGGGACGGTTTTGCCCTCGAAAAATACCGAGGAGAATTATATCCCCTCGGGTTTTTCCGAGGGCAAAACCGTCCCCTCAATATTTTTTAATTTTTTTTTATTTTTTTAAACTAAAAAACCCGAGGGAACGGTGTTGCCGAGGGGAATTAAATCCCCTCGGTTTTTTCGAGGGCAAAACCCCTCCTTTTTTTTTAATTAAAGAAAATCAAAAGAAATAGAAAAATTTTAAAAATAAAATAAATTCTACCATTTTAGGCACGTGGGGTGGTTTTTAACCGATTTTGATTGGAAAATATCAACGAGTATGTGCATATTCACACGTGTCGTGTAATTCAACCAACAACCAAGATACGATCGATCGATCAACTTTTTCCGTTAGAAACACGAAGCGTCGTGATTTTGTGAAGGTGGCACGGGGTGCGTCTCGATGTCATGGAACCACGAGGATCGGGTATCGATCGATAAATACGTGTTTTCTATTTTTTTTGATTTTAAATAAAATCTGAAAAAAAATAAAAAATAAAAATAAATCCTATCTTTTTACGCACGGGGTGGCACGGGGTGTGTCTAGATATCATGGAACCACGAGGATCGGGTGTCGATCGTTAAATACGCGTTTTCAATTTTTTCCGATTTTAAATAAAAAATCAAAAAAAATTAAAAAAAAAATAGAAAAGTCGTAAAAATAAAAATAAATCCTATCATTTTACGCATGGGGTGGCACGGAGTGCGTCTCGAAGTTATGGAACCACGAGGGTCGAATGTTGATCGTTAAATACACATTTTCTATTTTTATTATTTTTTTTAATTAAGAAAATCGAGGGGAAGAAATTCCCTCGGAAAAAACCGAAGGCAATGTAGTCCCCTTGATTTTTTCCGAGGGAATTTTCTAAGAAAACCGAGAAAAATCAAAAAAATAGAAATTCGTAAAAATAAAAAAAATCCTATCATTTTTGGCATGTGGGGGTGGTTTTCACCCGATTTCGATTGAAAAATATCAACGAGCATGTGCGTATTCACACGTGTCGTGTAATTCGACCAACAATCAAGATACGATCGATCGATCAACTTGTTCGGTTGGAAACGCGAAGCGACAGCGTCGTGATTTTGTGAAGGTGGCAAGGGGTGCGTCTCTATGTCATGGAACCACGAGGATCGGGTGTCGATCGTTAAATATGCATTTTTTATTTTTTCGATTTTAAATAAAAAATCAATAAAATACAAAAAAAATAGAAAATTTGTAAAAATAAAAAAAATCCTATCATTTTACGCACGGGGTGCGTCTCGATATCATTGAACCACGAGGACCGGGTGTCGATCGTTAAATACGTGTTTTTTTTATATTTCAAATAAAAAATAGAAAAAAAAATAGTAAAAATAAAAAAAGAATCCTATCATTTTATGAATGTGGTGCGTCTCGATGTCATGGAACCACTAGGGTCGGGTGTTGATCTTTAAATATGCGTTTATTATTTTTTTCGATTTTTTTTAAAAAAACCGAGGGGAAGAAATTGTTAAAGGACCGAGGGGAAGAGGGTGCCCTCGGTATTTCCGAGGGCGTTTTCGAGGGTAATATTGCCCTCAATCTGTTTTAATAAAATAGCAGTGGGGATAGCCCCCGTTGCACTATGTAATTGAAGGAAGAAAAAAAATGAAGAAACGAATCTGAGCCACAGCTCCACAGCTCGCCGATTTCTCTCAACAGTCGTCGCTTGCCGCTTTCCCTCCACTGCCGATGCTCGCCGCTCGACGACGGCACTGCAGCAACCCACCACCGCAACCAAGGTAACCTGCATCCCTTTTTATTTTTTGTTGTACTTTTATATTAGGTTAATTTATAATTAGGGTTAGTTTTAGGATTAGGGTTTAATTTATAATTAGGGTTAGTTTTATAATTAGGGTTTAATTTATATTTAGGGTTTAATTTTAATTAGGGTTAGTTTTAAAATTAAGGTTTAATGTATATTTAGGGTCCAATTTATAATTAGAGTTGAGCTCTCAATGTCTTGCATTAATGAATATAAGTCTTTTCAGTCCTATTCAATGTAAAAGTGTAGGTGGTATGAAGTACCCTCTTATTCTTATGGGTGACTTTTCACGATTCACTTGGGTTATTTTTTTGATGAGAAATTGGATACTCTTGAGTGGTTTGGGCATGAAAGGTTCTTAAAATATACGATATGAGAGTCACCAAATTTGATTGGTATGAATTTTGAGAACTTCTCATTATGTCTTTTTTTGATAGAAACAAGATTTCTCATGAGTTTTTTTATACCTAGTGGTAGGTTGTTCAAAGAAGTTATAAATCATAACAAAAACTTTAAATCCAAATTTTTCGACAAAAGTCTTTTATGCCGAGGCACTTAAAACCACATGTTACATATTAATTGTGTGTATTTTAGATTTGGTGTATTAAAACTTTTTACGAGTTACTAGGAAAGAAAACCCCAATCCAAATAATTCTCATGTGTTCGGATGCATTTATATTATTTTTAATGGTCAATTTGTTCCAAATTGTGTTGATTTTGAAAGTGATAAATGTTTTCTCTTGGGATATTTTTATACTTTTTGTGTGTATAAACGTTGGATAAGAACAATCATGGAAATCATTTGTGTTGTGTTTATCGATCTTTCTAAATGATGTAGTAAAGATAATTCTAATCTACTCATATTTATATGACCCCGACTTTCATTGATTTGGCCTTTAAAAGTGTTAGGACTAATGTGATGCTAAATGTGACTGAATTTAGATCGACATTTGTCTTTGCTAAATGTGAATCCTACTCTAAGGATGGTTTCATTCTCATTATATAAATGTTGCTTTGAACAATATGATCATTGTCTACTGAGTCTGATATCACTGCAGATGTTCTGACAATCGAGTAACATTTAATTTTTCTAAATTTAAATCTGATTTTGATATTGGTTTTATTACCGCTAACATTGCTTTTACTTTGATTAAGAAGTGTAGGGAGGATAACACTTCAAATTTGATGGATGTACCACTTGACCCTATGGTTACTTCAAATATTGTTCAGGATGTTACTGACAGTGCAGACCCGTCTTTCTAAGATGTCACCGCAGATGTGTCAACATCCGTAGTAACATTCAAACCTACTGAAGCCAAAACTATTTTTAATGATGATTCTGCATTATATCCCACCAGGGTTGTTGAGACTGTGTCTAACCAAACTAGGAATATTCTAAGCAGAGACCAAGAGAATCATCATATTTCATAGATGAATGATGATGTTGCCAATGGTTTAGGTACTCATAAGAAGAAGAATTTTTTTTTTGAAAATGGTAAAATATTGACACGTATGTCTATATAATGACCAATGGTAAAATCTAATTATTTCTTATTTTAAACCTAATAAAGATTTTGAGCCTTTGAAAGATGAATTTTGGCTTAATGCAATGAAAGAAGAGCTTTATAAGTTTGCTAAAAACAATGTTTGGTACTTAGTACCTGATACCAACGGTGGGAATATCATTGGTTTTAAAAAGGTTGAGGTTGACAAAACTATTTTATACGAAAATCTTGTAATGACATTCTTGTTGCTCAAATCTATGTGGACGATATTATTTTTTGTTCTTCATCGGAAATACATTCAAAACTCTTTGTAGACTCTATGACATCTATATTTGAAATGAGCATGGTTGGTGAATTGAGTTACTTCTTGAGATTGCAAATTAAGCAGATGCATGGTGATATTTTCAATTCTCAAAGCAAGTATGAATGTGATTTGGTTAAACATTTTAACTTATAAATTGCATCTCATATGAAACCTCCCAGGGTTCCAACAAAAAGTTGTCTAAGGATATTGAGACTGAAGGTGTAGATCATATATTATATACAAGCGTGATAGGGAGTGTGCTTATTTAACTTCCAGCCATTCTACTATTATGTATATTGTTTGTGTTTGTGCTCATTACCAAGATGATCTTAGAATCACTCATTTAAAAGTTTTCAAATGTACCATTAATTATATAGGTGGCACAATTGATTTAGATGTTTGGTATACAAAAGACATGAATGCTACTCTTGTTAGTTTTAGTGATTTTGATTGGGCAGGATATGTGAATGACATAAGAAGTACAACAAGTGCTTATATTATCTTGGAAATAATTTGGTTTCTTATTTCAGTCGTAAGAAAAATTGTGTGTCTCTTTTACTAGATGAGTCTGAATATGTAGTAATAGGAAGTTGTTCTTCCCAATTATTATGGATGAACCAGATGATTGAGGAGTATGGTTTGTATAGTGACTCACTACCCATTTTATGTGATAGTTCTAGTGTGATTGGCATATCAAGGAATTCAATTTTACACTCTTGTTCAAAACACATCGATATTTAGCACTATTTTATATAAGATTTGGTTAAGAAAGACACTATTCGCATGAAGTATATTAACACTGAAAATCAGCTTGTAGATATTTTTACTAGTGCATTAAATTATGAGAGATTTTCTCTTTGAAGAGATCTCTCAATATGTACTCTATCTGAATGTGAGTCCTCATATCACGACATTTGCCCTCACATTAATCGTGACGTTGTATATTAAGTTCTTATTTCATTATTTTATTTTAGACATACCTTGCATCGTGTCCATCTATTGTTCATACTTTCCAAAAGTGTGTTGGCTAAATGGTTAAAGTTTTGAAAATAATTATGTGTTGTCTATCACAAAACGTGTGTTTCTCCCAAAAGTTGTTCTAAATATCAGGTATTATGCAGGAAGTCCTGAGCCAACCTGAAAAGGGCGTAAAAGGCTAAATCAAATCAATAGTCAATGAGATATTTACTTTTATCGTTACGTAAAGTGGATGTACTACTACTACTACTCCTAAATACAAATTTCATAATCCTCATTTGCGACTTAAAATGTTAAGTTATTATTTTGGGTTAAGGATTTACAATCTATTCAATTTGCGGAATGATGTCATCCAGGATGCCATCATATTTGGGACCGCATTTATAGCAGTTGTATGTGTTTATTTTATATTTCTGTGTGAAATATTTCCCTTTTATTTTATAGTCGTAAGAATTATGATATGCATCACTTGGTGATACTTGTTTTCTTGTTGGTTTTTGGCTCCCATATACATAAGTGAGAATGTGATTCTCTTTTCTTTTTGAAAGATTTTATGGTGTTCGGATTTTTTGTGTGAGCTATACACAATTGTGTTGAGTTGGAAAGTGTGATACAATTTCAAATTAAGTTTTCATGTATCTTGGTGACATGGTTAAACGTAGAGTGTTTTCCCTTAATAAAATTGTGATTACCGTATTTGAAGGATTTTAACTTAGATTTTATTTCCTTTTTAGATTCCCTCCTTTATTAAGGACTCTTCTAAGTTTTGAACTTGTGAGACTCTTGGATTTTCGTGTAGTATACATTTTTATATGGTAATGGCTTATTCTCACACCACACTCATACATACCTCTTACAAAATATTATCTTTGTGCTTTTGAGCTCTCTGCCTCCAACTCACCAAGCACCTCCACCGTGCCTGAAATTCCTCTCATCCAATCCACACCTTCCATGATGATTCCGTCCTCCTAAATCCATCGCACAAGATTTGTTTAAGGTGTGACGGCATCTGGGGTTGCATCCTCTAAACCCAAGTTATTTAACCTACTACTGCTCATATTTCTCCACCTCTGACCACTCAACTACCTCTGTTTGCTGCTCAGAATGATAAGCCTATTCAAAATCTGCCTCACCCTCTAGCTTCTCATTCGCCGATGCCATCACCTTTATTATCAACTACAATTGTTGCTTTTCCTGAATCTACTGAACTTTTTGATGCCTTATTAATCGGTGATAAGGAAAATGAGGTTGATGTTGAGAATCCTCAAAAATCTGGTCTTATTTGAGATTCTCTCAAGCCAGATTATACGTCACCATCTCACAAGTCCAAACGCCTTCGTGTCTATGGACTGGATGTTTTTGAGTCACCTAACTCAAATGATGGTATCAAAATAAAAAAAGGTTATCTGGTCCATAAAATGATAAAGAAAAACCTATAAGAACTTCGAAGACAGGGGAGATGTCGCCGATGATGTTATTGAAAATGTTATTGCTGACATCGCTAACACTCCATCCAGATCTGACTCGTCAAATGTTGTTATAGATTTTGTCAACAACCCTGTTGACATGGCATCCAATGTGCCCTTGGAGGTTGGGTTAGAATGTTTTGATTTAGAAACCTCCCAATTTTTTGTGGCATGGCACACTCGTTCTTCTTTGCTCCAATCGTAGATTCTCTTAATGATGATTTTGAACCCATCTGTCATGCACTATTGCATCTCCGAAAGAGCAAGGGCATTGCTAGTTGATTCGAGCTTTTGTGTACCTACTTATAAATATTTGTCAAAATTTTAAAAGCTCGCCCGCAAGAGAACGGGATCGCGTGTAGATTGATAAGTTGACTCAAGTCGTCTCTCAAGGAAAACTAGATTCGGAAGTGTTTCTTGTGTTTGTCATTCATGAATAAGAAATAAAAATAAACCTAATCTAAATACATAAAATCAAGAATTTAATTTAAACGAATAACAATAAAAATCAATGGTTTTGAAAGGTTTTAAGAATCAATGGTTCTAGAGCTTTGATTCGTCTCCACGATCTCTTGGGAAAACCTAATTGATGGTTCACAACGAATCTAGGCTCTAGACCCATTAGATCTAGCCAACAAATCTCATCAATCTCATCATCACAAATCCATACCAATCATCAACACAATTCATCATACAAGTTTGGGGGGTTTGTTTGTTTTGATTGAATTATCCTAAATTAACTAGCAAGCAAGAATTAAAAGCATAAGAATTTAATTAAACTAATTAAACGAAAGAAAATAGAAAACTTACTAATCAAACGAAGAAAGTTACAGCGTTCCAAGCGAAGTCTTGAATCTAAATTATCTAAACTATCTATTATAATCTAAAATCTAAGAATTTAAAACTAAGAAATTATGCCCCTAAGAGGCCTTAAAACCCTAAGAATATGATAATGTCTGAGAAAAATCCAAAATACATAAGGTATTTATAGTTATTTCATGACTTGGAGCCCACGAAAACCTAAAAACGTATTTCAGCAGTGGGCGTCGATTTCGCGTCGATGGACGCGAACAGGGGCTCGGCGTCGACGCTGCCGGTGTGCGCGCGTTGAATGGGCTGGGGCGTTGACTGACGCAGGCTTGGATCAACGCAACAGAGAGTTGTGTTAACGTAACATCGACATAAGGTCGACCGTCGTGGGCCAGGGTCGCATCGACGTAGTGTCGACTCTCGCGTCGATCGACGCTAATTGCTTTGCGTCTCATTTTCTCGATCTTTCTGCTACTTTTTCACCGGAAGCTAGTTCTCGACTCTCGAACATCAAACTTCCTCTATTTACGCGCTGAACTCTTCCGGTTACTTAGCTGTAAGGTGAAAAACAACGATTAATCACCTATTTATATCAATTACGATCAAAATACGGTAAAATAAGATGGAAGTATAAAAATACAAAATTAAGATCAAACTACCCAACTTATACCAAAAACAATAAGAAAAACTAACTAAAATACTAATAAAAATAAGGACAAATATGTGCTAATCAACTACCCCACTCTTTATTGGTTTGTTCGTCCTCGAACAAATGATAAATTCAAATTATAACAAGAAAGAAAATAAGCTCAAGCAATGAGTCGTGTCGTGCTATATACATAATTTTGAAAATATAGATACATATCACGCAACTTCAAACACTCCACCCTTATTACGTTGTCACTTCAAAATCAAATCATGCATCCTCACAAAGGGTAATATACATGGGTATACACTCAAAGCACTCGAGAATTTTTTATGGGGACGTATATACGCTCAAATCATACAAATACATGCACAATAAATAAGAACCGAAAATTAATCTCTTTTCAATCGCATATTAAGTGTGTTATCAACAAAGAATCGGAAAAGGTCTTTTCGGGTTGTAATGTAAGGCTCTTTGGACGGGTATGGAATATATAAGTCGTGTGGCTAACTCAAGATCTAACGTGATTAATAACTCACCAAACTATTTTAATAAAGAAGCAAAATGCTTCACCTCATTCAAAAGAAAAATCTCACTTAACTCTCATAACGTAGCCTTTAACTTAGGCTATTTCTCAACTCGAAACTCGTAAACCGACTGTAAGCTCAAACCACTTTAACAATATAGAAGCTTATGGTATGCTTCTTCTTTTAAACAACTCTTGACTCTTAAACATTAGGCTTCATAAGAAAATAAATAATAAACACAAGCCTTTAAAATCGTAGGCAATTACTCGATAAAATCCACCCAGATTCACCATCCTTCTTTTAATTTTTTTTCTCTTTTTTTTATATATCTTGTCCCCCTTTTATTCTTTTTTATGGAGTCATTTTTTTTTATTGAAGGATGGTAATCCTTTATTACAACATTTCATAAATCCCTGATAAAATTTCCAAAACACAACTAACCAATAAAAATAACTAACTCCTACCACACGCTTTTAATGGTTGCAGGAGTCGACTAATAAACACTCATGGCTAATGGAAACGGATTATTTGGCTATGATGGGCTCATTCGGAATTTATAGTGGCTAATATATATGGATATGGCCGGAATAAGTTTTTTTTTCTATGCCTAATCATCATGTTCAAAGTAACTGCACACAACGATTTCAAAGAGATCTCAAAACAGAACTCACTCAAGTACATGAAATGATGATAAACACTCAGGCTACTCACTGGCTTTTTGCATGAAAAAGTTTTGAATTGACGCTGCTTTTAAGGTTTTGCAAAATTAATTGCGTCCAAGTACCATTTTACAACATATAAATAATAATTTTGAAAAAAGTAATGCTCTTATGCACGCTCAAAAGACATGAACATCAAATCATACATAATTAACTTCGACAGGCAAGCCAGACAAACACAATTCAGCACAAAAATAGTGATCAATCACGTTCAAATACTAGCTACACGAATTTAAATTGCACATTTTATAAAACACAAATCATACTCACCATCCTCCCCCCTCTAAAAATCCGGCAATCTCCTGATTGTCATAAATATAAAGAAAATCAAATAAAAACAGGAAAGGAGTAAGAAAGCGTCCCTGAAAATTAAATAGTCGAGCTGCTCCAAATAGCGTTGTGCAAGCATCCTTCGTCTTGAATCTCGTGATTGAAAATGCCTTGAATAAAAACCTAAAAAGATAAAACAAATGAACAAAAACAAATGAACAAAAACAAACTAACTAGTAAAACTTAAAGAAGAAGAAAATTAAACGATTACTTGGGTTGCCTCCCAAGAAGCGCTTGTTTAACGTCGAAAGCTCGACGCCTTCTACGAACGATGCTATCCCGGATCCAAAAATAAGTAACGATCGTGCCACACCTTAGTTTTCTCCAAGAGAAAGAATGGGCGATTAAAAACAACAAGGCGGGCATGGTAAGCAAGCCGTAGAGCAACGAGAATTTCAACTTGCTTCGGAGGTCGAAAAAGCGAATAGTTGATCACACGAACATATCAAAAGTAAATTGGGGCACAGGGTGATCCTTTAACTTTGGAAAAACTAGGAAGTCCGTCGAGAAAATGGCAAATCCCTCGAATATCACGAACTTCTTCTCTTCCTTGACATCCCCCTCAACGTTCTCAAAAATATTAAATACTAAATTCGGGCATAGCGGAGGGGGAATTTCCTTGAATACCTCGACCACCATCTCTGTCTCAATATCGATCAAAGCATCAGGTGGCATAGTATGAGGCTCAATAATCTCATCTCTCCCTAATAACTCTTCCACCGCTTCAAAATTCAGAATCAACAAAGGATCGGGTGAAACGAATTGGGGTTCAATAATCTCACCCTTTTCTAACTTGGGCTCCGCAACACCTCCATTCTCATTGAGCTTGAGTAGGCTCGAATCTTCAACGTCGTGTGGGTTCTCCAATGGAAACACCTCCTCAATATTATCTACGACATCATCAAAAAGCACAAGAGGGGCGAACTCCACTACGTCCCCAATCTCATCCTCCGTATGCATCTCTCCCAAATTTAGCTCTGTCTCATTGCACGCATAAAGATTTAGAAAACTTGAATACGTAAGATCCACAATAAGCTCCATCGGCAATTCCTCTACCTTCTCGTCTAAAGTTTCATCGATTAGCACAAGGGGAGCGATCTCAACCAAATCTTTAATAACCTCCTCCTTACAAATATCTCTCAGGTGATCATTCAAGCTCGTATTCTCAACCTCTAAGATGGGCTCAATCGCAGCAAGAATCGGCATGTCAGGCTGACCTGGAAGTTTATCTTTCTCGTTCGACCTTTTTGCTAAATAGTCCTCGATTTGACCACACAGTGCCTCTATATTCTTTGCAAACTTAGAATAGTTATCTCTTATAGTCGATAACGCAAGTTCGTCTTGATGGTGAATGGTTTCGGCTTCTTGATTTTGTTGTTCTACCATTATTGATCATATGGTTTATAGTCTTCATAGCTCGGGTAGGAAGGAATCGAGATGGGAGGGGCATAAGAGTCATATCCCGAGTAGTGAAAGTTTGTTGCGGAGGGAGCATATGAAGGGTTAACATTCCAGTTGAAGTGATCGGGCGATGCATATGGATCATTGTGGCTCGAATAGTATGCATTTGAAGATGGGGCCCAATCAGGTGAGTAGAACGTCTCCATGAACCAATTATATACTTCCTCCCACGTCTTCAAGGAATCTGGGTTTGAATGTATCAACCATTTTCTCACCCGACCCTTTAACGCGGAGAGGAAGATTTGCAACTTCACTTCATCCCCCGTAAGGCCTAAGAGAGGGAATTTTCGGGCGCTAGCTTCGTACTCTTGAATGAATTGCATCGGATCCTCGCTCGGAAATCCATGGAACACCGAAAATAGCTTATAGTAGAATTCACCCTGATCGTAGTCTCGCATCGCTTGACTCAATCGAATGGTCGGTCGAAGATCAAGATATGCGTACGGATTGGACATTTTTTTACTCAGTTTTCGAAAATTTATTTTTTTTAATAATATATATATTTTTTTTATTTTAATCTTTGTTTTTCGAAAATACTTTTTTCCTTTTTTTCTTTTTTTTTTGAAAAACGGTTTGATAAATCTTGGGTTTTGGTAGTAGACGTACCTTGCAAACACAACACTCAACGCACAAGATTAAATGAACCGGTGGAAAATAATAAAAACAAATAAAACAAAAAATCACAAATAAATATTACAGATAAACGAAACGATAATAAACACACAAATAAGAATAACGAAGAGCAAACACAAAATTAGCAACCTACTTAGCTTTCCCTGGCAACGGCGCCAAAATCTTGATTTGAACTTTTGTGTACCTACTTATATATATTTGTCAAAATTTTAAAAGCTCGCCCGCAAGAGAACGGGGTCGCGTGTAGGTTGATAAGTTGACTCAAGTCGTCTCTCAAGGAAAACTATATTTGGAAGAGTTTCTTGTGTTTGTTATTCACGAATAAGAAATAAAAATAAAAACCTAATCTAAACACATAAAATCAAGAATTTAATTTAAACGAAGAACAATAAAAATCAATGGTTTTGAAAGGTTTTAAGAATCAAGGGTTCTAGAGCTTCGATTCGCCTCCATGATCTCTTGGGAAAACCTAATTTATGGTTCACAACGAATCTAGTCTCTAGACCCATTAGATCTAGCCAACAAATCTCATCAATCTCATCATCACAAACCCATACCAATCATCAACACAATTCATCATACAAGTTTGGGGGGTTTGTTTGTTTTGATTGAATTATTCTAAATTAACTAGCAAGCAAGAATTAAAAGCATAAGAATTTAATTAAACTAATTAAACGAAAGAAAATAGAAAACTTACTAATCAAACGAAGAAAGTTGCAGTGTTACAAGCAAAGTCTTGAATCTAAATTATTCAAACTATCTATTCTAATCTAAAATCTAAGAATTTAAAACTAAAAAATTATGAAGAGAAACTAAGAAATCGAAGGGCACTCGTTGGTCTTCCAGCCCCTAAGAGGCCTTAAAACCCTAGAAATATGATAATGTCTGAGAAAAATCCAAAATACATAGAGTATTTATAGTTATTTCATGACTTGGAGCCCATGAAAACCTGAAAACGCGTTTCAGCAACGGGATTTCGCGTCGATAGACGCAGGCAGGGGCTCGATGTCGATGCTTCCGGTGTGCGCGCGTCGACTGGGCTGGGGCGTCGACTGACATGGGCTTGGATAACATCGACATAGGTTCGACCGTCGTGGGCCAGGGTCGCGTCGACTCTCACGTCGATCGACGCTACTTGCTTTGCGTCTCATTTTTTCAATCTTTCTGCTACTTTTTCACTGGAAAGCTCGTTCTCGACTCTCGAACATCAAACTTCATCTATTTACGCACTGAACTCTTCCGGTTGCTTAGATGTAAGGTGAAAAACAATGATTAATCACTTATTTACATAAATTACGATCAAAATACAGTAAAATAAGCTGGAAGTATAAAAATACGAAATTAAGCTCAAACTACCCAACTTATACCAAAAATAATAAGAAAAACTAACTAAAATACTAATAAAAATTAGGACAAATATGTGTTAATCACCATTCCTTCGAGCCCTTAGCTAAATATTATTCTTGACATTACAAGTGATAAGAGTCTTTTTGGTGAGCATGATTCTAGACCTCGCACTTCTACTGATGACATTATTGATGCTTTCACTAGCGACACTGATGAGTTTAATCCTCTTTCTGGGGATGCTGTTGCTGATGTTTACTGAGGATGTGTAGACATCCGAACCCACATCTCATTCTGACTATGATTTGGGTAATATCTTTTCTGATACTTTTTATTCTCAGGCTTTTTTGGATAAGTTTGAGGTTGTTTGATGGCCACTCTTTGATAGACGAAAAGTATACATTTAGTGTCTTTTCTTTCATATAACTTGAATAATTCTTTTGAGAATCATCATCTTTTGCACACTATTTATGATATTGTGTCTTATGAAGCTTTTGTGGTGTATGAATTTTATTTAAGTTTATCTGTTAAGGTGTGTGATCGTCGGTCTCCAGATTTTAGACGGGTGTTTGTGCGTGGAGAGATCTATAACCTTATTTCTTCAGTGATTAATGATTTGTTTGAGACTCCTGATAGTATTGAAGGGCCTATGCATAGAGGTGTTCACGGGACTTGGAGATCGATGAACATGAACTAATATTTGGACCAAGGAGTCTCCGAACCAAAAATATCTGCTGGCTTTTCGACTTTCCTCAAATCGAACTGTTCTGAAAGTTTTTATGGTATGGAGATTTTGTTTAATATACATACCGAAAACTGCACTGAACCGTATCAAACTAAACTTGTATTTGGTGTTAACTACACATTTTGTAAACTCTATACTATTAAAATATGACATAACAAATATTAAAAGTTTAATATTGATAATAGAATAAACTATTAACTTTGGTCATTACAAAGATTATTGACAAGAAATTTGTTACTTAATCAACAACTTTAATATATGTTATTATATAAAATGGTTGCTTGCATAAATACAATTTACACATATGTTTAACTTTAAATCAATGAATAATATCAAATTAAGAATATTAACATACTTTATCAATATATTAAATAATAATTACATATGAATTTAATTCACTAAGAGTTTGTATTAATTTCTTGTCAAAATTCGATTGCCATCATATTAACTTAATAAATTAACTTTATTAGGATTTCTTCATTTTTGTTGAGCAAATATTTAGATAGATTATGTATGTTTAACTTTTGTATTAACTTTACAACACACACACACACACACACACACACACACACACACACACACACACACACACACACACACATATATATATATATATCATTCTTTTTTGTGTGTTAATTTCTTAATCTTTTTATGACCCATCCATATCGTCCCTTTTCGTTAGAACTGCGTATCCATCCTAAATATTTAGTACAGTTCAGAGAATTGGTCTCTATGCTTATTTACTGAATATTTAATTTTGAAATTTATGAATATCGGTACGATACCTGGAGATTTGCAAATTCCCAAACCATTAGACTCATGCACACCCCATGCTTACCGATTTCAATAAGATGGTCTAATTTTTGATAAGTGATTTGCGTTCTCGTTGGTTTGCTCAGTTCGCTTCTTTTAGGTTGACTTCACTCTATGGATTTTTACACAAGACTTGTTGTGTAACCTAGGCTCCTACGAAGAACAGCTCGAGGTTCACCGAGGCTCATGTTCAATTACTTTATCAACTTAGAATTGGGATGCCTTTTAACTTTAGCTTGAAGGTTTTTAATGAAATAATTTTCTTTGCCACGATTACCTAGTCAAAGTGGTCATTAGCATTTCCTAATCTTATTTATGAGGTTCTTGTGTCTCAAGGATATGTCCCTCACATCCCCTACTCACCAACCAGGGTTCTTCACTATCACTACTCCTATCTTGGATCCTAAGAATCAACTTGTTGATATTCTTATCGTCTACACTGATGAAGATGATGAATCTACCGATTCATGAAGTATTGTCTCTAATACCCCTGCTGCTAATCTTTACAGTGCTCAATATGTCACTGTAGATGCCTCTAATAATTTCGCTAACACCCCTAGTTCTGCAGTTCTTACACCTAGATCGCTTGTTCCCGTGTCTCAATCTTATTTACTAGAACAAGTGCAGTATGTTACATCTGATATTGCTCATTTCACTGCCCTTCGTACTTATTATCTCGGCCTGCTTCATGACTCTAACCTTTCTATCTAAAAAGGGGAAGTATTTATTGTTGATGATGGTTCACAAGATCACGGGGTTGCTGCTATTGATGGATACGCGTCTAACTCATGGGGAGTTGGTGCTAATCTGGATGATGTTCCAAATGTCATTGCGCATGTCATTGATAATGTGGTATCACATTCAGGGAGAGTTGGTCCATCTTCAGATCGTTCTGGTTTACCCACCAGACTTCGTGATGAAAATAGTAAGATGAAGTTTGGTTTTGAAGCTAGTACTTTGCAGAAAATGAAGTGATCCTACTTCGGAGTTAGATGATCTCTTTCCTTGTGAGATTTTTATTCTTATGGCTCTTTAGGTTGAAAAGTAATTTTATTATGTTTTGTTATTCTAGTTATTATTAACTATTTTGATGCATGAATGCATACGACTGTTTCTCTAATTTATTATAATTACTTTCCATTTACTTTGATAATATGATTTTGAAGGTCAAAGCATTCTGCATAACCTTCTGATTTTTTGCTGCAACAACTTAGGGGAGTTTTTAGTGATTATACAAATTTAATACTTGGTATTGTCACCATATGTGTTTTGGATAATTAAGACAAAAAGAAGTAGATTGTTAAGTCCTATACTTATGCCTACATACAAGGGATGATTTATTTTATTGAAAAAATTATTTTGTCTAACTTATTATTCTAACTTTCTTTCCAATTTTAATTAATTAGGAATGATTTAATACTTATCAGCTTTGGTATTTATCTTGAATAATATCAAAATTATATTAGGATGTAATTCTCTTTCCCTAGAGTATAATTCGTATATGACTAGTTTATATTATTTAGGACTCGTAAAATTTTATCCTATCTCTTTACTAATAATATTTACTTGTAATATATTATGTATATCTCATTTTCTTATTTTGTAGGTCTCTTTTACAAAAAATGTGGCCCTATATAAAGTTGAGGACTTGCTCACAACAAGAACACGAATTTAGAGAGAAAGATTAAAGAGTTGAGAGCAATTTATTCGAACTATAGTAGTTTTTATGTGTATGTCGGATGCGACTGCGTGTATGTTCTTCTTCCATATTTTTTTTTTCTTCCTGCAGTTGAATGTTTTTCTTCCACCTTTTATTTTTCGTTAAGATCCAATCTTGTGATTGCGATTCTTAGTTTTTGGAAGAGCCCTTACTGATGACGATCTTATTTACTCTTTAGGAGCTTTAGATTTATCTGTATTTAGTATATTGTGAGTCTTTGTAATCTTTAAACGCAAGTTATAAATAGTGAGTAATTTTTCCATATTGGATCCACTATAAGAATGATTAATTCTTATAGTATAATTTTGATGCGTTGTGTTTTCAATTTTTCAATACTTATTATTTACAGTATGCACAACACACACATATTTTATTATTTTTAATGTGAATTCGAGGCCTGCAATCTTTTTAACCCTCTCTTGTAGGCTCAATGTGTATTTGAAATTTTGAAATATAATTGGTACTTTTTTTTTTGCTGCAATGAGAATGAAATTATTGTATAGAATACCTAACATGATCAACAAATATATCATTGTAAATAAAATAATTAATAGAGGTATTTCTAAATTTTAATACATCTCAAAAGTAATAAATTCAACAAATTTATTATTTGGAGATATTTCAACAAATAGCTCGAAGTCAATAATTTTTTTTGATAACTTTTACATTTCATGCCTTCCGTCTATATGCCCGCGTAATACGTGGGGTTTTAAAATAATAATTATATAAAAATATTTACCTTTCTTTTATGTTTTAATTTACTATTAATAATATAATTTTTTTTTTGGGAAAAAAAATAAGAAAAAGAAGAATAAAAGTGGTCATTTTGTGGTCCGTTCTCGGTGAAAGTTTCGGTCATTCAAGTCTTAATGGAGTCACGTACATACCAATCGAATAGGACTTTATTGGGTTTGTCCCCGGATCACCAGGTCCGGTAAAATATAAGATTATAAAAGAAAAGACAAGTTCTTGTTACCAATTTCAGTTTCTTTCGTCTTTGATGCCTCATTTTATAGATTTTAGTCATATTATCCTATTTTTTCATTCAAACTTATTAAATAATTATTTTGAATCTAATTATAATATTTTTTATTTTTGTTATCCATTTATTGTTTTTCAATTTTATTTTATATTATTTTATATCTCTTTCAATCTTAGATTTTTTTTAGATTTACTTAAAGACTTTATAGAATTTAATGGTAAATTTTTATAACTACGCATGTCTATTTAATTTTATAATATTATCAATTTTCTTTTGATTTATTCTTCATTATTCATATTTATTAAATAAATATTTGTAATTTAATTATAAGTTCTTTTATTTTGTTTTTATGGATTTATAAGAAAAAGTCAATTTTATATTTATCATTTGATAATATTCATGTTTTGATTTTTCCTTTTCTGGTTATTCAGATTTATTAACAATAATTTAGATTTATTTATATTTCTTATATTTTTGTAATTGATTTTATTATTTCCTAATTTTATTTTATATTTTTCTCAATTATTTTAAGATTTATTTAATAAAATTTAATATAAATTATTATACTTAATTGAACTTATTTTATGAACTTTCTCTTTATTTATATTATATTGTTGATTTTCTGGGTTTTTTATTTTCATTATTCATAATTATTATATTGTCCAAATTTGTTAATATTTACCGTAAAAATACAATTATATATATCAATTGAATTGTAATTATTGTTTTATTTTGCAGGAGCTTTGTTATTGGGACCCGGCGGCCTATAGTGATAAACAGATACGGGATGTATTTTTTTCGATGATCGGGGAAATCTACGGGAGGCAGCTTAACGAGTATAAGCAGTATGTTACCTCCCATGGTGGTAATAGGCCGGACTACATCCCCGAGGAGGTCTATAGGTAAACGATTCTGTTATATATTTTCTTATTAAATTAGAATTTTTTATTTATAACATATAATTTATACCATCTTATATATCATGCATCTCAACAAGGGCTTGGAAGGTCGAGTGGGATAAGCCCGAGAACAAGGCCAAATCCGAGCAGTGCAGCCGGAATAGGAGGAGCGAGCCTGCTGGGCCGGGTACTGGGATGTCGAAGCACACGGGGGGAGGGGAAGGGGGGCGCTAGATCTACTATCGATTATACTTTGGATATCGTAAGTAATTTTAGATTATAATAATATAATATTTATTTGTTTAATTTTAATCTTAATTATTTGAAAATTCTATTTGGATACAGGAGCGAGAGACGGGTGAGCCGGCTAAGTGCTACGATCTTTTTTTACGTACGCACCAAAAGAAAGATGGCGCGTTTATCGATACAAGATCTAGTCTTATTAGTGTGAGTCTCTTTCTTATTCTTAACTTATTCTTTGATTTTAACGTATAATTTTAATAACGAGTTGTATTTCAGGAGGAGTACGAGCGACAGCTGACCCAGGAACAGGAACGTGCGTCTTCTCAGGAGGGTAGTAGCGAGGTTGGCCAGGACCGGGTTTTCCTCGGCGTCGTCGGGTCGAGCAAGGGACGGCATTACAGCACCGGCGCGTATGGGAAGGTGGTGGCTGTTACGAAGGGTTTATTCAAGGGCCGCTCTTCTTCCACCTCCTCCCAGGCTGATAGGACCCACGTTAGAGAGCTCGAGGCCCAGGTCCAGGCTCAGAGGGTGTAGCTCGAGGCGATGCAACAGCAATACGCCGAGGAAAAGCGACAACGTACGGAGGAGAGCCGCCAGCAGGAGGAATTTCAGGTGCGGATGGATGCCCAGATGGCTGAAATGTATGCTCGTTTCCAGCAGTACCCCCCTCCCCATCAGCAGTACCCCCCTCCCCATCCATAGGATAGTTTGATTTTTATATAAACTTTGTTACTGTGTCGAACGCATGTAATTAATTCTTAAATTTTCAAATATTTTTATAATAATGGGTTTATTTATTTGTCTTTTCATTAATGATTTTTTTTCAAATTTTTAGAAATTTTAATAATTGAAAAGGAATTAAAATTAAAATTGAAAATTAAAAATTATTAAAAAAAGTTAAAACCGAGAGGACAATCCCTCGGTAATCCCTCGGAAAAGTCAAAAAAATTATTTAAAAAAAATTAAAAAATGAGGGGAAATTCCCTCGGAAAAAAAAACTCGAGGGAACAGTCTACCCTCGGAATACCGAGGGAAAATACAGCCCTCGGTTTTCCGAGGGAAACATCCCTTGGTTTTCCTCGGTTTTTCCGAGGGTTGCACGGAGATTTTTCCGAGGGAATGTTTCCCTCGGAAATTCCCTCGGTTTAAAATTTCCGAGGGAATATTTCCCTCGGAAAAATTTACCGAGGAGGATATTTCCGAGGGAATTTTTCCCTCGGTTTTGCCCAAAACCGAGGGATTTTGCCTCAAAACCGAGGGAAAAAAAACCCTCAGAAATCTGTTTTTTTTTTTTTTTTTTTTTTTTTTTTTTGTAGTGTTATATTTTATCTATATGTTGTTATTAATCTTTTCAACTTTATTTTACAACATTTGAAAATATTTATTTTTTGATTTTTCTGTTTTGGTTTTAAATTTATTTACTAATAATTTAGTTTTATTTATAGGTTTTTATATTTGTTTTTAATAATTTTATATATTTTCTATACTTAATATTTTTTCAGATTTATTATATATTTTATATATTTTTTAGATTCGAAGGTCATATGAGACATTTGAAAATCAATATTATTATTTAAAAAATAAAAAATATTCTCTATTTAACACATGTCATTCATTTAGGACACACCTGTCCACAGAAAAGCCCTTCTTACAAATGGTAAGAACTATTCCCAAGTCATTCCATACGCATGAGGGTCTTGGTAGGTAAGAAATCAGACATAAAATAATATATCAAATAGAGGGGGTCTCCTGTGTGTCCATCACTTTCGAGTCTTAGAGGGATATCATATAAAAGTATCACGAAAAAAATAATAAATTAAAGTATTAGAGAACATAATTATTGTATCACCAGATTAAAGTATCACAAAATATAGTTAAGTATCATAATCGCAAAAATGTATTAACGTATCATAAAAGTTTATTAAAGTATCACGAACAAAGTGGTCTCAATATACGAGCGATCTCACTAGAGTATTTGCTTACCAGGTATATTCTGCTCAACATCACTATTGATAAAGAAGTTTTCAATAAGTAAATGTTCATAAAAACCTTTTGTGACCAGAATTGCCAACTTATGGTGCATGTTGATTAAGCTAAAAGAAGATAGTATAAGCTAAATAATGAGAGCATTAGTTTCGTAGATGAAGTGATGAGATGTTACACAAGTGTGTAGCTTCACCACTAAGTTAACAGCCTGCTAACAATGCAGTTGGTGGTTGTTATATCCAACTAGCTTTGCTGACTTGGCCACACTAATTTTAACTAACTTTGCCCCTAAGATACACCCTTAAAACAAAACCAGGGTTCTGAAAATCTAAATAATAGTAGCACAGGTCATAGAACCGCTTGATTGACAAGGGTTTGGTAAAGACATTAGCAACCTAATCTGCATATTGAGTTAACTGTGCATCAATCTGTTATTGTTAAACTTTTTCCCGAATGGAGTTAATATACACCTCAATGTGTTTTGTTCGAGCATGAAACAATGGGTTTGTACTATAATGTATTAGTTTTTGTACTGTGATGTATTAGAAGTGAAGTTTTGGTCGAGCGGAAATTTGTTACTCTGGTCTGACGAGAGTGTGGCCCTTTTTTTTCTAATTCTTTTACGCCTCTCTTCTTCTCTCTTCTCTCCCACGAGCCGCCTCCATAGCCAACCTCACCAAGGTCATCCCGACCATCACCGCTCCCACGCACCACCGACCTCTTACATTTCCCACCACTACCTGCCACATTAGCTGCCGCCCTACTCAATCGACGTTTTCGGTTCTTCGGTCGAGGTTCTTGGTAGATGGGTCTCTTGATGTGGTCCCTCGATTTCTGGTTCAAAAACTGGGTTATGTTGGTCGATTCGAGTGAGATTTGGTAGACCAGAGAATGTAATTGGTTTGTCGAGCTTAACCGATTTGAATTCTTGCTAGGGTTCTAGATTTGCTGATGATTGTAAGGGATTCCGAGGTGGTGGTTATAGCTGAGGTGACTCTTCAATTTTGTAACCAGGCAGAATACGAGCTGAGGGACTAGTTTGATGCGGTAATCGAGCTTAGGATTATTTTATGAGATAACGTCTTCGTCGATTATAGAAGTTTTGGGACTTGAATCGAACTATGATGAAGAATTAGGGTTTTTTTTTGCCTCTGTTACATTTGGATTTTGGTCATTTTCTTGCTAATGTATTAGTTTTTTTTTACCGTGGGAGCGGTGGGGGTCGGGATGACCTTGGTGAGGTTGGCAATGGAGGCGGCTCGTGGGAGAGAAGAGAGGCATACAAAACTAGAGAAAAAAAGGGCCACACTCTCATTAGACTGGACTAACGGATCTTCCGCTCGACCAAACCTTCATTACTAATACATCACAATACAAAAACTAATACATTATAGTACAAACGCAATATATCATAGTACCAGGACAAGGATTTACTAAACAACAATATATTTGAGTACAAAAGTTAATACATCATAATAAAAAATCTATACATCAGAGTAACAAGCTAACTCACTGTAAACTACACAATTAGTTGTTCGAGCTTGCAACACAACATAAGACAAATTAAAAAGAAATGAAATGGTCTGACGGGTTATGACCCATCAATGTGGGCTGACACAAGTGTTTACAAAAAGTGTATGACTTTGACTAAGGAAGATAAAAGTGTCATTTTATGAAAAAAAAAAAAGAAGGTATTTTTGTAATTTCCCCTAATTTTTAACACACTCGTATTTCTTGGACATATGCATCTTAAAGGCCCAAACGCCACCTTAGAAAGTAGAAACAGCCCATTAAACTATTCGTAGTCGTAGGCAACTAGAAAAACCCACTACAGAGTACAGATAGGTTTTAGAAAAATCAAATCAAAATAAAAGACGAGAAGAATTAGAAATGGCAAAGTCTTGCAAAGGTCTGGCTATGGAACTCGTCAAATGTTTGAGCGAATCTGATTGTGTTAAGGTTTATTAAAGAAGACCCTTATATTTGTTCATTTCACTGGTCCATTATATTGAACTGATATCCTGGACCAATTTTGTTGAAATTGTTATATTTATTCTGATTTTTTTCTTGGGATCTTATAGCGTAAGATGGGCATTTTTAAATCATAAAAGAAGTAATTTTCATGGTGGATTGAATTGTTATTGTAGGTGGAGAAACGGACGTACAGGGAGTGTGCTAAAGAACAGAGTCCAAAAATTTCCAGTGAGTGTGTGGGATTAAGAGAAACTTACTTCAATTGCAAGAGAGGACAGGCATGTTCATCCCCCTCCCCCTCCTCCCTTTTTTTGCCGTTCGGTTAATTTTTCGATACTAATGGGGTTTGGTGTGTATACTTTTGTAGTTGGAAATGAATTTGTCCCTTCAGTTTGTTTCCCCTTAATTGTCATCCCAGTTAGTTTTGAAGATCCCCTTATTGAATTTGTCATTGGCCTATGTTGATTATTTTTTGTGAGCTGTATTTAATGAATTTAAGTTAATTTTAATGTGCTTATGTGCATTTGGAGAAGTAGATAGCAAGGTATTAGCTGATCTTTTATGAATCAAGCTCTTGAAAATTCTCAGATAGATTCTTACTTTTATTTACCTTGGATGGTTATCTGGGATGCAAACCGTAAACATGTAGGCTCGTTTCTTCTTAAACCAAAATCGATCCAAGTCCTGAGTTGAGTTGACGTTTATAGGGTCTGTGTTATTCTGCACACCATTTATCTTTTTCCTTGTCATTGGGGTGGTGGGGTCGGGATTAGATGACCCAACCCCAGCCTCCACCCTGTATGTATTGTATTTACGAATACGTATTAGGCTTGGCAAAAACGAGACCAGGGACCATGCTCAATTTTGGTATACTTTAACTTTACTAATAATTCGGAATCCTGTGTACATTCAAATTTGATAAAGATCCTTAATTTAAAATTGGTTGAAGATTCCAATACTAATTTCATTATATTATCTTCATTCAAATGGTATATATTCAATTTTGTTGTATTGCACACAAGACCGTCCGGATTGTAAATATCTAACTGTAAGACAACTAAGTCAGTGCTGTGATGATGTATGTGGCGAAAAATGGATGGTATTTAGAGCTTTTGGCTAAATTGTGGATTTCGCGACAATCGGAATATGACTAGAATATGTATGTTTAATATACTGTTGTAGTCTGTTTATTTAGATCTGAGCGATATATTAACTTTTAAATTAAATCATTATCTACTGGTATAACAAAACGCATCTGCCAAGTGTATTTTGGGAATGGTGTTTCTCTTCCCCCAAAATATCCTAAAATGAATTTATCATTCTCCTAAACTGGTTGTCATATCTTTGTATATCTTCATTAATAGATTGTTGTATTTGGGCAATCATTATAATAATATAAATATCTTGTTCAATGATCGCCTTAATATAGTAATAATATGAATTACTATAAAGAAGCTTGATGTCACACCTACAGTATGAACAACTTTTGTCACATCATTCTTTTTATTCTGTTTTTATAGTTTGAATACCCAATAACCTCTAATTACATTATGCTATCGAACCTAAAAAGATAGCACCGCCAGAAATTCACCTTTTTTTCCATACGATTTGTCCTTGTTGAATATAGGTTCATTCATTTTGTTTTACTTTAAACCATATGAAACTACTTTATGTTTTCTCTTTGGTTTCTAAGATAGTGTTAAGTTTGTCTCCTTTTTAAAACTTAACATCCTTTTTATTTTTTGCATTTTTTCCAGGTTGACATGAGAGCTCGTATTCGTGGAAACAAGGGTTACTAGCTGTTGGTGAATTCAACCTAGCTATGTGAGACCCAAAAAAAAAAAAAAAGTATTTGGCGGAGCAATAATGAAATCCAACAACTTCACTACGTGATGAAAATGGTGAACTGATTTTGAATGATGAATCTCGTTTATTTATCAAATCGTACAGAGAGCAAGCTTACAATTTTCTTTGAAGAGCTTTGTCAAACGACCGTCTCCTTATGCACGTTGTATGAATGAGTTGTATTGACAAATTTTAATGTCATGGATGAGATAGTTGTCGCTTGCATTTGATGTTTGTTATTTGCATGTATAT
Organism: Phtheirospermum japonicum; assembly: GCA_014905375.1. Classification (NCBI taxonomy): domain Eukaryota; kingdom Viridiplantae; phylum Streptophyta; class Magnoliopsida; order Lamiales; family Orobanchaceae; genus Phtheirospermum; species Phtheirospermum japonicum. The sequence continues at coordinate 621,722 of BMAC01000207.1, read as the reverse complement.
ATCAAGTAGTAATTTGTTTTGTGTGTTACAGTTTTGTTCTGCATTGATCGATCGGCAATTATTATGTAAGTTTTGCATTTTGTAATGTTTTTATTATTTCAGATTTTGTGAAGTTATCATTCAAAGCCTTTTTGAACCTCCATCACATAGCTACTGTTCTGTGGAAATACAAAAGTGCTTTTATAATTGGATTGGCGAGTCTAGGGTCAATTATACTTTCACTCATTTAAAATAGGCAAATTACAAACCCTCCCCTTATTATTATTATTATTGTAATTTTCCCCTCTAACATAACTACATTTACCAAATTTTCCACTTCTGGATTGAAACTGATGGCAATAGAAGAGTTTTTTTTTTGGTGAAGTTCTATTTTGATCACAATCCAAGCTTTTATATTTAGCTGATTGAAACAAAATGGTAAGATTTGTGAGAGATACAAAGGATGTTGGATGTAGTAAACTAGATACATAAAAAAGAGGAAAATTTTGATGACATTATTCTTGAAACATTAGTGTAGGAAAGAAAAAAAAATTACTGCCTAAAATTATTTAGTGGTGGAACTTTTGGGCCCTTGCTATGCGTGGTAAAATGTGAATCGTTTAATTTTATTTTGATCTGTATGCATATTTCTTTCTTGCTAGTATTCCACAAAAGCTACAGAAACCCATCTTCCTAACTCTGCTTTCCATAGATATACCGACTATTTAGAGATACTTTGCTTCAAAAACTTTCCCAACTTCATATTCAAACAAAAGCTCGCCATCTTGTTCATTACCACCATAAGCAGAGCTCTACTTTTATACATGAGGTTCTTGAATCCTTAATTCAATGGGTCCTTCGTTTCTATCCATATCAGATTTGGATTGTTTGAATTTGATTTGGTGGTGTTTCAAGTAAAAAAATCTGATTCGACCTTCGCTACATTCTATTGTGTTATGCATATTTGGTGCTAGGAATATTTAATATAATTATGGTTGATGGAAATTTTGTTCCTTGATTGAATGGCAGTCGACGATGACAAGATAAGCTCAGGACATAACTGGAATCGAGTCGAGTCGAGTCTCTTTTGTTTTCTTTCATTATTCCACATTACTTTGGCTGGCCAGCGTGGAATCTGATCACCGATAAGTTGTGATTTTATCTACCAGAATTTAAAAGTTCGATTTAAATTGCAGTTTTGGTAAGTTGGCGACTTTTAATGCAACTAACCCCCTTTTTTGACAAAGAATAATGTTGTTGTACACATATTGTTCGTTTTTTCATTTCGATTATTGAAATTGTATCATTTTTATGGACAATTCCAATTTAGTACCTAAAGATACCATATTCACTTTTGATACCTCGCTCTCATGGTGATATCAATTTTGGCATATCATGCATAAGTGATTAAAAAGTAAATTATGAGTACCACAATAATATCTTAACCTCATCTTACAATATTTAAAAACATAATATAAAAAATAAAAAGTAAAACGCCAAGGCACTAACTAGTCCCTAACCAGTCACCAGTCAGGCCGTCTGATGGCCACTTTCTTTTTTAATTACGACATGAAAGTATAAAAAAAACAAAATCAAAATTGACTCCATCGATTCGTCATTTCATTGTTTCTTGGCAATTCGGGATACTGAGACACAATTAACTCGTACACATTGTAGTTTGAATAAATATGTTATGCTAATCCTTTTACAAACGGGCGCCTACATGTAACTATAAATAATTATAAATAAAGTATCAAAAAAAGAAAAAAAAAAAGGTTTTGATCTTCTACGCGAAGAAATGTAATGAGTACATTTTCCCACCTAGAAGATGAGGATCGCTTTAAGTGTTTGCAATTGCAAATTTTCATATTATGCTGCTGCATTTCACTTGTCATCTTTTTTAAGCCTCTCCCAAATGCTTTCCATCCATCTTTCATACTTCAATGCAATGTCTGCATGAGCAAAATGGCACTTATTCCTCCGAAAGTACATTATTTTTGCTCAATCTCCACGTCAAATGATGGACTAATAAGCTGCAAATTCTTAAGGTAGTTCAGTCCAAAAACCCAAATTTCTCATATTTCTTCTGAATTCGTCACTGGAATCAAACTCTCCACAGCTTTTCGAGTTTTCTCAATTTCTTCGGTAAAAACCACATTGGTAGTTTCTTATTAAGAAAACAGATCAAATCCATTTTTTTCTAGCAAAGGCAGCGATATCAATGCATATTGATTTTTCCATCTGTTGGTTTTTCTTCTTTATTCCTTCTTGTTCTTTTTCGTTAGTTGAACTTGTCGTCTGCCATGTTACTGTCGAAACGCCGTGTTTTTTTTTTTTTTTTTTTAAATCTCAACTACGAGTTTAAAATATGCTCGATGTAATTTGACTAGTCCTATTCTTCTTCTTGCCATCTGATACATTTTCTTGTATAGAATCAGTCCAGTCCCAGGATTTGACACTAGACCTTACCCAGATTATGCAGTTTCTAAAAGCTTCGAGTTTGAACAAAGAGCTTAGCGAACAAGGATATTTCCTCCAATGATCGATCAAAAACCCCTTCAGAATTTCAAGTGAAGATATCTTTTTGAGTTCCTTAGGCAAGCAATCGAGCAAATAGCATTGCGATGAAATGCGTGAGCTCAAGTCCAAAATCTCAGAGATTTTGGCATCCGGACACAAGAAGGAAGAGAATCAACTCTTGGAATCTCTCTTAGGCTAAGGTACTTCAAATGCTTTTGTATCCATATTCCAAGAATTTGATGTGCTCAATATCGATATGATGGTGGGGGGACTTTTGCCACCTTCCTAGTTGAAGTACCTCGTGCTTCTCAATTTTGGAAAAGTACTCTTGGTTAAATCGGAAATAGCTATTGTTCGTGCTGTACACGATTGATAATTATAAAGGGCACCCTTGAGGTTTGAACGAATAACAAAAAATCCCAGCTAACTTTCAAAACAAAAAAATACCATCAAGGTTTGGTTCCGTGTTAAAATTAAGGGGCTAACTATAATACTTTATAAATGTGTAGTTAAGTTTTTAAAAAAATTGTTTATGAATGGGTAAATGTAAATCTCAGTACTAATAGTTTTTGTAATTTTGAAATCTGTCAGTTTCGAACTAATAACAAAAAATCCCAGCTAACTTTCAAAATACAAAAATACAAGGTTTGATTCCATGTTAAAATTAAGGGGCTAACTGTAATATTTTATAATGTGTGGTTACCTTTTTTTTTAAAAAAAAGGGAAAACTGTTTATGAATGGTTAAATGTAAATCTTAGTAGTGATTGTTTTTGTAATTTTGAAAATTAGAAGTTCTTTTTTTTTTTTTTGTAATTAGGTCAAACCTCAAGGGTACTTTTCGTAATCAACCCTAAAAATTTGCTAACATTTTGATACGTTGAGAAACAATTGAGCAGCAACCCAAATCGCTCATTAAAGTCCTACCAATGGTTTAAAAAAGAAAACAGATAAAATAAAAACAAGTACTTGATCTAACAAGAAAGAGTACAGGACAAAAATCACCAAAACACCCATAAGATTCTAACCTTCGTACAAATACGGCGAATGGTGAGCAGGACCAGCAGCCACAGTTGGATACGATTCACTCCCCCCAACAGAATCATCAAACTGATAACAATCAGAACCGCCACTCCGGATTCCAACCGATGAGGCATTTGGCACCCCACCAAACCCTTCCACGGACCTAGTACGCCCCACACTCACCGAAGAAGATTGACCAGCAAACCTCCTGTTCCTATTCCACGCATATGAATTAGAGGCCCGTTTTTTAACTGGTCCACCTGTACCAACCATCACTCCACCATGAACCCCATTAACTAAGGGTGTGGATGCGCGATAATTATTGGGATGACGATTAGTTGGTCCTCTATTTGAAAAATTCCTTCTGCTATCAGCATGGCCCCTAGTCTTGAGCTGTCGTGGGCCGTGGCTGATAAAACGGGTACGTTTCGGTTCGTGGATGTATGGCTTTCTCGGTGTCTCGGTTTCACTTGATTTTCTTTTAATCGGTGTTATCTCTCCAAGTTCCCAATCAGCATTGATATCTTTCTCTAGAGTTGTGATCTGTTCGTTAATTTGCCATTCAGGGAGAAGCTTAGCAGGATCAATCTCGTGTCGTTCTAAACACCTGTGGATGGATTTCAAAGCAGCTAACTGTTTCTTGTTTGCTTCATTCTACAAGCAGGCGAAAGCAAGGTCAACATGAGAATGCTGACTGGTCAAAGAAAAGGGGCCAAAAGAAAAAACTCCAAGCTAAGAAACCCAATTTGTCAGCAGAAATAAATCGGAAATCAGAGTATTGCTTACCAATGCAGTAGCTGAGCTCTGTGGCCCCTTTTGCGACATTTTCCAGGATTCTTTAGATTCCCATAGATATGAAGCTAAAATATCTTGAGGATTAAACCTCTCTTCAAGTCCAAAGGTATAAACAAGATCAACAGCATCTACTTCCCTTTTATTCTTCAGCATTCCCACCACCATGTCTGCAGATATCACAATTGATGTTAGTTTATGAAATTAGCAAGTGTTATAGACAGCAAAATTCTGAATAACGAATTGAAGAAGGGTAGTAACAATACAGAAATATGCATTAAGCATGTCACGGGTACAATTGCCTGCAGTTAATATTTGGGGGGTGAGGTGGCGGGATGACATTTCATGTGCTCCAAGGTTGTCAGCAAATCAAGATGTCATAGCACTTGGTGGACCAAATTAATTGTACACAAAACAAAGAAATCTAATCACAAGAAAAGAAGGATAAGTAAAGGATAATGGGACTAACTAAATTAATTCCTTGCATGTCAGACTAAGAAAAGCATGCCAAGTAAAAGACATAACAGTTTTCAAGACATGGAAGTAGAAAATGGAGTTAGATAAAAGAAAAATAGAGCAGAAAGAAAGCAGAGAGCAAAAAATATATCCAAGCTTTCACTATTTCACCTGAAGCTAAATTGTCGCTGCGCATCAAATTCCTGAACCAACCCAAATTTGACAGTAAGGCAACCTTACTGGAAGATTTTGTGTCTTACAGCATATTGGAAAACCATAAGCAAGCAACAGCTGACGTGGTATATTATGTAATTTTGTGCATTTTATTGACATGTTTATGGCAGAAACAGCAGTATCATCTCTGGTTCTCGTTAAAAGCATCTATTGACTTTACCTTCATATTCTTCGCTCATCCAATGTGTACTCAGTTCTCTAACATTGCCTTCTTAAATCTCTGCCTTTACATCTCTAGTATTATAATTCTAGCTTATGATAGAGCCTACCAAAAGACCATATGGTGAACACTTCTACTTCCTCATCCAGAGGTGTTTTAAACGCATGTTCACATATGTCGAAATAAGGATGTATACCTGGTTGACAGGTAACTCCCCATCCCATATCAGGTCTAGAGAGACTGTGAATAAGTAACGTGGTTAACTTGGACTTGTTGGTCAGCTGTGACCCACTAACCGAACTAGAGTGTTAGTAATACCCAATGGGTCAGAACATGTGTCGATGGCCTATAAGGATCAAAACCTACTAGCCAAGTAGCCAACATGAGCAGTCAGCTAATACTCGATAATGTTTAAAAATGTGAACGTAATTCAAGCACAATCTAAAATGTTTGACATGGTAGCCCAGTTATGTTTCAGTAACAATGCCGCATGAGTAAGATCCATTTAAATGAATGTTTTAGGTTTAATGAGAAAATTCTTGGGAATTACGGGAAGTGACTGGTGTCATCTACGGAATAGCTCAAGGATTCTAAATACTGAGCTCCGAGTCAGATCATCTTCTGCAATACGAGAGGTGACAACACAAGCAAGATAATACTTACACGGGATTACAGCGTACCATAAACCCAAGTTATATCATAACTCAATATGCACTTCATTTATATTACTTCATTCATTTCCCCATACAACAAATTCTTTTCCCTGTTCCCACACCTCATTTTAGTACTCCGTGTCCTTATAATCTTTCATATCCAATTCTGCAGTTAATTCAAATCTTATATTCTCATAAAAATGACCTATTAATAATCTTTAAAATCCATTTCTGCAGTTACTTCAAATCTTAATTTCTCATACAAATGACCTATTGGATGGTGTGTGCCAGCGAAAGAGCACCAACATCTCAACGGCTATCAATCGGAGAACACCTATAACAACCAACGGTGCATAATTACTTCAAGAAATCACATGCTCGACATAGAGTGCATAATCACAAGGATAGATAGAAAGCACCACCTGTAATCTTATACATTAGCAGGCGAGACTTGCGCAGTACACCAACGATTTCCTTGGCATTGGCAGCAGACAGCAAATCCCGAATATCACCCCTTAGGAACGAGTTGGGGAACCCAAAACATGCAACGAACAACAAAAGCCCCCGAGCATCGGTCTGGTCAGCCTTGGCCAAACCCCCTTCAGACATCAATCTATTCCGCCACACCAAGGCTGCTTTCTTTGACTCCACCTTTACGGCCTTGTCAATATTATGCTTCCCACCCATCCCCATCATCAACAAAAAACACTCCAACATAAAATTCGACACCTCACGAGCTCTAGTCATTGTGGGGTGCCTAGCAATTAACCCACTACGCTGAAAATAGAGCTTACCCAGAGATTCCAATACCAGCCTTGAAGGATTTGGCGCCAGTTTCAACGCCTTTGGCACTTCTTCCCGCAACTGGGGAAAGTCAGATAGATGTGTTTGCAAATATTTCCGGATGCCACGGTTGCACATCGTTTTGCAGAGTCTCTCGAGCTCGGAATCCAGGGGATTTGACTCCTGATGTTGTTTCTGCAACACAGTCCCATCAGATGCATCAGGTTTTGGCAAGGACGGCGGGGCTACTGGAGAGGCATGCGGCGTTTCCGGGGGGCGTTTCGACGAAACTGTAGCTTTCAGGGAATCAAGTTGGTCATAGAGGTCTTCGTAGCATTTCTGGAAGGACGCAATTGCGGCGGAGAGGTCTTTCAGCTCGGCGATCGAGTTGATGAAAAGCGGGGGCAATATATGCGCCGCCGGTGGTAGGGTTTCTACTTTATCGGGCTGAGAGAGGTTTGGTGGGTTATGGGAGGTAAAAGTGAGGCCTTGCAGTTCATCTGGGAATGGATAGACGGTGGCGGAGGTAATGGCCTCCGCCGCGAGGGGTGGCGGTGTGGTTGCAGTGGTGGCGGCCATAGGGAGATGTTCTTTGAATTGCAGCTATTTTATCTATAGCTAAATCCCGTCGCATCTTCATAGCTTGTTTCTCCCATTTCCTTTGTCCCCAAATGATGCTCATTTGTCATCTTCTAGACCAAGTCCAGTAGCTTCCTACCGAACTCTCTGATTCTTCCTTATTTTTTTAATTCCTTATTTCAATTTTATTTTAGTAAACTCCATATTTTTATTAACTCACTGTATACCGGTTTAATTAAATAAATAATATATATTTAAATATAAATTAAAAAAATGTGTTAGTTTCAAAAAACATTACAAAAATGTGTCGGGACGCTGGCGTCCCGCTCACATTCTAGAAGGTACAAATAGTAACCGTTCTAGAATGTGAGCTGGACGCTGTTCCAGAATCGTCCCGAACCTCAGTCGACATTCTAGAGGGTACATATAAATAACCGTTCTAGAATGTGAGTCCCGGACCTAAAAAGACTTTCTACTCTTTTTTGGGGCTGAAATGAATAAAAATAATTAATATTTTCACAAAATTAATAATTTTTTCATTTACAAATAAAATCAATTTTATTAAATAATTAACAACTAAACAAGAAACGAATAAATTCGAATTTTCACATAATTAATGAAATTATTTATTTATATATAAATTATGTGAAAAAAATCTTAATTTATTTATTTTGTGAGAAATCATTAATTATGTGAAAATTTGAAGTTATTCGTTTCTTGTTTAGTTTTTAATTATTTAATAAAATTAATTTTATTTGTAAATGAAAAAATTATTAATTTTGTGAAAATATTAATTATTTTTATTCATTTCAGCCCCAAAAAAGAGTAGAAAGTCTTTTTAGGTCCGGGACTCACATTCTAGAACGGTTATTTATATGTACCCTCTAGAATGTCGACTGAGGTTCGGGACGCTTTTGGGAACAGCGTACCGCTCACATTCTAGAACGGTTACTATTTGTACCTTCTAGAATGTGAGCGGGACGCTTTTCCCACCAGCGTCCCGACACATTTTTTTTAATGTTTTTTGAACCTAACACATTTTTTTAATTTATATTTAAATATATATTATTTATTTAATTTTACCCTGTATACTCATTATTTATCGTACCATACAGGTAGCCTTCAAAAATTAAAGAAATAAAATAATGGATGTTATAAATTATAAAGAAAAACAGATAGACAAAGTATATAAAGAGAATTAATTTATCAAGTGTATTTTTATTAATAATTGAAACTCTATTTATAGAGAAATTTTTAATGGTAAAATCGTAATTATATAATTTCATCAAGGATAGAGTAGTCATTCACAAGTAATTTAATATTTCTCGCGAGATACGCGAGATTCATAACACTCCCCCTCGAATGACTATCTGGATAAATATCTCGTGAATTAGTTTGAAGAAAACCCCAGTATGAGAAAACTTCAAAACTGTTTGTAGTATAGTTCTGTTCTAATCATATACGGTATCATCATATTATTGTTAGAAAAATCCCGTGGGATCAAACTTCAGCAAGGTGAAAGTATAAAGTTGCTCCCCCTCAAACCTATTGTTCTTGTGAGATTATTCGTGTTGCAACAATGTGGGGTCGTAAATTTGCTCCTTCTTGTAATGATAGTTCTTGTAGGTACATTCGTGTACTGTCTTAAAACCTCGTGGGAAAAACTTGATTGTAGGGAAAAAAAAAGTACAGTTATTCCATTTGACTTCACATCTTGAGAAATTTGTATTGATTTTTCTTGTAGATCTCGTCATGTTTGTGAGTATGATGATTTCGAATTTTTGTATCGATTTCTCATCACATTATGACTATACCGTTTTCACATCTGGGAGAATTATGTTGACTTCTCTCATCGTACCATGAATATGTCGATTGCAGATTATGAGGAGTTGTATTGATTTCTTATGCATTCCTCATCATACCATGAATATGCATCGTCAAAACCTTATTAGGAAAATCCCGGTGAGGAAAAGTCTTAATGAAGGAAAAATAGTACATTACCCATGTTAATACGCTTTCAATGTTACCTCGTTAAATACTTTTTTGGGAAAACCCATTGGGACAAACCTTAGTCAAGGGAAAAAGAGTGTAACGCGTATTTTATAAAAGTATGCTTCGGGCATTTCCAAATCCTTCAGGTTCATACAAAAATCGAATAGATTAGTCAATTCTCTTTAGTTTTCGATATCCACTACAAGAAATCACATGTTTAATGATAATTCTTTCCACGCATACAAATTCGTCATAATATGTTAATTAATTGTGACGATTTTTAATTTCGTCATAGAATAACACCCTTCTATGACAACATTTATTGTTGTTCATGGCTTTCGTCACGAATACTTATATTTGATGACGTTGAAATTTGTCACAATATTGAAAAGACAAANAAAAAAGTTCGCAAAACCCTTTTGATGACAAACATATAATAAAGTGTGACGACATTTGGTGTCACGATAAGTTTCTAGTTGTGACAGCATCATTTTTGCCATTAATTTCTCCTTGAAGAATGGTGACAATATTTGTGGTCACAAAAGGTTTCTTTTCATGACAACACCATAATTTGTCATCAGTTTTAGAAAAATGGCAACAACATTATTTTGACAAGAAAGAGTTCTCTGGTGACGACAAATATGAATTTGTCATAGTAATTTTATTTTTGTTACAAATTCACACCAGATTTAGGAGATTCTTTCGATAACAATTTGATAATAATTACAGATGACTTTTGGTATCACTTCATATTTGTGTTATTAAAAGCATCATATATCTCATTGATTTTTGTTGATGTAATGTTAATTAATTTTAATTACTATATATCGTATAATATTTGAAGTAATCAATAATATAAAAATAATAATAAATCAAGAATAAAGAAATATATTAATTAAAATAAATAACTAAATTATGTGTTTTACACAATTAATAATAATAATAATAATAAAATATCTTTTATTTCAACGTTTAATTATGCTTGTACCTAATCTATATTTTACTCTTTGACATATTCATTTATATACTATACAAGTGTTATCAAGTAATGACATGAATAATCTTATAGTCTTTATGATAAAAAATAAATAAAAATCAAAGCACTTATTGCATCATAATCTTGTGAAAGTGAGAAATCATTCATAGTCTTATTAACAATATGGAATTCTTTAAATGACGAAAAAATCTTATTCTCAATTAGTCATGCTAAATTAGACACTTCTCTAACTTTTACCAAGTTACAAGTATTTTGCAACATAATAACATGGCATGAATGAAACTAAAAAGACACAATAATACTGCACAAAACATTTAAGAAAATAGAAACTCTTATATTAATAAGAAACACTTTCAATGTTTCATTGCCAAAGAGGTAATAAAATGAATATCAATTCATGTAAATAATAAAAATTAAGATGTCCACAACCACTTTCAGTTGTCACCTCTCAACTCCAGGCCGACCCGACCTGACCCATTCCCTAATTCACCAAAATAGTTAGTTTCCAACAAACAGAACACCAAGTCCCACCAAATGTATCAATCTTGTCTCATCAACAAAGCTTATTCTTACATTACAACCTCACCCCAAAAAAGGCTTAATTGCAAATCAAGACGGGTAAAAAAACACAAATCAGTACTGAACAGTAGAGTTTTGGAGGTAGTAGTATAGATAAGGTTCGTGTGGCTTGGTATTATCGGAATTCGATTGATTGTAGGGATCAATAGGTTTTTACCTTGAGAGATTAAGAGAGAAAACGAAAATAAATGGAAATAAACGAAAATGACGAAAATAATCAAAGAGCTATGAAGATCTATGAATGTAAATGCAAGTACTTCGGATGCCTCGTGCGTGTGCCATATTGAAATTGCAAGAAATAATCAAAACAAGCAATAAAAAGCAAGGAAACAACAAGGTACAAGCATGAAAACCTAAGGTACAACTATGCAAGTATGATCATGAAAATCTAAATAATGCGAATCAATGAAAAATGAAAACACCAATAGAAAGAGCAATAAAAGTTGACGTGAAAGTTTAAATCTTTTCGATAAATAACAAGAAACGAAGAGTAGATCTAGGATTCAACATAAAACCATGCATGAAAATAAAACCAAAATAAAGCATACGGAATACTTGAAATAAAAATGATCCAAGATCCGATCTATGATCGAGGTGTGTCAATCACCTAAATTCCATAAATCAAATCACAAATCTAACAATAAATCTAAGAGTTAAGGCAAAATGCATAAATTGAAGAACAAGCTTGAAATTGAAGAACAAGGAAGAAAATAATGAAAAACTTACTTGAATTAAGAAAGAGAATCCAAAAGGTTGAATGAAATTACAAAGCAAATAAAATCCAAGTGATGACTTGAATTCTTCTTGAGCTTACAAACCCAAGGAAAAGCTTGAAATTAAATCTAAAGCCTAGAGAGAGAAAATAAATCCCAAACCCATGCAAGAGTTGGGAAGAGAGTGGATCCCTTGAGTTAGGAGAGATGCCCTATTTATACTAGGTTTAATTGGAGGTAAATGGGTCAAATAAGCCTTAAAAGCTTGAATTTCCCAGGTTTGACCAAGTTTGACCCGAAATGACCCCTTGGCTTGATGCTTGGCGCGAGCACAAGCAATGGCATAAGCGTGGGCACAGGCTGGGCGTGAGCACAGGCGTGGGCATAGTCTGGGCGCTGCTGTTGGCTTGCCTTGGCGTGGGTGTTGGCGTCGCTTGGCAAGGCATGGCGTGGCTTAAGGCCTGACTTGGGCCTCAATGCCTTCACCTATGAAATAGGAATATTGAACTTAAAAACCTCAGAATCACATAGTAGACATAAGGTTAAAAACAATAAAACGAGAAAACAACCTAATAACCTAACAAATCGACCCAAAACCACTATAAAAAATGATAAATCCTAATTAAAAATACAAGAAAAATTCCACAATTATATGCAAAACAACCACCCCACACTTATTGGTTTGTTCGTCCTCGAACAACGAAAAGAATCGAGAATGCACATGCAATGAACATTATAAAAAAAGAAAAATCATTGTGCTTATCCTAATTAATATGATGAAAGTATCAATATAAACTCGTTATCGCCAAGCATTGCTCGTATTACTCTTTCTCAAATGAAAACAAAATCGATGACTTCCTCACAAATGGAATTTTGAGGGTGTTCGCTCAATTCACTCAAGTATGTTTTAGATGGGACGTGTATACGCTCAAGTCGGACAATGCATGCACCTTGTCAAGATTTCAAAAACCAGAAACTCAAAATCACCCATTGTACATGACTAAACAAGAATCGAAAGAGGTCTTTGTTTCGGGTTGTGATTCAAGCTTTTGTGTACCTACTTTATAAATATTTGCCAAAAGTTTAAAAGCTTGCTCGCAAGAGTACGAGTTCGCATGTAGGTTGGTAAGCTGAACCGAGTCGATTTCTCGAGGAAAACTAATCGGAGGTTCCTTTTGTGTTTGTTTTCACAATACAAAGAAAAACTAATCTAAACACTTAAAACCAAGAAGTTGAATTGAACGTCGAATAATACAATCAAAAGCTTTGAAAAGAATTAAGAAAACAAGGGTTCTAGAGCTCTAAACTCCACGATCTCTTGGAAAAACCCAATTGATGGTTCACAATGATTCTAGGCTCTAGACCCATAAGATCTAGCCAACAACCATCAACATATTCAACATAACAATCTCAACACATCCAAAATCCATAAACAAGCATCAATGGTGGGGGGTTTGATTGAAGAATTATTCTAAAGAGATTAATTAAACTAATAAGCAGGAATTTAAAAAACTTACTAATTAATGAAGAGAGTAACGTCGTCCAATCGAGATCCGCGAACTAAAGCTAATCTACTTCTAACATCTAAACTATCTAAAGAACTATTTTACTTAACCTAAGAACTAGAAATTTGAAACTAAGAAAAATAGAAGAAAGAAAATAAAGAACACTCTTGGGTTGTCATCCCCGGTTTAATTAAATAAATAATATATTTTTAAATAAGAATTAAAAAAAATATCATAGTTTGAAAAAAAATAATTTTTTTTTTTGCGGGACGCGCATGGGAATGGCGTCCTGCTCACATTCTAGAAGGTATAAATAATAACCATTCTAGAATGTGAGCGGGACGCCATTCCAAGGGCGCCCGGACCTAAAGTGACTTTCTAATCTTTTTTTGGGGCTGAAATGAAAAAAAATAATAAAAAAAAACATTTTCACAAAATTAATAATTTTCTCATTTACAAATAAAACCAATTTTATTAAACAATTAACAACTAAACAAGAAACGAATAAATTTGGATTTTCACATAATTAATGATTTCTCACAAAATAAATAAATTAAGACTTTTTTACACAAAATAAATCAATTGACATATTAAAAAATTTAATTATTCACATAATTAATAATTTCATCACAAATCAATAAATTTAAATTTCACAAAAATTATTAATTATGTGAATAATTAAATTTGTTAATATGTCAATTGATTTATTTTGTGTAAAATTCTTAATTATGTGAAAAATTAAATTTATATAAAATTCTTTATTATGTGAAAAAAGTCTTAATTTATTTATTTTGTGAGAAATCATTAATTATGTGAAAATTCGAATTTATTCGTTTCTTGTTTAGTTGTTAATTATTTAATAAAATTAATTTTATTTGTAAATGAAAAAATTATTAATTTTGTGAAAATGTTAATTTTTTTTATTTTTTTTTTCATTTCAGCCTCCAAAAAAGAGAAGAAAGTCACTTTAGGTACGGGCGCCCTTGGAATGGCGTCCCGCTCACATTCTAGAACGGGTTTTTATATCTACCTTCTAGAATGTCACTTTAGGTTCGGGATGCCCTTGGGAATAGCGTCCCGCTCACATTCTAGAACGGTTATTATTTGTACCTTCTAGAAAGTGAGCGGGACGTCATTCCCGGGCGCGTCCCGCAACAAAAAATCAATTTTCTTTTCAAACTATGATATTTTTTTAATTCTTATTTAAAATATATTATTTATTTAATTAAACCGCATCCCCAAGAGGTTCGAGAGTTGTGTAGGACCACTTCTGGGTGTTGGGCTTCCCTCTCCTTTTATAGGATATAGGTGGTCTCATTTTCTCTCACCAATTCCTTCTTCAAAAAGGTATCTTAATTTTATTTCCAATAATAACTTTTCTCCTCTAATCCTTCAAATGAAAGGTCTTTTGTCCTTGACCATGTCTTCCCAGCTGCTAATAATATATTAATATCCTTTTTCAAGACGCGTTGGAGCTGGGATTGCTAGGTTTATAGGGTTGAGAACTCTTAATTCTCGAATTTGTAATCGCACTGGGTAACCCAGTGTAGATCAATGTACCTAGTGTCTGCTGCAGCACTTCAAAACCGAGGCCCGATTTTGCTAGAACTCTACTCGTGGGCCAACACTCGACTATCTCTAGACCAAAATACTTCAAAATACCTGCAATAAATATAAAATTAATTAATTATGATTAAAATATGATAAAACAAGTTGGAGATACAATAATATGAAAATACAAAAATATGCTCAATCTATCCAACTTATACCAAAATCAATAATAAATACTAACTAAAATACTAATAAAAATAAAGACAAATTCATGTTAATCAACTACCCCACGCTTTATTGGTTTGTTCGTCCTTGAACAAATGATAATTTCAAATAGTAACAAGAATGAAAATAAGCCCAAGCAAGGATTCATTTCTTCCTACATACATAATATTGAAAATATAGATAAGTGGAACGCAAACTCAAATGCTCGACCCTTATTACCAGGGGCAGATGTAAACTATACTGTGTGGGGGCCATGGCCCCTGCAGAAGATTTCAGAAATTATACTATTATATAGGTATAATTTTTATATGCAAATTATATAATATATGGCCTCCACAAATTTCAAGTAAGGTAGTTGGTCAAGTGGCAAGCTAGCTCATTGAACTTCTCATTGGAACATGGTTTGAACCTTAAATATCACTTACTTTCCTTCCCTCTTTTTTTTTCTTAACTCACAGTCAACAATAAAATAAAACCTAATTTTAAGAAAAAAAGTCGGTTTTGCATATGTACAAACCAAAATAAAAGGACCTAAAATAAAAAAAACAAAATAAAGAAACAAAAAAGACGGCTAATAAAAAAAAGAAAGACGTCTGCACATGTAAACCAAAATAAAAGGATCTAAAAAAAAAAATGTCTGCACATGTAAACCAAAATAAAAGGACCTGAAAACAAAACAAACAAACAAAAAAAAAATAAAGGACGGCTGCACATGTACAAACCAAAATAAAAGTACGAGAATTCACTTCTAAGCAAGGCTTGTGATAAG
This sequence comes from Phtheirospermum japonicum, assembly GCA_014905375.1. Lineage (NCBI taxonomy): Eukaryota > Viridiplantae > Streptophyta > Magnoliopsida > Lamiales > Orobanchaceae > Phtheirospermum > Phtheirospermum japonicum. The sequence goes on along the minus strand of BMAC01000207.1, from coordinate 606,214 downwards.
GAACAACCCAACGCTCAACATTCGGGCACCGTCTTTTCCACCATTGTCGTCAGCCATCGTTCACCTATGTGTATCCGAATATCTTTTCTAGGTTTTTTTCATTTAAAAAAAATTATATCTAGATCTTATTACTTGGGTCGAATTCTTATCGTGTAGACCTTTTTTATGCTGCGATAGACTCACAGTTGCAAGAGATTAATGGCAGTTTTAGTGATGATGTGATAGAATGCTCACTCTTAGTAATTCTTTGAATCCACAAAGTGTGAAGTCTTTCAAAATCGTGGATATATGTAATTTGGTTGAGAAGTTTTATACTCAAGATTTTACAAGCATCGAAAAAGAGCGATTGAAGATGGAGATGAAGCATTACGAGTACAATGTAGTCAAAGGATCCAACTACAAAAATCTTTCAACCATTTCAGAGATATGTCAGTGGTTGGTGAAAACTAAGAAGTCTGCTACATACAATCTTGTTTTCAGAGTGATCGTACTCGTGCTTAATCTTTCAATTTCTACTGCCACTACAGAATGATCATTCTCAGCGATGAATATTGTCCAAACTAGGTTACAAAGAAAAATGGAGGATGATTTTCTCTCAGATCCATTAATGATATATATTGAGAGAGAAATTGCTAGAAATGTGAGTATGAAATATATCATTGAAGACTTTGAAAATTTAAAAGAACGTCGTATTTCTTTTAGTTAGAGAGAAATGTATTCGACACTCGATTGGATATCTTTCATAAAATTTAATTTTTTATGGTCTTATTTAATTATTAATATTAACTTGAATTTATTTTTTTAATCGTGTTATTTTTTGTTATACAACGCACAAAAATATTTTTGTTCTTCTTAATAAGTGGCCCCCCGAAAGTTATGATCCTGGATCCGCCTCTGTAGACAGCGGATATCTCAGATCAATGACCTAGTTTGATCTTACCTAGAGCTTGAAACCTTGACCCGTTGGCTATATGATCAGTCAAGAATCTTGGTATGGTGAACACCTCAAGATCTTACTCAAATATCTTGATAAGTTCTTAAACAACTGAAACTCTACAAAGAGATTCAACCTCACAAGCAAAGGCTTATTTCAATATATCAATGACTTGTCTTTTACATGTGATTACAATGCCCTTTTATGGGCTGGAAAATGATGCTTAAGTGTTAATCCCGAAATTAGCACCCTATGAGCTTTGAAGAGACACTCTTAATCCATTTACTTGACTTATTAAATATAAAACGACTCCTTAACTACTATCTTCACTCGAGAGTCATTCTTGACCACATAGCAAGACCTAGTAAATAAATAAAAGACTCTTAGGCTAACATACGACTCTTTGACTCCTAAATGCTGAAAATACTTTAATCTAGACAAAACTGAAGGACACTTTTATTGGGCTTGATGGGTTGGACAAAAATAATGGCCATTAATCTCCAAATCAAGTCTTCATTTTCGATATATACTTGAGCCCAACTTGTTAGATACATGCTAACCCATCAACTTGAAGAACATTCATCATTTGGTCTTCTATTGAATTCACATGCATCTTCTCTTGAATTTCAATATTAGAAATATCAAGGCTTGCTTGACCTTCTTAGCTCTTGCCCTTGTAATTGGACCCCCATGAATCCTCAAAGTATCGTCCTTGCTTTTAGTTGGAAGTTTTAGATGATCTCCATCAATCACTTCTTCTTCAATAGGATTCATCCTCGAATTTGATTTTGCATCAATAGGAGATAAATCCGACACATTAAAAGAAGCTCTTACATTATACTCGCCTGGAAGATCAATCTTGTAAGCATTATCATTGATGCGTGCAACCACTTGATTTGGTCCATCTCCCCTTGGTTGCAACTTTGACTTGCGCTTTGCTGGAAATCTCTATTTTCTCAAGTGAAGCCAAACCCAATCCCCGGGTTCAAAGATGACTTGCTTCTGGCCTTTGTTCGCTTGTTTTGCATATTCCTTGGTTTGCTTGTCAATATTGAGCCTTACCTTTTCATGCAACTTCATGATAAATTCTGCCTTGGCTTTTCCATCGAGGTTTGCTCGCTCATCACTAGGAATACGAGTTAGATCAATTGGAGTCAATAGCTTAAAGCCATAGACAACGTCAAAGGGATAGAAGTTAGTAGTAGAATGCACACTTCTATTATACGCAAACTCAGCAAATGGCAAACAATCTTCCCAATTCTTCAAGTTCTTTTGAATGAAAGCTCTAAGCAATTGAGACAATGTTCTATTAACTACCTCGGTTTGCCCATCATTTTATGGATGACAAGTAGTAGAAGATAAAATTTTGGTCCCTAATTTACTCCATAATACACGCCAAAAGTGACTCAAAGATTTAGCATCTCTATCAACCACAATCGTTATTGGAACCCCATGCAAATGTACAGTTTCTCTAAAGAACAAATCAGAAATATGAGTAGCATCATCACTTTTATGACAAGGGATAAAATGTGTCATTTTAGTAAATATGTCAATAACCACAAACACAGAATCTCTACCTTTACTTGTTCTAGGTAAACCCCAAAACAAAGTCCATAGATATGTCGACCCATGGTTCACAAGGAATAGGTAAAGGTTTATACAGTTCATGAGGTTTTGGTTTTGATATAGCACATTTACAAGTTATGCACCTCTCACAAATCCTCTCAACATCAACCCGCATACCAAGCCAAAAGAAATGCTCTCGCAATACTTCAAAAGTTTTATGGGCCCCAAAGTGTCCTCTAACAAGCGAATCTCGAATAGAACATTTAGGGATGCTAAGTTTATTTTCAGGAAACAAGTACCCTTCATATCAATTGAATATCCCAAATGTAGCATGTTCACAAGCTACAAAAATAGAATCGAGATAAGAATCATTGGCATACATTTCCTTAATTGATTCGGAACCAAGTAGTTTAGAACTCAAAGTAGTGATTAACGCATACCTTCTTGATAATGCATTAGCTACACTAATTTCTTTCCCACTCCAATATGCCTTGAGATCACTTCTTCCTTAGAATGTAGGAATCATCGTTTTTATGCTTCTAAAGTATGTATTGTATTGCCTTCTAATACCTCTCCTATTACCTTGCTGCGGTGGCTCCCTTTCATCGTCCTCTTCCTCATCACGTCCACATTGATTTTGTTGAGGAGCAGTATGCCTCGTTTGTGTTGGTTGCTCACGTCTTTCCAAATGATCAGTTATGCTTTCAAGTACCATTGTAAACCGTGCAAATTGTTGTTGCATGGCTTCAAGCGTAAAAATCACGTTCTCCAATATTGCTACCGGATGTTTTGTCCATGATATATTCCTCACACTTCACTCGTGTATCACTCAAAAATATTCCTCATAATTCACTCGTGTATCACTCAAAAATTCCTCTCAATTCACTTGATTTGCTTTTACCTCTCCTATAATGATCTCACCAATCAATGGCCTTTTGCTACTCAAATCTCACTTGTAGGATCAATAAGAATAAGAACAAATCAATAAAAATAGTCTCAAGTAATCTAAATCCTATGAGTAAAGAAAACAAAGAGTATTATTGAAATGAGGTGATTACAAATTTGTTGTTCCGTAGTCCTTTGATCCAAGTACNCTAATGAGAATGAATAGACAACAAAATGTTCACAAACTATATTTTTTTTATTTTTCTTTGGCCCCTTTTTTTTGAAACAAGAAATCAAACGAAGATTAAAGGATATGAAATCAAATCAATACCTGATGGCTCTTATACCAAACTGATACAGATAGAAATACATGACCCATTGAATATAAGGATTCAAGAACCCCACGTATAAAAGTAGGCAGCAGATATCCCAGATCAATGGTCTAGTTTGATCTTACCTAGAGCTTGAGACCTTGACCCGTTGGCTATATGATCTGTCAAGAACCTTGGTGTGGTGAACGCCACAAGATCTTGCTCAAGTATCTTGATAAGTTCTTAAATAATTGAAACTCTATAAGGAGAATTCGACCTCACAAGCAAATGCTTATTTCAGTATATTAAATACATGTGTTTTACATGTGATTCAATGCCTTTTTATAGGCTGCAAAAGGATGCTTAAGTGTTAATCTCAAAATTAGCACCCTATGAGCTTTGAAGAGACACTATTAATCTATTTACTTAACTTATTAAAAATAAAATGACTCATTGACTACTGTTTTGCTTGTAATTGTGGTGCTTTTGTCGTGTTTTTAATTAGGGTTTTATGCTTCTTTTAGTAGTTTTTGAGTCGATTAGTTAGTTTATTAGGTTGTTTTTCTTATTTTATTATTTTTCGAGTTTCTTGTTGATTTTATATTTAAATTGGTTAAATGACTTTAATTAATTTGAGGTTTGGTGTAATTCTTGGGTTTTTATATTTAAAATTCTTATTTCATAGGTAAAGGCATTGGGGGACAATATTCAAGCAAAACCGTGCCAAGCCGTGCCAAAATCGGTGCCAAGAGCAAGCTCCTAAATGGCCAAACATTCTGAAATACTAGCCAAGGCTCGTCAAGGCAAGCCAAAACTCGCGCCAAGGCATGGCGCGCGCCAGCTTCCTCGCCAAACTGCGCACCAGCTCTTGCCAGCAGCTTCGGCGCACGCCATCCTGCATGCCAAACTGCAAGCCAATGGGTCATTCTGGGTCAAACCTTGGTCAAACCCAGAAATCAAGCCTTTTAAGGCCAATTTGGTCCATTTAACCCCATTTAAACCTAGTAATTATAGAACACAACTATCATTTTGTAAAAGAATAACTCAATTCTCCCAACTCTTGCATGGGTTTGGAATTAATTTCTCTCTCTAGTTCTTAGATTTAATTTGAAGCTTTTCCTTGACTTTGTAAGCCTACGAAGAATTCAAGTCATCACTTGAATTTTATTTTGGATTACAATTTCATTCAAGTTTGTTATTCCTTTCTTTAATTCAAGTAGTTTTCCTTTATTATCTTCCTTGTTCTTCAATTTCATGTTTGTTCTTCATTTTATGAGTTTTGCTTTAGCTCTTAGATTAATTGTTAGATCTTGTGAATTGGATATGGAATCTAGGTGAGTGACACATCTAGATCATAGTTCGAGTCTCGGATCGTTTTATTTGAGTATTTCATATGCTTTATGTTAGTTTTATTTTCATGCCTATTTTGGTGTTGAATCCTAGATCTACTCTTCGTTTCTAGTTATTTCTCGTAAAGCTTTTAACTTTCACGTCAACTTTTGTTGCTATTTCCATTGATGCTTTTAGTTTTTGTTAATTTTCATTATTTCAAATTTTACGATCATGCATGCATATAGTACTTTAGACTTTCATGCTTGTACTTAGTGAAACATTGCTTTTTGTTGCTTATTTTCATTCTTGCTTGCTATTTTCATTAAGCATATGCATGAGGCATACTAAATACTTGTATTTCATTTCATAGTTTCTCATTTATTTACGTATTTTCATTTATTTCCATTTTACTTTAATTCCACAAAGCTAAAAACACATCGATTCATGCTAGCAATCGAATTCCGATAATACCGAGTCATGAACCCTTGATATATTCATCACCACTAAAACTACACAAACAAAATGGCGTCATTGCGACTCGGCATGGTTAAGGTTTTTGAATTGCTTGTAGTTTCCTTGTGTCGTTAGCTTTATTTTGTATTTCACATTTTGATTGAGTGTATGCAAGGTCGTCGAACCCTTGGGAACGATTTGGCTCCTTATATTTCGAACCCCGAGAGATTAAGGCATTTTCGACGTCCCTTGGCTATTACTCAAGACATGGCACATAATCTTCCAAAAATCGGCCCGTTTCTCAATCCCAACGAGGAGTCTCCACGGTCCCGTGCTTCTAAAGGCTCTATTGATCCTGAGCCCATGGTTCATGTCGGACCATCCTCCCCGATCGACAATCCCGGGCCTTCAAATTCTAACCAATCAAGCCCTCACGACCAAGATTTTGGAAATCAAGGAAGAGGTTTTACCACTCATAACGAGTTTATGTTGATACTTTCATCATATTAATTAGGATAAGCACAAGGATTTCTCTTTTTGCATAATGTTCATTGCATGTACATTCTCGATTCTTTTCATTTTTTGAGGACGAACTAACCGATAAGTGTGGGGTGGTTGTTTTGCATGTAATTGTGGTGTTTTTCTCGTATTTTTAATTAGGGTTTTATATTTTTTATAGTAGTTTTTGAGTTGATTAGTTAGGTTATTAGGTTGTTTTTCTTATTTTATTATTTTTGAGTTTCTTGTTGATTTTATATTTATTTTGGTTAAATGGCTTTATTTAATTTGAGGTTTGGTGTAATTCTTGGGTTTTTTATATTTAAAGTTCTTATTTCATAGGTAAAGGCATTAAGGGACAATATTCAAGCCAAGACGTGCCAAAATCGGTGCCAAGAGCAAGCTCCTAAATGGCTAAACATTCTGGAATGCTAGCCAAGGCTCGCCAAGGCATGGCACGCGCCAGCTTCCTCGCAAAACAGTGTGCCAGCCCCTGCCATCCTGCACGCCAAACTGCACGCCAGCCCCTGCCAGCAGCTTTGGCACACGCCAAACTGCAAGCCAATGGGTTATTCTGGGTCAAACCCGGAAAATCAAGCCTTTTAAGGCCAATTTGGCCCATTTAACCTAGTATTAATAGAACACAACTATCATTTTGCAAAACAATAACTCAATTCTCCCAACTCTTGCATGGKTTTGGAATTAATTTCTCTCTCTAGTTCTTAGATTGAATTTGAAGCTTTTCCTTGGGTTTATAAGCCTAAGAAGAATTCAAGTCATCACTGAATTTTATTTTGGATGGCAATTTCATTCAAGTTTGTTATTCCTTTCTTTAATTMAAGTAAGTTTTTCTTTATTATCTCCTTGTTCTTCAATTTCATGTTTGTTCTTCATTTTATGAATTTTGCCTTAGCTCTTAGATTAATTGTTAGATCTTGTGAATTGGCTATGGAATCTAGGTGAGTGACACATCTAGATCATAGATCGAGTCTCGRATCATTTTTATTTTGAGTATTTCATATGCTTTATTTTAGTTTTTATTTTTATGCATAGTTTGGTGTTGAATCCTAGATCTACTCTTCGTTTCTAGTTATTTCTCGTAAAAATTTTAACTTTCACGTCAACTTTTGTTTCTCTATCCATTGATACTTTTGGTTTTTGTTAATTTTCATTATTTCAAATTTCATGATCATGCATGCATAGTAGTACTTTAGGCTTTCATACTTGTACTAACCGAAATATTGCTTTTTGTTGCTTGTTTTTATTCGTGCTTGCTATTTCCATTGAGCATACGCATGAGGCATACTAAATTCTTGCATTTCATTTCATAGTTTTTCGTTTATTTGCGTATTTTCCATTTATTTCTATTTTCCTTTAATTCCTCAAAGCAAAAAAACACATCGATTCATGATAGCAATCGAATTCCGATAATACCGAGCCATGAACCCTTAATATATTCATCACCACTAAAACTACACAAAAAAAATGGCGCCGCTGCGACTCGGCTTGGTTAAGGTTTTTGAATTGCTTGTAGTTTCTTGTGTTGTTTGTTTCTACCGGAAATAGTGAACCACCTGGATAAGACCTGGGAACCCGCAAGCTTCCGAAGCCTACACCACAAACAAAGGTTAGAAAGGACCACCGGTGGTTTTCCGGTGGAAACCTCTCCGATGCTTAAGTTAGTAAGCGATGAGGTGTTTTCCAGAGAAAAATAAGAAGGAATGCTTGTAACAACATACCTCTCACCACCCCCAAGTTAGGGTATTTATATCTTATCCTAGTGGGGACCCCAGTCGGGATCTCGGGAACACGTGCCGCAAATCATGGGCCGTTTTATGAAACATACTCGGAACAAGTGGTCCCATTTGTTCCCTCTTGGGCAAGCTGGTTTCCAGGTCTGTTCAGACCCATACCGGCTCTGATCGTTATTAATGCCCTTTCTTCTTTTATTCCAGGTTTGTCAGGCACACATACGGGCTTTCCCTGGTGGTGGGACCCCCTTTCCGGGATCTCGGGAACATAGTCCCTGATTTAGGGGCTGGTTCAGTTAGCGGATTCTGACAAGTGGTCCCTACTTATCTCTTTAGTTTCGACCTCGAGAAGGTCTGGTTCAGAGGCCATTTTCTCCGGAAGGGCTTTTGGCCACCCATTCTTTACGCCAATTCGACCCTTCTTATCTACTATCGATTCCAGGTCTACCTCAATCCAGTCCTGACCAATGACCAATCCTGTATTTCACGTTTTGCATCGTCGAACCCTCGGGAAAGATTTGGCTCCTTATATTCTGAACCCCAAGAGATTAAGGCAGTTTCAACGTCCCTTGGCTATTACTCAAGACATGG
>BMAC01000207.1:566683-578741 GCA_014905375.1 Phtheirospermum japonicum | reverse complement strand
GTCAAGGATGTTTTTATTTAGGTCGGTGGAATTGTAGTTCCATTAGATGTCATGGTGTTGGATGTTAGCATGGTGAAGAGTGATGGAGCCGACCACGCTATCTTGCTAGGCTGCCCATTCATGGCTACAACTCAATGTTTGATAGATGTTGGGAAGAAAAATCTCACGTTGTCCGTAGCGGTGACACGGTCATGTTTTCTATGGCTAGCTTATCATCGATTCCATCAAGCGCCTTTGAGGATTGCTTACATGTTGCCGTAATTCAATAGATGGATGAACAAGTTCACATGAAGGAAGAGAGCAATGAGGAGGAGTTTGACCCGGGAGCTTATGTTGATGGTTGTTGTGAGGCAAATGAGCTCCTTGTTCGTAAGGACGATTCGATTGTGTTTCGATGTGCCACGGGATTGCTTGAGAAAGATTATAAGTGTGTCGTTGTGGGCATCGGCGATATTTTAGAGGGGGAGGATGAGTTTGTTGATGATGTGTTAGAAAGAAACCCGGTTGAAAAGCTTGACGATTATCTTGAGGAGAGAAAACCGGATGAGTTTGAGCATGAAAGCTTTTTGGACAATGGGGGTCACGAATAAGAATGTAAAAGAGATCGGGGTAGAGAGAGTGTTGCGAGTGGACGAGTTAGACGAGTTTCGGAACGTTTGATATGAAAATCCTCGTACTCACAAGGAAAGAATGCAACAAATCCATGACGAAGAGGAAGGGGTTGATTGAAACCGCCTATTTTTCTTGAAACCGGCGGGTTTTTTCGGCTTTGATTTTAAATGAATGAAAAACTTAAATAACAGTTGAATAGTTAAGATAAAATGATATAAATAAATGAGAAACTTAAATAAAATCTGAATGAGATAAATAGATGAGAAACTTAAATAAAATTTGAATGAGATAAATAGATGAGAAACTTAAAATTAATTTGAATAATTGAATTTTTGAAGTAAAAAGTTTTGAAAAAAAGGACTTGATTTTAATTCTAATATTAGAATTAAAATTAAAAATTCTAACTTTTAATATTGGAATTAACGTGCCTATGTATCCTCGTAGAGGAATCAATGTCCATGTAGTTTGATTTTTTTGTAAGAAAAAAGAGTTTTAAAAAAAGGACTTGATTTTAATTCTTATATTAGAAATTAAAATTAAAAATTTTAATTTTTAATATTGGAATTAACGTGCCTATGTATCCTCGTAGAGGAATCAATGTCCATGTAGTTCGATTTTTTTGTAAGAAAAAAGAGTTTTAAAAAAAGGACTTGATTTTAATTATAATATTAGAAATTAAAATTAAAAATTTTAACTTTTAATATTAGAATTAATTTGCCTACGTATCCTCGTAGAGGAATCAAAGTCCACGTAGTTTAATTTTTGTTATTTTAAAAAAATGAGTTTAAAAAAAGGACTTGATTTTAATTCTAATATTAGAAATTAAAATTAAAATTAAAATTTTAGCTTTTAATATTGTAATTAACTTGCCTTCGTATTCTCGTAGAGGAATCAAAGTCCACGTAGTTCTTATACTTACCTTATTTACCTATATTATGTGGATTTAGTGGAGGAGGCTTGTCTCCGTTCATGTGTCGTTGTCGTTACTTCTCGAAGTGGTGTCGTAATGGTCGCTCTCTTCACCGTCATCCAATTGCAGCTCTTGTTTTCGTTTTTTAGTTTTGACCCAATGATTTATTACCATTTTATTTTCAAGATTTTTGGGCAATAAGTTAGACCGCTGATCATCTAACACAAACCCTCCCATGCTAAAGGCATGTTCAACAAAAATTGTTGAAACAGGAACAGCGAGAACCTCCTTGGCAATCCTACAGAGTGTAGGAAAAATAGTGGCCACTTTCGACCAAAACTGCACAAGATCGTTAGTATCATCAGGATTTTTCGGAATACTTCCTGATTCGAAAGCCCATAAATAACTTTCTAATTTCATTGTTCGACTAACACTAGCCCTTTGCCATTTTCGCGTAGTATCCTCAATCAACCTCGTATATGGGGCTAGAGCTTGTCGAGGGTCGTTGAACAATGGTCTTACATTAGAAGTGGTCGTGGGGGAAGGGGCTAGTAATCTCAATGTTTGAATTTGTTTGGTGAAAAAGATGAAATAAAGATTATTTTGTTTGGTGAGCACAAGTTAAGGGGCTAGGAATCTCAATGTTTGAATTTTGTAAAAAAGGTCCTAATGCTTAATAATAAACTGTTAGCAAGTTTTCTAAACCTTCGACCCGATAATACGGGTCTAAAGTTTTTGCAATCAAAAGAATATCGGGAATATAGAGAAAATACTTGACCCATTTACTCAACATACTAGCAATCCATTTACCCAATTCAAGCGAATAGAGTAATGAATTACTAATAAGTACAATTTGAATACATTGATCAACAAGTAGTGTATAGAAGGATAATAAACACCAAATACAATCACGGTGGCGTCGTTAAAACTTTTTAAAGGGACATCATATTATAACAATCATCCCATGCATTGGAAAATAAAACGAAATTGACATCTTGATTAGCAAAAAATGCACACAATGCTTCTCTATATTCAAAAGAGTCATTAAACAATTTATAAGTCGAGTTCCAACGATTTGGAACATCAATTGAAAACTTTTTTGGATGCAAACCATTGTTTCAGGAATGTTTTCATCATTTTTTTTGCAACTGAATCATATTTTGCAATATGAAATACCGCACTCCTAATCGGAGCAATTTTATATTTAAAAGTAGTTAAACCATCTTGAACATATAATTCAAAATACGGCAAATGAATCTAACATGAAAAAGTTTACTTTCAATATAAGGTTGACAAAAAACTTTTGGATTTTCTGAACTAGCCGTATAACATGAAATTGAAAAATTTTTGCTACCTAAATGATTTTTTTTTTAGCACTATTATGCTATTTATTAAATACGCCGTTTTTAAAAGTTCATATCTCCAATGCAAGCCATTTGAAACAAAACGACTAGGAAAACATAACATACTTCACAAGGGCTCATTATGAGGTCGAACTCTTGTCATCGTCATCGTCAGCATCAATGTCGTCAACTTCAGGGTCCTCTTTTGATTCGATGCTTTCCTGTTTTGCCGGTGTCATAACACGTCCAGTCATTGGATCAACCGGCCTTGTGTCACATGGATACCCCTTTCGTCCCATTGCAAGCATTGGCGGTGGGGGTAACAAGCCTGCTCGGAACAGAAGGCGCTAGACTGGGTCCGAAGGCTGTGCACCAACAGAAAGCCAATACTTCACTCGGTCAATATTAATACCCATTATTTTGCCACCATCTTGACCAGGGAGGAGATTGTAGTAGCCCAAGACTTCTAAATGCTTGCCGTCTCTTGGGGATCTGCTATCTGTCGCCATTACTCTGTAGAACGGCTTGTTCCGACATCCCAATCTCGATAGCCACAAACGAACCACCATTCTCTTTCTCTAACTCTCTCTCTCTGACCACGTACTGTGTGCGCGAGGTGGAGTCTGCTCTGGAGTATCATCTATCAACAGTGGTGTTGGACGCCGCAATGTCTTTGCTACCTAAATGATACTTTGATGAAATAGTGGATATTTTGCGCGAAATATTCACCGCGGTATGCGAACTATTAAACTCTCTATATGCAATCAAACGTTTTTGAAAAGTCCAATAATTATCAATTCAATGATATGTAATTCCCATATAATTATTATTATGATAGGAATCCGTCCAAATATCCGAACATATAGAGACACTATGAGGCAAACTATCAAATATGGAAATCAAATTCAACTTACACTCACCAACCATTTTTTCAATATCGCGAGTAACCTTATTTTGTGAGATCCTAGTGCTAGATGGATTAAATTCACCTCTAGTAAAATCTTCCTAATGACTACTATGCGCATGATTAAAAAGAAGACACATAACGGAGACAAATCTTGTAAGAAATCTTCTATGACCACTTTTGCTATATTAAAACAAATTAGAACTCGTTGAGCCAAATTAGGGGGTCCTCTGACCCGTTGAAAGATGAAAAATCTACCTTCATGTAATGCGAGCGTGAATGAGAGCCATCGATGTTAAGGGGAACAACATCAATGTCGGTGGGAAAGCGATTGGTGATGATTTTCTCTTATCAACGCTAATTTTGGTAGCTATTTCTGTTACCAACTGTTCCAATTCTTCACTAGATTCTTTCAGAGCTTTGACCTTAGGGATAGAACGAAATGATACGGGTTCAAAAGTTTCACAGGAAGAAAGTCGCAAAAAGAAAACTTATAATAATTGGTCTCCGGCCCCAGCGCCGACAGTAGATGAAGACGACAAGTTTAATTGTATTTGTCATCTATCAACACCATATTTATCTGGATGCTTCTTCTCCATGTGTGTTTTGAGCGTCCCGTAGCCTCTATTATTTTTGAAACCGAATGCATAGTGATTCTTGCAATAACTGCATTGTGCCCGAGGTACACCATCGATCTTCGGTCTTGAGAAATGATATCGGAAGATGGGGGATTGGTATTCCTTTGGTTTTGTTTGAGGCGGTGGCATATCACAATTATCACCGCCTTCTTCCTCATCTTCATCCGGATTGACGTCTGCCGACGGTTCGGATTCATCGGAGGTGGGTAAATCCTCATCAAAATTGGTTTGATTATGCTCGCCGAATTGATTATATAAGTTTTCAACTTCTTCCGACGTTATCTCATCGAGAACATAATCTCCGGCAATGGCCAAAGGTTCTCGTTGAGGACCTCGACCTCCAACTCGGCCTTGGCCTCGACGAGATTCTCAAATTGTATTAGTATTAATATTATGCGAAGAGCCTGACATAATAATATTATAAAAGAAAGATAATTAAAACGGGAAGAAGAAGAAGAAGATTATTGATAGCATTTTTACACAAATTAACAACTTCAAGCTTGAGAATATAAGAGAAGAAGAAGAATATTGGAGATGAATTGGTGTGAGAATTGGTATTGGAGAGGGGATGTATTTATAGGTGTATAAATAGATTTTAAAAAAAATAAAAAAATAGCCGTTGGAAACCGCCGATTTCGGTTAAAACCATCCGGGTTTTGGTTAACCGGCGGTTTAATCTCCAACGACTATTTCTTTTGACCGTTGATCTCTAACGGCTATTTCATCCGAGCCGTTGATTTCAAACGATCAAAAAAAGGCCGGTTTAACCTACAGTTTTAACTGTCGGTTATTTTTTTTAATTTTTCGGTTAATTGCCGATTTTAACCAGCGGTTTTGGTCTGTCTCAATTTAAAACCGGTACTGAACCGTCGAAAACCGATTTACAGTTTGGTTCTAACCGAAACCATAGGTCAATGGTTAACTAAAATCATTGACCGAAACTGGCATTTTCTCGGTTAATCAAAACCGACAATGGCATCTCTATCTATATCCCTCACACCAGATTCACATTTCTATACCCCAAATCTCAAAATGCTTGCAAAGGTTTTTTCCCATAAGGCTAAAAACAATGTTTTGTTGGGTGACCTTTTTCTTTTCTTTTTTTTCCAAGTATTCCAACTATGATGTGTACAATTTGGTCTGCCAGTTCGTTATCTAGTTATCTAGTGCTCATATTTTACTTCTTAATCACTTATGACATACAAAATTGATATCGCCGCTAATGTGAGGTATCAAATGTGAAAATGTGGCATCTTTTTTAGGTACTAAAATAGGAATTGTCCATAAGAATATGATACAATTACAATTGGTACTCACTCTAAAAATCTTGTATTTTGCTTGGAGGTAAAAAGTTCGTGTGTGGGAAGGCATGTATAGGTATGGGAAGGCCATGAGTGTGGTGTGTGGAAAGCTTATTAGAGAGAAGGCTCTATTAGAGGGACCCCAAAATCGGGATAGCCCACGGTCGTTACAGCTACCACTATGTTGAGTTCATCAAGTTCTCATGTTATGCAGTGGGAAGCGAAAACATACTAAGGTTATGGACTAAAATCTTAAACCGTGTGATGATGCTAATACCTGGAGCAAACTGAAGTCAGGGTAGTGTAAATGGAATGTGGACAGAGTCATTTTCCACAAAGCTGATAAAATTGACTTTGGTTGTGTTGAAAGGGATTTTGTTGGGGCGTTTATGCTGCTAAGAGAGTTATCTATCCTGGCCATGTTGATCAACAGTTAGCTGAGGCAATGAGAGTTGGTGAAACTCTTAGTTGGATAAAGGAAAATCTAAGGCGCAGTGGTCTCCATCGAAATTGATTCTTGTGTGTAATTAAGCTATTAGAGGAGTTTCTTCTAGTAGTTCTTTCTTTAAATGTGTAATTGACGATTGTTTAAATGTTTGTAAGGAGTTGATTTTGTTGTCGTGTGTAAGCGAATTAAGTTGCTCATGCCCTGACTAAAGTAGTGGATTCTACATTTACTTGTCTTGAGATGATAATCCTCCTACTATTTACAACTTGTTGCATTTGAATCTGAGTGATTAACGGAAGTTCTCTATTTTTCTCAAGTAATAACAAATATATATATATATATATAAACTTCAATTTTTGGTTTGAGAGTTCAAATTAATGAAAGTATTACATGAAATATAAAAACAGTACATGCCTTTTAGAATATTTGAAACAAATACAAGTAAAAACCTAAAAAGTTGAAAAAGTGTTGTTGAGTAGAGAGAAGAGGGGGAATTGTGAGAAGATAAAATATGGAGTGATTTTATTACGAGAACTAGATCCTCTTTTTTAAAGGTACAAGATTCGCGCTTAGGATTACTGTTGTAACATCCCTAATTTTTGTTACGTATATATTTTAAATTTTAAGCCCTTTTGAAATTTTGTAATTTAATTTAGAATGGTCCAAAATCTTTATTCTAAGTTATTTTATTTCATTGATTTAAAGGCCATTCTCCTTATTTAAAATTCTGGTCCATTAAAGAAAGCCCACAAGCATTTTCTAGAATCCTTCAAATTCCCGCTTTACGCAAAATACGGTTCTACAAACACTCCTAATCGATTAGGAACTCCTAAACCTAAGCTAGTATCAAAACCTCTTTTTAATCGCTTCACAATTTATATACGGCCGCAAGGTAAACCAATCTTGTTTTCCAAGATTTTTAAAGAAACAACAGAGCCATTTTAATCCCAATTTCCGGCAGCCATGGTAACCGGATCGGCTGCCGATTCCTAATCACGACGCCATCAACACCACCAACTACAGACCCATCACCAAACCATCGCCAAAATTCCTGCCATCATGAGTCGAATCAGGCCAACGAACGTCATCCAAATTGATGAACCATGAACTGAAACAGCGGCCCGATTCAAAAGCCCATGGTCGATTTACTATTGTCCGTCATGGTGATCCAGTCCCTCGAGGCCACCACCTTTCAGTTTTCAGTCCGTCGCCACGCCGGTTGCTTGATTCGGAGCCGCTGTCACGCTAAGCCGCTGAGACGGCCCAAGTGAGCACCAAAATTCCACGGCCCGATATTTACTCTGAGTTTGGAACCGCCGAGAGAAACCTCAGCCTTGCATCCGCCGAGACGCCGTGAACTCACAGCCCGAAGTCAAGGCCTCCTCGCCGAGTTGGGGCTGTAGGGCAGAGACTCTCCGCAGCCGCTGTCAACCGCAGCCACGGTGCCGCCTTCCCAGGCTTCGCCGATGATGAATCAAAGGAGGAGATAAGAAATTGGTCTCAGGCACAGCTTCTGGAACCTCCACCGCTCGAAGTCGCCTCACAGCCGCTGCGGGTTGACGCCGCCGCCGTTTTGCCGGTTGATGCTCTATGCCGCCATCGACGAATTTACGGAATTGAAGGAGAGGAGCGTCGCCTCGCCCGTTGCTGCTCTCTGTCGCCGCTGCCGTCGACAATCGAAGAAAGGAGGAAATGGGTTGGCCGATTTGGATTGTGCTGTTTTGGGGATTAATTCTCAATTGGAGAGAATTGGGGAAGATGATGGAAAGGGAGAGAGAGATGGACGGATTGAGATAATAGAGAGATGGGTTTTGATATTTTATGCCCAACAAGTTTTAACAAGTTTTATCCCTCTCCAATTGACCCCAGAGCTTTTAATTCTATTCGATTGAGTTTCCAATTTATCCAAATCCAAGATTCAGCCCCCAGACTTACCAAGAAACTTCATTTCAGCCTACAGACATTTCAAGTTATCTTCTTTCCACCCTCCAGCTTCAAGAACTTTACAAAAACAGCCCATTTGACTTGACTTCAAGGTTTGACCGATAATTATTTCAGTTATTCATATTTTAAGTTTTAAAATCCTTATTTCATAAAATAAGTTAAATTATGTTTTCATGTAGGAGCATTGATTTTGAGACTCATGATTTGCAAACACGATCATTCGCATATTTCAAAGATCACAAGCGTCAGTCTAAAGGTGGGGATACTTAACTCAAAGTCTTTATAAATTCAAGTTCATATTAATTGCTCGATATGTTATAGTTTATGGTGATTTCATGACAATTATACAATTATGGCATTCGGGCAAATGACTATGTATACATGGAGTCGCGCGACAGCACAGAACAATTATTGGTCAGGGACCTTAATGGGCCTGGGGTCTACGGATCCTTGGGATGGCCCACCATACTACACAGAATAATTTTTGGTCAGGGGCCTTAATGGGTCCGGGGTCTACGGATCCTTGGGATGGCCCACCGTACTGCACAGAACAATTATCGGTCAGGGACCTTAATGGGTCCGGGGTCTACGGATCCTTGGGATGGCCCACCGTACTGCACAGAACAATTATTCCATGTTTTACTATGATGATATGTTATATTGAGAAATAATTATGAACTGTATCTCTACTGAGTCGTTGTGTACTCATCCCTTTTCATCAAATATTTTTCAGGTGAAGTGAAGCGCAGCGTAAGCGTGGTGGTGGCGACGATAATAAAACATGATTTAAAGCTTATATGTTTCTATTTTCAAAACATGATCAAATGGTCGTATTTTATACTTGTTAGTTTTACTCGAGCGTTATTTACAAAATGTCTTATTATTATTATTGTTGTTGTTGTTGTTGTTGTTGTTGTTGTTGTTGTTGTTGTTGTTGTTGTTGTTGTTGTTGTTGTTGTTGTTATTATTATTTGAAGATTTAAGAATAATATAACATACGTTCGATCGACACAGTAACAAAATTTATATGAATCCGTAAAAATGTTCTATGGATGGGGAGGGGGGTACTGCTGATGGGGAGGGGGGTAATCTTGACCGCCCGTCGTCAAGCGTCAAATTAAATATTTATTTTCCTCAGCTTTCTCTCCACTAACTAGTAGTAGCGATAAGTAAGGGTCGAACCCACGAGGAGTGTGGTTAGATTGTGATGATTCGTATTTTATTTAAATAAATAATTGGGGTAAGGAATTATGAATTAATTTAACTAATAAAATAAACAAGCAATTAAACTAGCAAGAAAACAATTAACGAAGAATTCAATAATAATAAAGGCCTAGTTCTAGTTCAGTTTCCACCCTCGATTCACTCATTTAACCAACCACAATATCATAATCCATTCATCACATGCGACTAAAAACCCTAAGTAGCAATAAGCTCTGCTACTCGAATTTACCCTTACTGTGTACTCAATTAAAATAAGCTCTTTAATTGAATCTAATTATTGAATAACCTAGAATAAGCTCTCTAGGTTCAACCCAACAACAGCATTAATAATTAGGCAAATAGATTAATCTAGGCAACAAACGCATAAGCTCGGTTCATTCAACCTATGTTGTGTTGTCCCTAACGATTTACAATCATTAGTTGCTTCAGAGAAATAGTAATTACGACAATTACACGGGAAGCAATCCTATTTCTAGCAATAGATAACCAATCCCTAATCTAGGTGATCAAGCCAAATTAAGAATTAAGCAATCATAAATTGAAAATAGAACAACACAAACAATCGCATATGACGAACGAACAACAATATTGCATAAATCATTTAAACATAGTTTCACGAGGGTTTCAACATCCCTAGAACTAGATAATAAATTTACCCACTCATGGAGTTAAGAAAATAAAAGAAAAGGTTCAGATGAACAAACATAATCCTTGATAAAATAGGAGAGATGATGTGTTGAACTTGAATCTTGCGTCTTGGAACGTCAATCTTCAAGTTCTCTTGCGTGTGGATGACTTGGGACGAGTTGGAACCTCTCTGGACCTCCTTAGAACCCTAGGATATGTTGTATTATCCTCTGGGACGAAATAGGGTCGGGGTTTATATAGAATTTCTTTTTCTTGCCGCCCAAGTTTCTTCCTTAAAATAATTCTGCCGAGTCGGCGTCGACGGAGCGTCGATTGACGCGAACCAGCCCTCGGCGTCGACGCGAATCACCTGCCTGCGTCGTCCTGCATGGGCATCGACTGACGCCCTTCCATCGACGCTTCAGAACATGAGCGTCGACATAGCGTCGATTGACGCCCTGAGCCAGCCTTCGGCGGTCGCACCGGACATTCGCGTCGTCGACGATCCGTCGACGCCGACTCGGCAGAATTATTTTAGGAAGAATCTTGGGCGGCAAGAAATAGGAATTCTATATAAACCCCGACCCTATTTCGTCCCAGAGGCATAATACAACATATCCTAGGGTTCTAAGGAGGTCCAGAGAGGTTCCAACTCGTCCCAAGTCATCCACACGCAAGAGAACTTGAAGATTGACGTTCCAAGACGCAAGATTCAAGTTCAACACATCATCTCTCCTATTTTATCAAGGATTATGTTTGTTTATCTGAACCTTTTCTTTTATTTTCTTAACTCCATGAGTGAGTAAATTTATTATCTAGTTCTAGGGATGTTGAAACCCTCGTGAAACTATGTTTAATTGATTTATGCAATATTGTTGTTCGTTCGTCATATGCGATTGTTTGTGTTGTTCTATTTTCAATTTATGATTGCTTAATTCTTAATTTGGCTTGATCACCTAGATTAGGGATTGGTTATCTATTGCTAGAAATAGGATTGCTTCCCGTGTAATTGTCGTAATTACTATTTCTCTGAAGCAACTAATGATTGTAAATCGTTAGGGACAACACAACATAGGTTGAATGAACCGAGCTTATGCGTTTGTTGCCTAGATTAATCTATTTGCCTAATTATTAATGTTGTTGTTGGGTTGAACCTAGAGAGCTTATTCTAGGTTATTCAATAATTAGATTCAATTAAAGAGCTTATTTTAATTGAGTACACAGTAAGGGTAAATTCGAGTAGCAGAGCTTATTGCTACTTAGGGTTTTTAGTCGCATGTGATGAATGGATTATGATATTGTGGTTGGTTAAATGAGTGAATCGAGGGTGGAAACTGAACTAGAACTAGGCCTTTATTATTATTGAATTCTTCGTTAATTGTTTTCTTGCTAGTTTAATTGCTTGTTTATTTTATTAGTTAAATTAATTCATAATTCCTTACCCCAATTATTTATTTAAATAAAATACGAATCATCACAATCTAACCACACTCCTCGTGGGTTCGACCCTTACTTATCGCTACTACTAGTTAGTGGAGAGAAGCTGAGGAAAATAAATATTTAATTGACGCTTGACGACGGGCGGTCAAATTTTGGCGCCGTTGCCGGGGAGTGACGCGTTAAATTGTGATTTTAGTATTTTAGTATTTTATTTTATTTTTAATTTTGTTTGAACGAATTGAACTCTTGTTGAGTGTTTTCTCAGGTGAATGAACTTGAGATCATCCGGGAAGAAGAATTTGCATTATTATCCGGAAATCAACAAGAGAGGCCGTGAGTTGAAGAAGAAGTCGAACTCGGAGCAGGTATTACCCAATTACATATCCGAGGACTCTTCGAGCGAGAGCGAAGAACGAGAAAACGAGACGATGGCTGCTCAAGCGGAACGAACGTTGAAGGAGTTGGCAAATCCCGACCTTCCTCAACAACCATTATGCATTACCTTTCCAACGGTGAACGATGCTACATTTGAGCTACGGTCCGGACTAATCCATCACCTACCTTCATTCCATGGACTCACTGGCGATGATCCGCACAAACACTTGAAAGAGTTCCATGTCATATGCACAAGCATGAAACCCGCTGGAGTCACGGACGAGCAAATCAA
>BMAC01000207.1:543268-559547 GCA_014905375.1 Phtheirospermum japonicum | reverse complement strand
TGTGGACGGCGGCTCCTTCTTTTTCTTCCTCTTTCTTTCTATTCTTTCTTCTTCTTTCTTTCTTTCTGTGCGACAGACAGCGGGCTCGCCCGCTGATATAATTAGGGCATCTTCCGAGGGAAACTAATCCCTCGGAAAACCGAGGGATTCATCCTCGGAAATCCGAGGGATTTTCAAACCCTCGGAATGTTTCAAAAAATAAAAAAAATCAAAATAAATTAGAAAATTAGAGAAAAATAGGATTTGTTTTCGGGGTTGCCGAGGCGCACCCCTCCCGCCCCGGTCGTAATTTCTCGGGTCTTCTCACTATTATTTACTATTTTCTCTATTTTTCCGGGTTTTTTTTTTCCATTATTCATCTAAAATCAAAAGGAAAATGAAATAGCATTGACAATAGCATCTTCGCATCCACCGCCTCGTACCACATCCAACTCCTCAACCTGAAATGTTTGATAAAAATGGGTGTGAGCTTTCAACTCGCTCAGTGGGGATTTGTTTGTCAATATTAAACACAAATCATACAAACCATAAATGAATAGCTACAACACACTGTCAGTCGTTCATAGATGTTGGCCAACCATAGATTTAGCTCGAAAGCTACTGTTGTTTTAGCCCGAAAGCTACTGTTGTTTTAGCCCGAAAGCTACTATGGAATGTTGCATTGAGACATAGATAATTCATACAATCGCATTTAACATAGACAAACATAGAACACGTTCGGCAATGTTAAGAAGAAATCATATAAACCATAAATGAATGGCTACAACACACTGTCATTGTTTTAGCTCGAAAGCTACTATGGAATGTTGCATTGAGACATAGATAATTCATATAATTGCATTTAACATAGACAAACATAGTTTTGAAAAGAGTTTAGAATCACCCACCTTTAAATGTAGTTTCGTGAAAATGCGAATGTAGATGCTCGTGCTTGAAAATCCTAGTTTCGAGAACCCTCGTTTCCTACATTGAATATAATAGCTTAACTTAGAACTTGGATTTAAAAATTAATTTGGAATATTTGAAAAGATAATGAATTCGTAACCTTGATTCGAACGCCCGGTCATGGAATTTTAAATAAAATGGTAGATATGGATGCTTTGGTAATGTTCTTGAAATTGGAGGGTGGAAATAAGATAACTTGAAAGTTTTTGGATGTGGACGGCGGCTCCTTCTTTTTCTTCCTCTTTCTTTCTATTCTTTCTTCTTCTTTCTTTCTTTCTGTGCGACAGACAGCGGGCTCGCCCGCTGATATAATTAGGGCATCTTYCGAGGGAACTAATCCCTCGRAAAACCGAGGGATTCATCCCTCGGAAATCCGAGGGATTTTCAAACCCTCGGAATGTTTCAAAAAATAAAAAAAATCAAAATAAATTAGAAAAATTAGAGAAAAATAGGATTTGTTTCCGGGTTGCCGAGGCGCACCCCTCCCCGCCCCGGTCGTAATTTCTCGGGTCTTCTCACTATTATTTACTATTTTCTCTATTTTTCCGGGTTTTTTTTTTCCATTATTCATCTAAAATCAAAAAAAATTAGAAAACGCGTGCGTAACGATGGACGCCCGACGCCCGTGGTTCCACGACGCCGAGACGCACCCCTCCTCCAATATGGAAAAATCACGACGCTACGTCGCTTCACGTTTCCCACCGAAGGATTTCATCGATCGATCGTATCTTGTTGTTGATCGAATCCCACGACACGTGTGGACACGCACGTGCTCGTTGGTATTCTTCAATCGAATTTGGGGTCGCATAGACCCACGTGCCTAAGATGATATGATCGGTTTCGTTTTTGCGATTTTTCTATTTTTTACGATTTTTTTATTTTTTGAAACATTCCGAGGGAATCAGAAATCCCTCGGAATTCCGAGGGATTCTTTCAAAAATCCCTCGAAATTCCGAGGGAATTTTGATTCCCTCGGAATGTTTCAAAAAAAACAAAAATCGAAATAAATAGTAAAAAATTAGAAAAAAAAATAGGGTTTATTTCTGGGTCGCCGAGGCGCACCCCTCTCCGCCCCGGTCGTAATTTCTCGAGCCTTCTTACTAATTTTTTACTATTTTTCTATTTTTTTCGGGTTTTTTTTCCATTATTCATCTAAAATCGAAAAAAATTAGAAAACGCGTGCAGAACGATCGACGCCCGATGCCCGTGATTCCACGATGCCAAGACGCACCCCTCCTCCAATATGGAAAAATCACGACGCTACGTCGTTTCGCGTTTCCAACCGAAGAAGTTCATCGATCGATCGTATCTTGTTGTTGATCGAATCCCACGACACGTGTGGACACGCACGTGCTCGTTGGTATTCTTCAATCAAATTTGGGGTCCCATACACCCACGTGCCTAAGATGATATGATCGGTTTTGTTTTTGCAATTTTTCTATTTTTTTCTACTTTTTACGATTTTTTTTTATAAATAGAAAACAATCCAAAAAAATAGAAAAAATAGTAAAAAATAGAAACAATTACGACCGGGGCGGGGAGGGGTGCGCCTTGACGTCTCGGAAATAAATCCTATTTCTTTATTATTTTTTTTGGGGGTTTTTTAAAATATTAATTAATATTTCGAGGGAATCTAATGTCCCTCGGAATAATTCTGAGGGAATCTAATTCCCCTCGGAATTATTCCGAGGGAAATTATATTCCCTCGGAATATTAATTAATATTTAAAAATAAATAAAAACTGTTTCGAGGGAATTTAAATTCCCTCGGAATTCCGAGGGAATTATTCCCTCGGAAAACAGTCCCGTCGGCCATCCGTCGGTTTGTTCTTTGAAAATTGTGGCGACATATTTTGGCGCCAGTATTCCCGAAGGACTTTCCGAGGGACCCGTTTTCCCTCGGAAAAAACCGACGGATTATAAGATCCTTCGGTATTCCCTCGGAAATTTCCGAGGGATTTAATATCCCTCGGTTTTGCCCTTGGAAAACTGCTGTTTTTTTGTAGTGAAGTATCTAGTGAGAGATAAGGTGAAAGAAGTGGTCGCAGATTAACAGGCTGCACGATCATTCTATCAGCTTACCGTGCATAAAGAAATGAGTAAAGGCAAGCGGGAGTTGAACGGTTATGCTCGAGAAGGAATCATGAGTGTCAAGAAGGCTAAGGTAGAGGATAATAATGTGCGACCTCGTGAGGAGTTAATGGATATTGAGTTGGTGGATTACCAACAAGGTCTTATAACAAGAATGTGGAGTCAGCTGTTTAGAAACCATAAGGGAAGAGCTTATAAGCTTATAAAGGAGTCTTGGAATTTGGAGAAGATGAGTTGATAGGTGTGGATCCTAAGGTTGCACAACATTACTTGAATATTAATCTAGCCATCGGATTGGTAAAACAGAAGAGAAGGCATTTTGGTGTGGAGATGGATAAGGTTATAGAAGAGAAGGTGCAGAAGCTACTAAACGCAGGACATATACGTGAGATCTAATTCCCAGAATGGTTATCGAATGTGGTGATGATAGCTAAACCTGGGAATAAATGGAGGATGTTAATTGATTTTCGCGACGTGAATAAGGCTGCTAGTAAAGAGAATAAAGGTGGATTCACGTGTGGGATATTTAAAGAAGGCATTTTTTATTTTACGATAATATAATATACGTTAAATCACAAGAAGTTCTCCTTTGGCATGTGATCTGAGGAAATTTTAGGTTATATAGTAATAGACCGGGGTATTGAGGTGAATCGAGAGAAGGTGCGAGCTGTGATTAAGATACCTCAACCTTGCACGGTGAGGGGTGTACAGGTCTTAACAGGGCAGATAACCGGTCTTGGCAGGTTTATTTCTAGGTCGGCGATGTTTGTATGGATATGAGTTGATGCTTTTATTAGCTCAGTGATGGTGTATATGGATATGGGCTGACGCTTTAATTAGGTCGATGATAATTTATATGTATATTGTTTGACGCTTTCATTAGGTCAATGATAGTTTATTTGGATATGGGCTGATGCTTTTATTAGGTCGGCGATGGTTTATATGGATATGGGCTGACGCTTTCATTAGGTCAGTGATGGTTTATATATATGGGATGGCGCTTTTATTAAATCGACAGTGGACTGACACTTTCATTAGGTCGGTGATGGTTTATATGGATATGGGATGACGCTTTATGAGGTTGGTGATCGTTTTAGGGATATGTGTTCGACCATTATTTTGGATCAGAATTGATTCTATAAATGTAGTCAAATTTGAAATAAATTATAAATAAATGATAATTGTTTGAAATATCAAAAAATTGTCCATGATATGCTAGCAGATGGGGCAGTTGATGATGCTTGAGGAGGAGGTGCTAATGATTTGAGGGGGACATCAGTTGATACAATTGCATTGGAAATGCTCTTGTTCCATGAGGTCGGCTTTCTTGACTTGTTGATATCATCTTTTTAGAAGTCGAACTAAGGGAGGTCTTTATTGATGGTTTTTGGGTCCACCTGGAAGGAAGAAGCCTATCTCAGATCTTCTCGTTAGCCCTCTCAGTGGTTGCCTTGAAATACAACTTTTCTCCTATGCAGACTTTGTGCATAAAGGTGGTTGTGTGGTGATAAGTCACCAATAGGTCAATACAGTAGGCCTCAATGAACTTGCGCTTGATCTCGCTCCCTAAGAAGGTGCGGCAACCTATTTCGACTCCTTTTTTATGAGCCGCCTCTTTTCTTTTTTGCACATCCACCTTAAGATTAGCTAGATCGGCTTGGTGGTTGTCTCGATTGGTCAGCAGTTCGATATATAGAAAAGCGAATTTTGCCTTTGCCGCTTCAGACTCTTCTCGGTAGCTCTTCAACTGGTTTTGGGCCTTGTCTAACTGACCTATAGTCAAAGAAAGCTGCTGAGTTTACTTGTTCATCACCTTCATAAGCTTGGTAGCATAATCATTCCATCTACTTAGTTGTTCATCTTGATCAAGCGTATGATGTTTGACATTTAGATCTAAAAAATCCAAGGCATACATTGGAGTCATTGGATGAAAAAGGAAGAATTACCCATGGTATCAGGTGTCAGACTGATGGCGAGGTGTTCTATTGAAGCTTATATGAAAATTATATGTTTCGAAATCTTGAAGTATGTTAATGGCAGACGCTGTAAGATTAAAATTTGACAAATATTTTGAAGTTGGGCAAAATGAAGAGGTAAAATGGCATGAATATATACAGGGTAAAAATGGGTCTTTCATTTTTGGGCTCACGGGGCTTTAGATAATCCTTATGTGAATAGGGAGAGAACATCGGCCCTCCTAGACATAACGATAAAAAGCATTTATGGCCCAATGTCCGAATTATGTTGGCAGCTATAGTGTATCCAAGATGTCCCTCCACGCGTGGGTAAGATAATTGAAGTGTATTTGATGCCTATATTTTTTTTTGTATTTTATCTGATTTTGCTATCTCACTTAGTTAAAATATAGGGGACTAGCTGATGTGGCATCAAATATTGGGTTAACCCTTAAAATAATAGAAGTTGTAATTCAAAGCAGCAGAGCTGTGTTAAGGGTCTTTAAAAGAGGTTTCTTTTTAAATTATTAGGTTTAGGTTATATGGTCTATGAGTGGCCCAGATGATTAAATTACAAGTCGCGCAAAGGGTTAAATGGGTCCCAGTAAGTCGCTAATATGGTAAAAATGAGTAAACAATCGAGAAAGTTCTAGGTTGTTGCTAATAGTATTAATAAGGTTCCCATGGTTATGGAAAACGAGATTCCTGTGGGAAGATGATTTCCTAATATGGAATTGGAGGGTGACTCGAAGACAGAAACCCTAACTTGAGCCTTATGTCTCTAACATACAAATAAAGATGACATAGAACTCGGTTTTAATTAAGTTGATTATTTTCTACTTTCTTGCTCTCATTTGTATAGGATTTATAAGGTTACTGACTTAAGTATCGGAGGGCCTATGGCGGGGCTATCTGAAGTCTAGTTTTTGTGGTTTTAAGATATTAAAAAGGTTCATGGCTTGGTATTATCGGACTTCAATCCATTTGCAAGTTTCAACGTGTTTCAAGCTTGAGAAATAGAAGGAAATTGAAAATAATGCAATTAAAAATATCAAACTAAACTAGAAATTGAAATGACAAGTTGGTCGGATGCCTCGGTCGGATGCCTTACTATGTAATTGAAAGCAATAAAGAAAGTAAGCAAGAAAATGCAAAGTTTCACCATGTACGACCA
This sequence comes from Phtheirospermum japonicum, assembly GCA_014905375.1. Taxonomy (NCBI): domain Eukaryota; kingdom Viridiplantae; phylum Streptophyta; class Magnoliopsida; order Lamiales; family Orobanchaceae; genus Phtheirospermum; species Phtheirospermum japonicum. The sequence continues at coordinate 553,383 of BMAC01000207.1, read as the reverse complement.
TGCATACACAAGGTACAACCATGCATGAAAACTCAAATAATGCAAATTGACAAAAATTGAAAGCACCAAAGTAAAGAGCAATGAAAGTTGACGTAAAAGTTTAAATCTTGAAGGAAAATAACAAGAAACGAAGAGTAGATCTAGAATTCAATTTAAAACTATGCATGGAAATTTAATTCAAAATAAAGCATAAGTAAAACTCAAAGTCATGATGATCCAAGACCCGATCTATAGCCTAGGTGTGTCACTCAACTAGATTCCATAGTCAATTCACAAGTTTCATCATGAAATCAAGTAGCTAAGACAAAAAGCATAAAAATGAAGAACATGCATGAAAATGAAGAACAAGCTTGAGATTAAAAGGAAAGCTTACTAAGATTAAATGGAGAATCCCAAAGCTTGAATTACAATGAAAGTTCTAATCCAAAGGAGTATTTGGATTCATCTTGAGCTTACAAACCCAAGGAAATGCTTGAAGATTAAATCTAAAACCTAAGAGAGAGAAAGTAGATCTAGAGGAAAAATGAAGAGAAAATTAATCCCAAGGCTAATGCAAGAGTTGGGGAATGGGTGGGTGCTTTTCTCAAGTCAAGTGGAGGGTTTTTATAGTGATTAGCAGGGGCAAGCTCATCAAAACGCTTTAATTCCCGGACTCTCAGTCGATCGACTAAGGGCAGTCGATCGACTGCCTTGCCATTTTGCGCAACCCTCTGTCGATCAGTCGACTTTGATGGCCGCAGTCGATTTCCTCAGGATCAGTCGATCAACTGCCCAGTCGATCGACTAGTGGCCAGTCAATCGACTGCCTCGCCAAATTGCAGCACTCTTTGATGGTCAGCCGATTTCCTGGCTAGCAGTCGATCGACTGCGGGCAGTCTGGGCAGTCGACTTGGCTCGATTTTCCTCGTTTTGGCACGGTTTCTTGAGTTTCAACGCATCGACTCGCTCCTTAAAAACTTTCAGCATCGGTCTAATACCTCGTGCCACCTACAACATACGAATTTAGATTCAAAACCCATGGCTCGTCATCAAGAAACGCATATATCAAGTTTCAATACTACAAACGGGGAAATGACCGAAAACCTAACGAGAATGACTCAAAACGACTAAAAACAATGCTAAACCCTAACTATAAAAACTAAGAAAAATACAACAATTACATGCAAAACACTATCCACCTTGGGTATTTATGCAGGTTGATCGTGGTTCGAATAAGTTGATTCAATGAAATTCGGTCTCTTTCTTGATGAGCAAAAATTTTGGTCGTATCATAATTATATGAATATTTAAATATGTACTTATTAATAATTAATTACTATATAAGAAATTTCATATTATGTTACAATGTTTTTCTTTTATTTATTTTTATTTTAATATATTACTAGTATTGTACCCGTGCGTTGCACAGTAATTTTTTATTATATTTTTATTAAATAAGCTATTGTATATGTATACTTAAGCTATATATATATATATATATATATATCATCTAATTATTATTCAAAGATCTAATAGTATTAGAAACGGAATAACTTGGTTCATAAAATGATTGTTATCAGACAAAATGTAATTTACAAATTATGGAAAATTTTCCACAACATTCGTAGTTTAGTTAGTACATTTATTCTCATCAATGACGTTCAATATTTTTAAACCCTTACAATTTTCTATTCTTGATAAAGCAACATACAATTGATCATAATGAAAAATCGGCTTTTAAGGAAGATCCCAACGTGAGCGAGAGAGACTGTCGTTGACTTTTGTTCATCGTCTTGGCGTATGACATGATCACATGAAATTGTCGTCGTTGGAACTTGAAAGGAAACCTCAGATCAGATGGTGTGACATTCATTCTAGGAATCTACAACAATTCACCTGCATTGCTTCCTTGAAAAATCTTAGCATGTACAACATGATCGCCAAGTATCTTAAAGACCAACCTAGTTCCATTACACAACCCAAGGGGATGATCGATATTTCTCAAAAACGTGATTAGAGTTCTAATTTACAGTTTTAGCCCATGGTTAGACAATGCATAATATTTGATGGTGTTTAAAAATTTCAGTGAGTAGACGTCCTGCAATATGTTAATGTTGTTGATAGTCGATCTGGCCTCGAAGAACACAAGGCTTAAATTCAATTAATGTATACTTTGGGCTGGCAATCAAGCGCCCAGCCTGTCAGTCAATACCACCTAAAAGCATCGCAAGCTACCGAGATGCTGAGCCACACCATTGAGTCGTGCCGAGAACACCCCGAGCATCGCCGAGAGCTCCCACCAAGCAGCGCCCGATGCGCAGCATCAGCTGTCGAGCTATGCTCACATTGTCGAGCAAGTCCACTGAGCAGCGTCAAGAGCTCATGTCAAGCATCTCCCGATGGGCGTGCGCATTGCGCCAAGCTATGCCCACACTCCCAATAATAGTTTTGAGCACCGCTCAGAGTAGATCCACCGAGTTGCGCCCACATTAACAAGTAGGTCCACTGAGAAGCACCAAATCACGCCCAACGTGCATGCACATTATGCCAAGCTATGCCCATATTTCCAAGAATGGCGCTGAGCAGCCCCAAGAGCTCTCGCCAAGCAGCACCCAACGAGCACGCATTAGCTGCCGAGCTGCGTCCACACTACCGAGCAGGTCCACCAAGCAGTGCTGGATGCATGCAAACATTACGCCAAGCAACGCACACACTACCGAGCAGTGCTCGAGGCTGTCGAGACGCTCCCCTAGTTGTGCCTAATTCTCCCACGCATGGTTCCAAGCTTTTGAGATGACTTAGCCAAACCGACCTGGTCCCTGCACAAGATGAGCACCCAAACTGGATCGCCCGTGCCACGCTCAACAACATGGCCAAGCTAACCTGGTTCCCGCACAAGATATACACCTAAAATGGATCATAAATTCCACCATTGCCCTAGCTACCGAGTTGACTTGCTCTATGGCCGAGCTGCAATTGAGTGCCGACCAGGATTTGTGCCGACCAAGCCTTGGATGAAGGTCTAGCAAACATGACTCGACAATGACGTAGGCCAAGTACGAAAGAAAAAAGTGGCGCCCAAATGTGAAATTAGTGTTAGGGTTTTGATTTCTTGTTGCCAAAGCAATTCAACGGCCAATCATGCAGTGACATGTGTCTATTAGGTTTTCAAGAGAAACATATAAATAGCTTCTCCAAGAGAGAAAGAATGAGGGGGATTTTAAGAGAGAGAAGCACGTAAAGAGTTTTAGAGATAGAAAGCTTGTAATTAAGAAATTATTCTTGTAAAAGAATCTGGTTAAGGCTGATCCGAACTGATTTTGGGAATAAAAGCTATGCTCTTTCTTATACTTGTTTGGTGCGCATTTTCCTTGCTGATCTCCCCATTTTTAATATTAGATTTTCTTAAGCTACTTTTAGTTTAAGCAAATGTATGAATCAGATTTACACGAACTATTAGAGCTTGAATATACTTTACATTCTCCATCATTCAATGACGTCAATATTCATTAATCAAATCGATGACATCAAGTGTTGGAGAAATAATAGCACGACCCTCCAAATAAGCAGAGCATTCAGTAGTTTTTCCAAACTATAGAGATGTGGTTGCCACAATTGATGTAACATGATCGCCATCATCTTTAAATCATAGATCATTTGGGATTTCAATTTGAACGACACCATCATTTGGTCCTCCAACTATTCCATCTCCTATACTATTTATCCAGTCGGTAAATTTTTTTAGATCAACACAATCTGGATCTAAATTGAGATTTTTAAAACCTCATATTCTTGGCCAGTCTCAAAACCGTGTAATGAGTCCATAAATGCTAAGAACTGATCGTCGCGTGAATTATGTCTGGTCTAGTGCCTTTTGGAATAACCAAGAACATTTGACAAAATTCTCGATCAAGAATTATAGTTTTTCCTCCAATGGAAGTTTCCTGTTAGAATTTTTTTGTGATCACATCACGTCTTCTAATAATTTGTTCAAAGATTCGAAATAATATTTGTGCATCATCAGAGTTTCATCTCAAATAATTTATTACACACGCACCATTAATTCTGCAAGTGGAGTTCCAGTAAAGATTGAAAATAATGAATCTTGGTGGAGATTAAAAGGAACCTTAAATTTAAAATGGCTAATTCTTCCATCGAAAGAAAAAGAGAAGTTATGCTCCTAGATGCTACGTTCGTAACAATTCCACCATTAGATCTAACGACCACAGAAAGCATCCTCCAAAGAAATATTTCACTGGTCCCTCCATATCCATAGACGAAAAATACACCACACCTTGGTCGAATGAAAAAACATCTATGACTTTATCATAAATATGATGCTGATCAACATTCAAATTATCAACCAATTTACCATGCTCTTCAATGAGTACCTCACGTAACACTCCGATTCTTTAACAATAAATATATTTTAAGACGTACTAGAATTGACGACCTTTGGAATTGGCATTAAGAGGGAGATCCTTTAAACTCTTTCCCATACTCTGCAATAAATTGTTAACTTCAAGCAAAGAAAGGTTCATAATTTCAGCATTAGTCATTTGTAAATTTGAAAAAAATAAAAAGTGCATTGAAAATGGCATTAAAATATTGGCAATAAAAATAAAATAATAGAACATAACTGATAACTTATAGAGGTTAAAAAAAATATCAATAATTGCTACCTTTTGATTTTTTAACTTTCGTTGATTGTATAAAATATCATCTGGCAAATCTTCCAAACTTTTCTCCCATACTTTTTCGAGACGTGCTGAAGATCTTGATGCAAGAAAGGTTACGAATGAAAATTTCACAATGTGTTGATCCCCAATGACTTACTTCTGCTATACCGTCAATATATTCTCTATCATCTAATAACAACCCCAGAGAGCATGCATCGATATGTACCGTATTGCATGTCATTAACTTTTTTTATATCATCGGATATTGAGTATCTTGAATTATATTTAGGAGACACCGAACATAATAGTTATCACCTGATTCTAGCGGAACATAGTAAATTCATACTAATGAGAACAAATCTAGCTTCTTAGGTGTCCATTGTTTTGTTGTTGAATTCCAAATAAATTCTTGAGGAAACTCAACATAAGTCAAACTCCATGCTTTTGGATATTTTTTATTCGCCTTGAACCAACTTAAAAACGTGCTATGACGTATTGATTTGCATTTCATTACATCGTCTAGATGATTATTATCATTATACAATACATTATACTCTCCTGGAAGATGAGAATTCAAATGCATGATAGGTAGAGTTTTATACTGGATTTCATAACTCATATTCCCCATACATCTTTGCATGGAGAAATGTAATAGCATTCATAATACAGGTTGATCTCATCAATCATTTTTCCTGTCTTTGTTCTGATAGAACGTTGCAGTGACATTATCGTTGTCTTTGCTAACATATTTGAATAAATACTTGATGGATCTGGATTGATTACACCATTCAATATTCAAATAAGCTCCATACTCATACAATAGATAACAATTATGTGGAACGACCCCTGGGTTATCTAACTGAATATCATTCTTTGTAACAGTTCTTCTAGTATTTTTACGTTTATATACCACGTAACCATTGTTAATGATTCGAACTTTCCACACCTAATTTTAAATATAACTTTGTCAAAGTTTTAAAGATCGCTCACAAGAGTACAAGTTTGCTTGTAGGTTGGTAAGTTTAAACTGAGTCTATTCTCGAGGAACAAACAATCGGAATCTTGGGTGTTTGTTTAATCACAAAGTCACTCATGAACAAGTATAATTGGGGGTTTTGTTTGTTTTTGATTTTATAAATTAAGAATTGAAAAGAAACAGCAATTAATTAAAACTAATTAACTTGAACTAATTATCTTAAACTATTTAACCAACTAGAATTTAAAAAGCGTAGTTAACTAAAGGCTATGAACTAGGGTTTGGGAATTTAAAAAACAATGTAATAGCATGAATAAATTATCACTATATTCACCAAGCATAAATGAAAGAAACGAAATTGAAAGTTGAAAGACTGTGAACTATATTATCCAAGAAATCCAAAGTATCAAGCATCAAAAGTTCAAGATCCGAAAATAAAGAACAAATTATCTAAAGCTAAAAGTAACGGAGAATTAATTAATAAAGCAATTAAAAAGGTTCAGCGTACTTATTAGATCAAAAAAAAAGCAATAAATCTCCAGCTATTCCGGAGAAAAGAACGATGATCTCGATCGAAGAACAATTCACGAACGAAAGAAAGGATCTTAGAACTCCTGAACTTGGATCTTCAATCTTGATCTTGCATCTATGTAACGGGCGATGGGAACGGGCTCTCTCTGCGTCTCGGGACCCTAGGAAAGTGTTTTGATGTACCATAGATAAATTATAGAAGGGTATATATAGGTTTCCAAAACTTGGAGCACAAGTTTCCTTGTTAATTTCTGATATGGGCTCGTTAACGGTTAGCTTAGCAGTAAGGGTTACCGTTAACGCTACCATTAACCTCTTGCTGAAAGTCTCTGTCCGTCCTTAACGGTCAAACTAACGGTTAAGCCACCATTAAGCCTGCCGTTAACACCTTTTTGCAGCCTTCTAATGGTGAATCTAACGGTAAGGGAACCGTTAATCCTACCATTAAATCCTCTCTGAATCTCTTTGTCATCCTTTAGCGGTTCAGATAGCGGTATAGTGGTCGCTAGGGTTTAGCGGTAGCCGTAGCGGTTGGAGCTACCGCTAACCCTACCGTTAACTGGTAAAAATTGCTACTTCTTCGCCGAATAGCTCGTTTTCGTCTCTAAGTTCTCACATCGATTTTCAAGCTTCGATTTTTTGGCACCGAGCTTCCTTGGCTACTTAGCTGTATGGGAAAAAATAGAGAATAATCACCCAATTGCATCAATTATGATCAAAACATGGTGAAATAAGCTGGAGATACGAAAATATGAAAATATGCTCAATCTATCCAACTTATACCAAAACTAATAATAAATCTAACTACAACACTAACCAAATATGTGCAAAAACCAAGACAGATTCATGTTAATCAACTACCCCACGCTTTATTGGTTTGTTTGTCCTCTAACAAACGATAATTCCAAAGAATAACAAGTATGAAAATAAACTCAAGCAAAGAGTCGTGTCGTGCTACGTATATAATTTTGAAATATAGATAATTGCAACGCAAGCTCAAAAGCTAGACCCTTATTACATTGTCGCTCCAAAAACAAAATCATGCATCCTCACAAAGGGTAACATATATATATATATATATATATATATATATATATATATATATATATATATATATATATATATATATATATATATATATATATATATATATGTGTGTGTGTGTGTGTTGTGTGTGTGTGTGTGGTGTGTGTGTGTGTGTGTGTGTACGCTAAAAAGCACTCAAGAATTTTTTATGGGGACGTGTTATGCTCAAATCATAAAAATACATGCACAATAAACAAGAACTGAAAATAAACAACTTCTCCATCGCGTTTAAGTGTGTAACTAACAAAGAATCATAAAAGGTCTTTACGGGTTGTAATGTAGGCTCTTTGGATGGGCATGGAATATATAAGTCGTGTGGCTAACTCACGATATAACGTGATCAATAACTCACCAAACTATTCTAATCACGAAGCAATGTGCTTAACCTCAATCAAATGAAACCTCACTTAACGTAGCCTTTATACTTAGGCTATTTCTCAACTCGAAACTCGAAACCGACTTCTGAACAACCACTTAAACGATTTAGAAGCTTTACGATATGCTTCTTCTTTCAAACTCAACTCTTGCCTCTTAAACATTAGACGTCAAAAGAAAATAAACAATACTAAGCATAAGCCTTTATAAGCATAGGCAACAGCTCAACAAGATTCGCCATCCTCTTTCACTACAAGAAATCACATGTTTTATGATGATTTTTTTCCACGCATAGAATTTTGTCATAATATGTTTATCAATAGTGACGAATCTTAGTTTTGTCACTGAAAAACATATTTTTACGATAATATTTATTATTGTCATCATCGATCTAGTTTTTCGTCACTAATTCGCATATTTGATGACGATTAAATGGAATTTATCACAATAATGGAATGACGAAAAAAAATGGGTTGGAGGGAACCTTTCAGCGACAAACTAATAATCAATGGTGACGACATTTGGTGTCACAATAAGTTTTTATTCGTGACAACACTATATTTTGTAATTATTTCCATGAGAAATGGTGACGACATCTAGTGTCACGATAAGTTTCTTTTCATGACAATACCATATTTTGTCAATGCTTCAAGAAAAATAGTGACAACATTATTTTGACACTAAAGCCTTATTTAGTGATGATAAATATGAGTTGTTCATTCACATCACGATTTAGGATTCGACTTTTTCAATAAAAACTTGATAATAATTGGTGATGACATTTGGTATCACTATATTTTTTTTTATGTAAGTATTATTCAACTTATTATTCATCTTTAAATATTTATTTTTCTATGTTTATTTAACTAACTTTATAGTTTTTAACGACTATATTATTATTATATAATATTTTTTAAGTTTCTTATTTTTAAAATTGATTAAATAAGTTTATAAATTTAAATAATAGATTTTCTTCTTCAGATTCTAAGTTTTTAAATTTATTTATTATCGTATTATAACATTTTATATTTGTCTGCAAAAGTTCTCAATTAATCTCTTTACCCAAAATCTCTTTTTGTGAACACCTTTTTTTGTGTGTGAAATATTTATTTAGAAGTTAATCATATTTTTATTGTATTCTTATCTAATTATTTTGATATTTATTTTATAATATTTTAATTATATTTTTCATTCTTAAAATATATCAAGTAATTATTTATGATTAAATATTTATTTAACTTGCTTTATAATTTTTAACGGCTTATATTATTATTATAGAATATTTTTAAGTTTTTTATTTTTACAAATTTATCTTATAAATATATAAATTTAAAATACTTTTTGGTATTTTTTCTGATTTTAAATTTTGAGGTTTATTTAGCATTATATTATAACATTTTATATTTTGGTTTTAATTTTTTTTTTGTTGCTTTTTTATTTATTAAATAGTTATTTAGAATTTATTTTATATTTATGAGAAGTATTAACTTTTGTATTAAGCTTAAAAATGAATTTCTGGTAAGTTATGTAGGGTTAAAAGAAATATTAAACTTATTTTTGAATGTTTGTTTCTTTGTTAATAAAATATAACATAAGAATCATGTGGTGGAGTGGTTGGGGCTAGGTATCAATATTAAACATTGTGGGTTCAAGTCCCTTGTCTCGCAAAAATTACTTTTTGGCTCCCGAACCTTTGTGTAATTTAATTATAATAAAAAATATATATAAATATTGAAGCAATGTCAATAAAAAAGTAAAATCGCAAAACAAAACCAATAGGATTTGAACCCACAATGTATAGCACTAATTGCTAACAAGGTATGAATCAAACCGTTTAACTAACTACCGTTTGATGTAATTTTTTCCAAATAATAACTAAATTGCACCGACACGGATACGGACCCGGGACACGACACGGACACAAGGACACGCTTATTTTTAAAAATATAGGACACCACATGGCTAGCACACGTTTATAATATAAATAATTATTAACTAGTGTAATAACCCGCGTATTACGCGGGCAGAACGAAATAATACATAATAAACAAAATAGAAAAAAAAATTATAAATAGTGGAAATAGAATTGTTCATGCAATAAAGAAAAAATTTATTTGAGATTTTGAAAAATTTCGTTGTACACAATATTTGTTGTCTTACTAACAATGTTACCATCGTCATCGCAGGAATAAAATTATTAATCCTTTACGACATAAAATTTTAAATTCAACTCTCAAACATATCGAAACTTCATATGTATTAATATTTTTTTTCATTATTAATGTATATATTGTAAATTTATTATTAATGCTTGAAGATAAAAATAACGAAAAAATTATTATAACATTAACTAATGGAAGGAGATTATACAAACCATTAAACTTATTTATTTAATTGCTATCATAATAAGTTGTCCTGTATATGCTTTCGGTGCACAGGCCATGTAACGCCTTCCACTCGATTTGTGGCGCGTGCAATACACGTGTCTA
>BMAC01000207.1:525368-538717 GCA_014905375.1 Phtheirospermum japonicum | reverse complement strand
AAATTAACTTTGTGTTGAAATAATTATGTAACACCGATTTTTGATTTATGTGCCTACGCAAAATTGATGATATGGCACCGGTATTTTCTTTAAAAAAAACTTTAACTTTGTGTTGAAATAACTTTGTAACAAATTTTTCATATATATATATATATATATATAAACAATGTGTTTTTACTAATTTTTTTTATACCAATTTTTTTAAATTTTATATTATTTGATGTACATGATAGACAGTGTAATCAATTTGACTACATGTTCCTACATATTCTTACAAAATTTTAAAATTATAAACTATCATAAATTTCTATTTTATTTGTTGTATTTTATTGTATTTTATCATCCTAATTTTTGGTGTGCCTACGCAAATATGATGATATAGCATCAGTGTTTTCTCGGAAAAAACTAACTGTGTGAAATAGTTATTTTGACAATAATTTTTTGATTTATATTACGTAATTAACTAGTGTTTTCATATTAAATATAATTATTTGATCTGCGACGGTGCTAATCAATTTGAACATGTTCCCGGATATTCTTACAATATCTTAAAATTTTATTATACACTCTCATATATTTATATTTTATTTGTTATTTTATGAATTGTAATTTTTTGTTTGATACGTGTTGGACCTTATACTTTGTTTGTTGAGATTATATATTAATACTTAGAAAAAAATCATAATAGTTATATTAAAAATAACTCACAAAAAGTATGTATTATTTTAAATATTAAAGTAACTTGTTCAAATAGCTCACGTAATATACACGCTATTTATTCTACATGATGTTGAGATCAAAATGCAAAGCATTGCTCGATACGCATTTTAAAACACTGATTTTACCCATGATAATTTCTTTCTTTTTGTTTTATATTATTTTATATTTTTCATGAATTAAAAATACTTATTTAATCTTCAAATTTATTAATTAATTATTATATATTAGATTATAAATCTATATATTTTATTTTTGAATTTATACACTTTCAATAGTATCTGCAAATATCTTGAAATTAAAAAAAACTATAATTATATTATAGCTACATTCTAAGTACTTATTTAAAAATAAAAATATATTGAAAATTATTATATAAATCTCTAATTATAAAAAATTAAATTATTTAAATATATAAAAACTAATTCTAGAAAGTTATTTATATATTTTTGAATTAAAATGAGAAAATAAACAATCAAGAAAATTGAAATCAGTAAGATTATATTTAATTAAAATTAAATTTGAATGAATTGTTTCCTAAATCTGAAAATGGTAGAATATATAAAATATTTTAATAAAATTAAAAAAAAAAAGATCATTAGTTGAGTGATTTATATAACCTAATCGAGATATAGCTTTGTGTGGTTTTAAAATATTTTATGATATATATTTATTTCTTAGATTAATTTAACAATTTCCTAGAATTCTATTTTTTAGATTTATTATCTAATTTAACTTCTTCTATGAATTTCTTATTTAATTTATAATACAATTGGTTTTTATTTGGTTATAATGTTAGAATGCAATATTAGATAAATCTCAAAACTTAAAATCATAAAAAATGTATAATAAACTATTGTTTAAACAATATAATTATTTAATCAGTTTTAAAAATAAAAGAAACTTAAGAATATTATAGAATAATAATTTAAGTCCTTAATTTATAAAGTAAGTTAAATTAATATGAATAAATAAATAAATATTTTATAATATTATTATTCTATAAAAATATAATAATGTGTGATTACCTTCATAAAATAATATACAATAAAAAAAAAACTACCAAGTAAAACAATAAAATAAATTTTCCCAAAAAAACAAAAGAGTTTTTAGTAATGGAAGACTTTTGTATAAAAAATAGGTCGGCCAACTACAGCCCTGACAAATCAGCAACATAAATGATATAATATAATAATAAATAAATATCAAAAATTAAAATTAGAAAAATCATATGATTATTTAATAAATTTGAATTTTTTAAGATATGCAACTAACCACTAGACCAAAAGATTTACTTCGTTTGATACTTGCAATACATAATTCCTATACACAACATACATAAAAATGTAGTAATTTTTTCAACAGAATAAATCTATCAAAAGTTTTTGACCAATACAAATAAAAATGAGAAATCTTTCACAATATACTAAAATATAATAAAATATGTGAAAATATTATAGCAAAACTTTAATATTCTAGTTTCTAAAAAATGTGAAAGTTAATAACTGAAAATTTAAACAAAAGTGAAATTGAGATAAAAAGGGATCAAAATTTATATCTCGTGAATTAATTCTCTTATTATTATTATTATTATTATTATTATTATTATTATTATTATTATTATTATTATTATTAGTTATACTACTACTACTACTACTACTACTACTACTACTACTACTACTACTTTATTACATTGTTCATGACCTGTCTATAAAACATATTCCAACGTGTGTTATAAGATAGTCAAACTCGTAACTTAATGGTTTATGTAAAAGAAAATAATGAAGTGAGCTAACGCATTATCTAGTTACTTAATTTGCTTATTATTATTTTATCTTATGTAGGAGAACTCATCAATATATGTAATTCAAAATTAGGGTAATTCTACAAAAAGTAATCCATTCTAACTGTTTACGGACAAGTAACCACTAAAGTATTGTCGCTTGTTCAATGAAAAAAATAGTATTTACTCTCTAAATATTTATTTTTTAAGTATTTTTTAATTTGTCCTTTGGTCATAATTATAATTAATTCATTTATATGTTAAAAAATATCACATCAATATTTTTAATAATTAGAAAATTATAAAAAATGTTAATCGTGAGTAATTAAGTAAAGAATAAAAATAAATTAAGTATTATAGAATAATAATATAAGTCGTTAAAAATTATAAAGTTAGCTAAATGTATAAATAAAATAAATATTTTACATGAGTAATTACTTAATATATTTAATAATTAAAATATAAAATAAAATATTTAGAATTTTTTTTTCTTGGTAATAGAGTGAAAGGAAAATATTTAAAAAATAAAAAAGAAGAAAAAATAATATATATATATATATATATATACACACAAGGGGATTTAAACTACAAACCTATAAGTTTAGGGATGGCAATGGGGGCGGTCGGGGCNGCGGGTATCCCCGTCCCCGTGGGTATATTAGTTGGCCCCGTCCCCAACCGCAATATCCAATCCCCAGCCCCTATCCGTATACCCGGTTCATACCCGCTTGTACCCGCCTAAATCTTATTACTTAAAATTTTTTTTAAAAAAATACGGAGATTGATTTTTAGGTCTACTTAAATATAAAAAAATTACAAGAAAATTCAAATAGCATGACAAATATTTAGTCTCTTACATTTAAAAACGGTTCAAAATATAAAAATAAATCAATATTTAAATAATAATATATGCGGGTTTGAAACGGGTCTCAAACGCGGCGGGGGGAACATTATCCCCATCCCCGTACCCACACCCTCAAAAACTCGCAATTTCAACCCGCCCCCATCCCCATCCCTGTTGGGGCAAGCGGGTTCCCTTTTTAACCAGGTTTATTGTCATCCATATATAGGTTATAAAAATATTATAACCACTACACTAGAAGGTCATCTTTATTTAATTCTTACAATGCATAATTCTTATACAGAACCTCCAAGTTGTCCGAACCAAGGAATCTTGTAGATTCGGGATGCTCCATAAGCCGACATGTCAGAAGCAGACTAAGAAGACCTTGACACGTGTCAATAAAAGTTACGAATAACCAACAAATAGGCTAGAGCTCAATTCAATTAGTATGATGGAGTTATAGTTTTAATTTTGTATTATTTTTTATTTTTTATTTTGATATATTTCTTTAGATTTATTTAATACTTATTTATACTTTAATTATAAGTTTTTAAAGTTTATTTATATTATATTATGAATTTTAAATTTTATTTTATTAAATTCTGGGTTTTTTTTAGGTTTTTTTTATAAGTTTGTTACAAGATTAATTTTATTCTTATGATTTTATAAAACTAAAATATAAAATGTTATAATTTATATTTAGAGTTTATAAATAAAATTTATATTTATTTAAAATAACTGTATGTTTTCTAGAAAAAGAATATGACTTTTTCTTTTGTTATCAAAAATGTTAATATGAAAAGTAAAACACTTAAAAATAGAATAGAATAACAATGTAAGTCGTTAAAAATTATAAAGAAAGTTAAACGAATGCAAAAATAAATATTTAATCATAAATAATTACTTAATATATTTAAGGGTAAATCTCACTTCTGATATCCAAACTACGGTGGAGTTTCAGTTTCAGTACCTCGGTTTACAAAGTATCAAGATTAGTACTCCAAGTTTAATTTCGGTCTCAATTTTCACACTTGGGGTTTAATTTTCCGTTAAAGTTAACGAAAACGTCATTAAATCCAAACTACGGTGGAATTTAGTTTCAGTACCCCGGTTTGTAAAGTATCAAAATTAGTACTCCAAGTTTAATTTCGGTCTCAATTTTCATACTTGGGGTTTAATTTTTCGTTAAAGTTAACGAAAACGTCAAACTTAAAGGGAAATAATTATTTCAATTCACAAAAATAATCAAAAAACTATTTGAAATATCAAAAAATAAAAAATATATATAAATAAAAATTTAAAACTCATAATCTTATAATTTTGTATTTAATAAAATAAAATACAATAATTAATTTAAATAAAACAAATAATAAAAAATGTAAAAAATTCAAAAAAAATAGGAAAGAAATATAAATAAAAAACAAAACGAAAATATATTTGTAATTCAGGAAATAAAATACAATTTAAATTCAGAAAATAAAAATTAAAAAACCAAAAAAATAGAAAAGATATAATAAAAAACATAACTAATTTAATTTATATTTTTTTAATTTAAAAATTAAGTACAATAATTAATTAAATTGTAAAAAGATGTATTTAAGAATACAAAATTATTATTATTCTTTTAATAAAAAGATTTCATAAAGGTTTTTAATTATTTATTTATATTAAGGTTCTTATTTATTTTTAATATTTACAATATTTTATTTATTATTTTTTATATTAAAAAAACATAAAATAAAATAATAATTTCATTTACTTGACCTCGACCATCCAAATTTACTACGTAACATGCTGATATGGCATAATATCCATCTAATAGTAAAGTCAAATGATTGAGGCCAGGTAACAAATATTATTACTTTATTCTTTTTTTGTGTGTGTTTGATTAAAAAGGTGATAAATAAAATAATGTGAACATCAAAAGGAAATAAAAACCTTAAAAACAAATAATAATTAAAAATTTGTACAAATTGAATTTCTTTATATTTTTTAAATATATTTTTTCAAATTTAATTAGTTTTTTGTTTTTTTAATTAAAAATATATAATAAATAAATTATGTTTTATTATATTTTTTCTATTTTTAATGATTTCTTATTTTTTTATGTTTTTGAATTTAATTAATTTGTATTTTATTTCCTGAATTACAAATTTATATATTTTCTATTTTTCTTATTTACATTTCGTTCCTATTTTTTTTTTAATTTTGAAAAAAAAAATCGATTTATTTTATATTTTTGATTATTTCTTGAATTAAGTTAATTATTTTATTTTATTAAATACAAAATTAAATCTCAATTTTTTATTTATTAATTTTGAATTTTCAAATATTTCTTTGATTATTTTATGAGTTAAATTAAATATTTCCCTCCAAATTTGATGTTCCTATTAAATTATAACGGAAAAGTTAACCACGAGTATAAAAAGTGAGGAAATTAAACTTGGGGTACTAATTTTAATACTTTGCAAACTAGTGGAACTGAAACTGAGACTTCACCATACTTTGGTTACCAATAGTGAGATTTCCCATATATTTAATAACGAAAGCATAACAAAAGATTTTATAAAGTATTACAAATCAAATGTCAAAATACTTTTAAATTTAGATAAAGATTTAATAAATGTGATTAACTTCAAAATAATTATAAATTTTTGTATTTATTTATATGATTTTGTAATTTCCTTATGTATGATATTATTTCAGTTTATAATAATTATGATTTTTATGTTATGTGATTTTAATAATAATTTATATTTTTTAATATTTTGTCACTAATATTATAAGATTTTCACATTCATTTTATATGTTTTGTGTTTTTTATGACTTTTTAATCTTCAAATTTATTGAACAAGTGTTTATAAAATAATTATAAATTCGTTATTTGTTTTATATTGTATAATGGTAGTAGTAGTAGTAGTAGTAGTAGCAACAGTTATAATAATAATAATAATAATAATAATAATAATAATAATAATAATAATAATAATAATAATAGTGTAGAACTTGAGATTTAATGGTCTAAGTAAAAGACTTTAATGAAAGAGGTAACATAATTCACTTAATTTTCATATCATTATTTTATGCTTGTTACTTTATATTGAGCAAATGATCTCATCAAACCACTTAGTTTGCTTCAAATTCTATGTGTAACAGCCTAATGAAAGGTACCCTTAAATAGACTTTCACGCGTTCAATAGTACAAATTATATTTATTCTTCAAAAAAAATTGAAAAAAAAATGTATTGTTTGTGTTTTTACTTTGACAATAATTTTTATTTTTAAAATACCACATCAATTTAAAAAGAATAGAACGTCACTCCAATTTTATTATGCTAAAAAGGCTCAAATTTTTTTATTTTTTTAATAGAGTTGGAAAAAAGGCAACTTTATTATGCTAAACGACTAAAAGTTCTTGTTTAGATTTTTTTTTTTCTTGGTAATAGAGTGAAAATAAAATATTTGTAAAAAAAGAAGAAGCAATAATGATATATATACAAGGGGATTTGAACCTCAACCTAAAAGTTGGAGAAAAATATTATAACCACTACACCAGAAGGTATACTTTGCTAAAATTTTGCAATACATAAATCTTATACATAACACACATAAATATATAATTTTTCAATAGAATCAATCAATCGATATGACCGATACAAATAAAAAAAAACTTACACAATATACTATAATATGATAATTATAAAATAAGTGAAAATATTGTAAAAAACCTTGAATATTCTAAGTTCTGAAAAATATGATACTTAATAACTGACAATAAAAAAAATATAAAACTGATATGAGAGGGGATCAATAAAAATATGATACTTAATTTGAGATTTATTATTTTATATTATGTAGGAGACCCCATCAATATATGCAATTCATAATTAGGATAATTCTACAGAAAGTAACATATTGTAATTAGCTACGGGAAAGTAACTCCTAAAGTATTGCTATGTGTTTAACGACACAAAAATTTTTAATTCTATAAATATTTTCTTTCAAATATTTATTTAGTTTGTCCTTTTATAATAACTATAATTGACTAATTTATATTTTAAAAATGCCACATCAATATTTTTAGTAACAAAAAAAATCATTAAAACATATAATAAACTTAAAAAAATATTAAATTGGTAAAATAAATATAAGAAACTATAAATAAGTTATAAAGAGTTATTTAATAAAACTTAAATACTAGAAAAAAAAATCTAAATTCATATAAATAACCAAAAAAAACATACACTATATAATCATATAAATAATGTATAAAACATATAATTAAAGTCTAAATAGTTATTTAATAGATCTGAAAAATGAATATAAACCTTAATAAATATGAAATAAAATTTAAAATTCATAAAATAAGTTTAATAAATTATTAAAACGTGTAACAAAATTAATTAAAATTAATTACGAAATAAATATTAAAAATTAAAATAATATAATATAAATTAACTAACTAGGTAGGAGTTTTCTATTTCTAGTTATCTACACTTTCTTTTTTAATAAATAAGTATGCACTATAATAATTAAATTTATAGTTTAGGAACTTAATGTAAAAGCCATAATGTTGTTTCTTTTTACATACGAACACTATGGAAAATAATGAAATATAAGAGTTTAAATACTTTACAAAGTAATCATAAAATAAAAATAATATTAGGGGAATTTTACGGGCAGACAACTCTTGTATCTGTCTATGCACATGCATCTCTATTTGTGTAATGAGATTTGGTTTAAATCAAGTCTCATCCATCCATTAATAGTAAAAATGAAAATAAAAGAAACTACAATTTTACTATGGTTGTACCCCTTTTGTTGAAATTTATTTATATTACTTTGTTGAGATTTATTTATATTACTATAAATCTATAATCAAAAAATTAACCTTTACCTAAAAACTAAAATAATATAAATAAAATTATTTGAAATAAATATAAAGTTGTATAAAAATATTAGGAATATTATTTAATAAATGAAAAGTTATAATAAATATTAAAAAAACTATAAAGTTACTTAAAAGAACATAAAAAGTTATATTTTAATTATGAATAATTAAAAATAAAATATATTAATTATTAAAAAACCAAATAACTTTATTTTTAGAATTTCAAATAAACTATATAATTAAATTACAAGTTATTAGAAATAAATAATCTAAGTGTATAACTAAATATTTTTAATGAATTTAACCTAATCGTAAAAATATTCAATTATATAATAATTAATAAATATTGATTAAACACTGGTACAATGCGACACCGAGTTAGGTGCATAGCATATTTTGATTTTTTAAAGTATTTAATTAATAATTATTAACTAATTTAACCCAAATATTAAAATATAAAATTATTTAATAATAGTATTTAATAATTGGAGTTCTTTAAATTTCAGGGCTGAATTTGGAGTTTCGTAAGTTTAAGAGGCTGAATTAGGGTTTTAGGTAAACTTTTGTCTAAATTGGAAAGAGTTATAATATACTGGGGTCAATCTATATTTCTTGGAAATTCTGAGAATTATAACTAACAATTCGGCAGCCCTAATTCATGGCCCCGTCTCCATTTCTTCTTCCCCGATTTTTTGATTCAGCCGACACCCCTTTGATCCATCGGTGGTAGCGTGTGGCGGCGACCCACGGTGGTAGGCAGGGTGGAGGCAATGCTACGCCCCAGGCACTCGACAGCTACGACGACGGGCTCTAACTCCAAAAAGGCCCCATCCTATTTTTTTTCGGCAACCAACGCGATGGCAAAGATGAGAGCACCGTAAGGGGTCTGGTAGTAATGGCGTTGGATTACGGCCAAGATGGTAATATCTCTATGAATGCTTATACTTTGTTTGATCTAGGAGAAACACATTCATTTGTGTTACAATCATTTGCATCATATTTGAATGATAAATCAGAACCATTCGACTATGATTTACTTGTTTGAACATGATTAGGATAATTTCTTCTTGATAATTTATTTTTTATCTGTGTTAAAACCTGCTTAAGTTTGTTTTCCCTTCACATCCTACGTAAGTTTATTTTCCTCAGTGCTTGTGTTATTTGCGCAAGTTGTTGACATTGGTGAATTAGGGGTCACAGAGCTTTAGATGGCCAGGATGTGCATGATTCCATGATACCTTTTGAGACTAAGTGGGTTCTTGATTATTTTTATTGTTGAACTTTTTTTAATATCTTTCTGTGGATTGAGATATGGCTTTCGAGTGTTGGATATATTTATCCTTTCATGTTAGGAAAAAATATCGCTGCTCAATATCCTTGCTATACTGTCTTTGCAACTTCCTAAAGATTCTTGATCATTATTGTGCATAAGTATGGAGGAAGGCGCACATCATTTCATTGGGCTTCTATGGACAAGCTTGTTTTATATCTCATTCACACTTCATATCTTATGTAAATTCCTCTTCGATTTTGTCATATCTGTGCTAGTTGTTGGTAGTGGTTCATTTGGGGACACGAAGCTGGGTGCCCAGAAGGTGGTGTCAGTTGGATTTGCACGACTCCACGTTGCTTTGGGATACTATTAAGTGGTTCCTGATTATTATATTATTTTTGTATTTCGTTGGGCTAACTGTGAACAGGCTTGTTGGCTTTGGGAAGAAGAGGGGACCAAACTCATTTGCGAAATAAAGTGAAGCAACATTAAGTTTTTTTAATCATTTGCTAGGTAAGGGATTAATCTATGTTTTCAGATTTTGATTGTTGAGAATATATTTAATGCTCTGTATTGAGTATAATTGAGTTGAATTAAATTTAACTTATCGGTTTCAGCAATTTGAATTCATCTCTTTCGTGGGATGATTATATGGTTATGTGATAATAAGAAAGAAAAAAATGTCAGGGTATCTATAGCTGTTATGGGATTAAGTATTGAACTTCTTAGTGTAAGTATTGGGTTCTCTGTTATTATACATAGGATTAAGTATTGAACTTTTAGTAGAAGTATTGGGTTCTCTGTTATTGTTTTGCTACGTGCAACCGCATGATCATTGGTCTCTCTCATTTTGTAGAAATTTCCCCATTTATTTTGGCTTTTTCTTGAGGTTGAACATTAGTTTTTTAAGAATGTGATAGTTGTTCGAGCTGAGGAGGTTTTACGTGTCAGCTTTTTAAAACTAAGAAGAGATTTCACTCTGGTCTTATATTGTGAGGGTGTTAAATTATTGCACAATTTGATAATTTGATTGCTATTGTATTATAATATTTCAAATTGCCTTCATATGAAGGAAGAAGGATTGACCATTGTTGGTGGGCATGAGTGTGCCCTTAAATGATAATTCTCTGGCCTTGGTTCATAACTATTATAACACTAAACCCATTGGAAGGACAATTAAATTTTCGTCTTCTTTGTCTATTTAACCACGTTCTTTAGATCCGTCTATTTAATGTTCTTAGTATGTGGTTTATTGCATCAACTTGTTAAAGCCCTACTTGAAGAGTAATTAACTATCATGGATAATTAGCTAAACTATTACTGTGATGCATGTTTTCAAAATAGGATCTACTGGTTCGACATCAATGACCCATTTACCATTTCTTGTGATAGAATTATTATTTTTTTTTACAGATTTTGTTTTGTTATTATTATATGATTGTTTGGATTTTTAGTTATGTTTTGGTATTTTCTTTTCTTTTTTTTTTGTTCCGTAATTTCCATTTAAAAACTGCTTTACAAAAAAGTTGATTTGTTATTGTATTATTGTATACTACATGTAGTAACAAGCAATGTTGGTGGAATGCACATAGTAATAATGTGGTCCATCTTTGTGAAACAGATGGAGTATAAAAAAAATATTATTTAGTTTTTATGAGATCAGTTGCACTGGCAGTTGAAAAATAAAACTTGAAAAAAAAAACTATGAACAGGCTTGTTTTATATCTCATTTATGCTTGTATACCTTATTTACCCTAGATGTCCCACGTAAATTAGTTTCCTTCTGGTGTTTCAAACTTGCGTAAGTTGTTTCCAGTCTGCTTTAGTGGTAGCGAAGCTTCATGGGTGGCTAGTTTCATTCTGTGTATCTCGGCGTCATCCACCATTGTCTGTGAGTAGGTCGTTTAGTGATTTCAGTTCTCTTTACCATTTCAAGAGAACTATTAGGAAGATCGAAAGATAGACACGCACACCAACATTGAGGAACAACTCGGTGATGATCGTTTGTTGTTATCTCCTCACGCACAAGTCCGTGTGCGCGCCCTAATGGGTATGTATTTTCTTGATAAGTTTCTCAATTTGACAAAAAAAAAAAAAAAACACTTATGTCAAATGGTGAACTACATATATATGGTTGTATTTTTTTTCTCTTTATTTTTGTTCCTAGAAATTGATACAAGTATAACAAGCCTTTAAAGTATCTGCTTTGTTTTTGCTCTCCGATTCGTACAAATTAGATTTTTGGTTTATTTATTTATTTATTTATTTATATTGATGTAGATAAATTTAGGATGTGATTGTAATTTATTACTTGTTGAGATTACTCCATGAGTTATGCAAAGTGTAGCGAGAGCATAAACTAATTTACATAAAAGTAATTAGTTCAGCTCTTTAAAGGGCTCCGAGTTCTTTTCTTTTTTCAGAATTTAAGGTGTGACTGTTGTGTAGCAATTATTAATTTTATATAGTGATTATATTGGCTCTAAAACATTTAAATTCTTAAAGTGGTTTGTTGAAATTATTTCAGGTTCATGCACAATGATGGAACGAAAGGTGAATTTGGGCGTCATTTGCGTTCTCGACTATGTTCTCAACCACATTTGAACGAAGAATGTAGTTTTTTTTGCCTTTTAGTTTAGGGAATAAGTTTATTTATGACATTGTACATTTTTGTTTAGAATAGATATATATTAGAAAATATTTTTGCCTTCTATTGCTTAGAACATCTTGTGATTTGTAAATTTACATCTTAGAATATTTGTAAATTTGAAAGCTAGTTATTAATGTTATAATAAATTATAAATGTAAAAAGAACAAATTATTATTTATTTATTTTTTAAAAATGGCACTTTTTGTGGGAGTTAATATTACAACTTGTACCGTCATATAATGATTACAATCTTGTCACTTAAATTAAATCATTGTGATGATTGGCTCGTCACCATATAAACTCATCTAATGACAATAGATTTTATCATCATATGTACCCCTTAGATCAACATCGAACATATACCTTTTGTGATGATTATAATATTCGTCATATATTGCTAACTTTTTTCATGACAAAATATCTCGTCACCTTTCATAGTAAATGGTGACACGTTGGTTTGTCATTGTAAATATAGATGTTCAGTGACGGTCAATATTGCGTCACTATAAAACAAATCTATCGTGACGAATTACATTATATTTGACAAATGTTTAATACATAGGGAAAATTTTTTTGACCATCCTGTACTATACTCGGTTTTTGAGTTTGCATCCTAAGGTTTTTTTTTGTAATTAAGTGCAACCTAAACTATGCGGGAATTTATAAGTGCATCCTCCGGCCTATCGGAGGTCAAAAAAAGGCCGGAAATCCACGCGTGTGACTCGCATGATCCATCAGCGAGGGTATTTATGTCAATTCGGCCATTAAAGTGTGTGCATCTCACGTCTCCCTCCATCAAATTCCCAAATCAAGCCCAAATCCCTAATCTCACCAAGAAAAAAAACGAAATGGCAGTTGTCACGGAAAGTCAAATGTTTTGATGACAAACTAAGTGTTCGTCATTGAAATAGAAACATACGGTGATAATACAGACCTTTTGATGATAACTTTTTAATCACTTACGT
The DNA here is from genome assembly GCA_014905375.1 of Phtheirospermum japonicum. NCBI lineage: Eukaryota > Viridiplantae > Streptophyta > Magnoliopsida > Lamiales > Orobanchaceae > Phtheirospermum > Phtheirospermum japonicum. Next base: position 525,594 of record BMAC01000207.1, on the reverse strand, counting down.
GACGAATTCAGCGTCACCAAATAGTATCACATATGATGACAAATTTACATCAGCGTCATCAAAACCGAACATTTGGTGACGCGCTTGAAAAAAATTGTCACTTTCACCTAATATGATAGTCATACCATGACAACCTCTGTGACGCTCAAATTTCATCACCGATTATTTTTAGTGACAAAAAAATTGACTTTAAATGACGAAATGTATCGTCATCGAACATCAAATT
>BMAC01000207.1:496143-519620 GCA_014905375.1 Phtheirospermum japonicum | reverse complement strand
CTTGGAGACAAACGGCAGAGTTCACGTTGGAAAGAAACACTTGCAGTTGTAAAGACGAGGTCGTGATAAGAATCTTGTAGTGTTTACTCTTTCTTTTTTGTATTTTCTTTTTTTTTTTTGAAGGATGGCGATCCTTAACACTTATTACAAACTTTTCATAAATCCCTGATCATAACTCCAAAACACATAACCAACAAAAATAACTAACTCTTACCCCACGCTATTAATGGTGTAGGAATTAACTCATAAACACTCATGGCTATGGGAAATGAATATTTGGCTATGAGGGGCTCATTCGGAATTTATAGTGGCTGATATATCTGGATATGGCCGGAATAAGGGTAATTTCTGCCCAGTCATCATGTTCAAAGCTCACTACACACTGCGATTTCAAAGAGATCTCAAAGCAGAAACTCACTCAAGTACATGAAAAGATGATAAACACTCAGGCTCACAGGCTTTTGTATGAAAAGATTATGAATTGACGCTGCTTTTAAGGTTTTACGAAATCATATGCGTCCAAGTACCATTTTACAATATATAAATATAATAATTTATGCACTTATACACGCTCAAAAATAAGAACCTCAAATCACACATAGTCAACTTTGACATGATAAACCAGACAAACACACTTAAGCGCAGGAATAGCAATCAATCACTTTTAATTACTAATTATTACAGTACCATGAATTCAAATTGCACACTTAAGAATTACAAATCACACTCAACTACCCTCCCCCTCCCTAAAAATCCGCCAATCTCCGGATTTCCATAAATACATATAAAAGCAAATCAAAAGAGGAAAGGAGTAAGAAAAACGTCCCTGGAGACTAAAATAATCGAGCTGCCATACGGAAAGCTGTGAAATCATCCTTCGTCTCGAACTGCGTGATTTCGATAGTCTTGATCCAAACTAGGAAAATGAACAAACAAAGAAAACAAATAACAAACTAACTAATAATTTTTAGATTTTCTTGATTATTAGATTTTTTAATTAAATAGAAAGCGATAAATATATACAACAACAATCGACGACATCGCTCGCTCAAGTGCCCAGTGGCACATCATCGAACGGGCCCTGATTTAGAACAACATCCATCGAATCCGGAGGGAAAGTAGGTGGCCAGCGGCTCATCATATCCATCAGGAACCGAGCGAAGTTGGACGTCAAGGCCGTCAGGAGCTCGTGGTTTCTGTCCTCAACCTCACAGGAATAGCAAGCGTCCTCCCTCACCTAACGAGCGTCACCCTCCATAACCGAAAGACGGTCATAGACGTTAGTATTAAATCCTGCATAGTCGGCCAAGTATGCATCAAAATTGGTCCTCCCTACACGAGATGACTTGCCCGCTGCCCCGTCATCGGACCCAGCATCCTCATATGTCCAAGCTCGGCTCCCGCTTTCATCCTCCTCACCACGCTCCACCAAGTTCCACAGCTTCGTTACCTTCATCTTCATCCCCTTTGGTTTTTCGGGAACTCGCACTATTCTGGACGCGAAAACCAACGTCTGAGGGTCATGGCTAACATCATCCTATTTTGGCGCATAGCCGCACATCATAGCGAGGCTAGTGATAAAAGTGTCGTGGGATATCGGAACGGGCCTCTCCTTGCCCATCTTATTGACGTTCCTTACGCTGCGTATAATGAGGGGGTAAATCTGAACTGGCCTCTACCTCTCCATACACCAAAGTGTGTATAACTCATCCTTATTCAAAAGTGTCGGCTCTTCCTTGCCGAGCACGTAATGTGAAAAGAAATGATAAGCCGCGTAGAGCGCGTTGTCCTGAACCATGGTCAGAGGGTACTGGTTTCTTGCCTCGCCCCCCGGGAGCTTGATCTCCTCCCAAAATCTTCGCTCGTTGTATGCGTCGCCACGTTCATCGAAGGTTATTCTCCCATTAATATCGAAGTATGACTCAATCGCATCGGCGTCAAAATTCTGTTCTTTGTCCCCGAAATGACACATAAGTGTGAAATAGGCCAAAATCTAGATGTTTGAGTAGAATTCGAGCATCAATTGCTCGTAGGCCGGGACTCGAGTCCGAGCCCACTCAACACAGCTGAGGGCCTGAATGCAATGCATGAAGTGCTCGGCGAAAGGATCATTCCGTTCGGCCATCTCGAGCCAATACTCGATGTCGATCACCATCGGTCGGATAATCATCCGATTTGTCAAAGAATTATATAATTCGACCTCATCTTCGTAAATCTTGAATTTGGCTCCCATCTTCTTCTCTACATTCTTGCGCTTTTTCAAGGGCTGAGTTGATGACATGATTTTGGTTTTGAAGAAAAACAAATTACCGGAATGCGGCTCAAAGTTCAAATTTGCCGAATTGCGGCTAGGTAATTATTGTCGGACTGCGGCTAAAAGATGGTCGGAATGCGACCTCGGGTGGCTTGGAAAAGATCAAAAAGATCTGCCGGAAAGAAGATGCTAACGGCTGTATTAGCGGTAGCATTAACCACTAGGTCTAACCGCTAAGAAGTCAGCGGTCTGGTTAGCGGTTTCAGTAACCATTAGTGTTACCGCTAACCTTTCATCGAACACCTTGCGGGCAGAAAATCTCGCTGGCGTTTTTCAACCCAAACCCAAACAAAACTCAACCAAAATAACACAAACCCTGCAAGCTCAATCCCAAACAGTTCAAATCAAGTTAAAGGACCAGCCACTCTTACCCACTTGCCGAGAAGATGTCCGCTTCACCTTGCTTCGTAGTTCCAGTAGAAGAATATGGCCGGAATGCGTCCAAAAACACGTCCAAATATGTTGGAATCTTTTGGAATGCGGCGGATTGTTCTTGGCGGAAAAGAAAATTTGTGATTTCTCTGGTGAGATATCGTATGCCAGCGATGGTTTAGCGGTTTGTATCTTGGAATAGCGGGTAGGGTTTAGAAATTAAACGAAAGCCCCGATTTTTGATTTTTAAAGCTTCTATTGTCGGGGCCGGGCTTTTAATGCGCTAGTGGTAATCTTAGTGGTTGGGGTTACCGCCTAACTCGACCGCAATGTTTGTTGTTAATGGTAGCCTTAATGGTAAGGGCCTACCGTTAAATACGAAAAACCGCAAAACTCACGAAAAAGTTAAAACATTCGAGCGTAAAGTATTAAGAACATCAAATCGTACGAACTTAAAATATTTATTATAGAAAATCGTGATCATAAAACATCGAACATAAATAAAATTAGAAATAACAATAAAAATAAAAACCTAGATAAATAGGATAAAAATCCTAAAGACTCAAAAATAAAATAAAAATTGCTGACTAGAACTAGCTGCTTTAAACATCATAGGGGTTCATGCTACTAGAGCTATAGGATTAGTTGGGTCCATAGAGTAAATCCTTGAGTTCTTCGATCCTTGCATCTGCCTCTGCCAGAAGTTCCTCCATCTTGGCTAAGTTAAAGAGGTGTGTTGCTTCGTTGAGCAGAAGATCGTGATTCTCGGCCATTAATTCAACCACCTTGGCATTCGCATCCACCAAATACCCCTTCAGATTGGCAATAGTAAGAGCAAATGATGCTTCATCAAACAAAAGGTCGATATTCTCAGACCTCAAATCTCTATTCGTCTCTCTAGCTTCGTCCAATTGATTTCGTAGCTCTTCCAAGGCCTCTTCATGTTCTTCTCTTCGCACCCATCCACGCTCCCGGTTGGCAGGCGTTACCTGGATTCACTTCATCTTGATACCGAGGTTAATGATAAAATTTTATGTCGGGAGGTGATCAAGATGTGGCAAGAGCTTGAAGGATTTATGAATAATGGAGTGCTCAAGAGGGGGGGGGGGGGTATATAGGAATTAATAGTCTTGAAAACAGGAGTCCTAGATTCTCTCTTAATATAAATAAGGTAGGAGTTAAAAAAGCTCCCTAATCAAAATAAGACTCTCAAAGGAAATAGATCTAGAGTTTTAATTAATCCAGAATTCGCCTAGACACTTATCATAATAAAACTTACCTTGTGGGAAAGAGTTCCAAAAAATCACAGCCCCGAGAATCTCTAAAATCCGCGGATTTGGCAACGTTAGCAGTAGCCTTAGGGGTAAGGTCTACCGCTAGGTTGATCATTAACTGTCTCTGAAGGTGGCTAGCGATTTGGCTAACGACCGGCTTGCGTCGTAAGGACCTGCAAATACACGCTAGCGGTGGCCTTAGCGGTTAGCACCACCGCTAGATCCGCCGTTAAAATTCTCTGTTCGTGGTTAGCAGTAGCCATAACAGTTCGGTGCTACCGCTAAGTGGGCCTTAAAACTCTTTGTTTCCCGCTAGCGGTGGCCTTAGCGATTGCAGCCACCGCTAATACCACCATTAAACCCCATTGTTTGCAACTAGCGGTAGGTGTAGCGGTCGATCTTTGTCATTAAGCCTGGGGAAGTCGCTAATGGTAGGGTTAACGGTAATAGCTACCGCTAACCTACTGCTATGTCTCTGAATCTAGCAAATTTTTCATCTTTTCTGCACATCGACACTCGCATAAACATACCACAGAAACTAACTAAATCAAATAACATATATACATGGCACAAAAGAAAGAAAAAATTAAAAGAAAAACAAAAGAGAAAAGAAAAGAATACAAATGCTTGGGTTGCATCCCAAGAAATTCATCGTTTAACGTTGATTGCTCGACAAGAACTCTAGCGATTAATTTTCAGCCGGAGGTGGATCTACAAACTCCACTACGTCACGATCTTGGATTGTCATCATCCCATCATGATAGAGTCTCACTCTATGTCCATAACTTGAAAAGCTAAATCCTTCTTCTCATCGTACAGAGTGACCGCTCCAAAGATTTTTATTTCTCTAATCACAAACGACCCACTCCATCTCGAATTGAGCTTACTTGGAACCAACTTAAATCTAGAATTATAGAGCAAAACTAACTTTCTAACCTCAAATTGTTTATCAACAATTCTATGGTCGTGATGTTCCTTCATCATTTTCTCCTGCCTCCATGCGTTATCGTACGCTTCGTTTCTGATTTCTTCAAGCTCGGTCAGCTCTAGCTTCCTATACTCGCTCTCTTTATCAACAATTCTATGGTCGTGACGTTCCTTCATCATTTTCTCCTGCCTCCATGCATTATCGTACGCTTCGTTTCTGATTTCTTCAAGCTCGGTCAGCTCTAGCTTCCTATACTCGCCCTCTTCATCGTAATTCATATTTAGCTTGCAAATAGCCCAACTTGCTCTATGCTCTAGCTCGACTGGCAAATGACACGCCTTCCCATAGACAAGCCGGAAAGAGCTTATATCAAACAGTGTTTTATATGTTATTTTATACTCCACAGTGCATCAATAAGTTTTGTCGCCTAATCCTTCCTATTCGGCCTCACTGTCTTCTCGAGCATGACCTTCAGCTGGCGATTACTAGTTTTAACTTGCCCAGAGGATTGAGGATGATATGGAGGGGCTACTTTATGCCGAACCCCATATTTCATCATCAACCTTTCAAAAGCTTGGTTGCAGAAGTGACTTCCACCATCACTTATTATTGTTCTCTAGATTCCAAACCTACTGAAAATGTTCTCTTGCAAGAATTTAAGCACTATCCCAGCATTTGCTTTGCGCGCTGGAATCGCCTCTACCCAATTGGACACGTAGTCCACTCCTACCAATTTGTACTCGAAATGTCCACTCTTGGGGAATGGCCCCATGAAACCTATGCCCCATACATCAAAAATCTCTACCACCTGATTAGGCACCATTGGCATCTCATCCCTCTTACCTATATTTCCAATTCGTTGGCAATTATCGCACGTCTTACAATACTCATACACGTCAGCAAATAAGGTAGGCCAATAGAACCCGGATTGAAGGACTTTAAATGCTGTCTTTTGAGATCTGAAGTGCCCTCCAAGATCATGGCAAAATGCAGGATACTTGACATTTCATCATCAGTGATGCATCTTCTGCTCATTCCATCCTTAGAGCGTTTGAACACGTACGGATCATCCCAAATGTAACTCCTGCACTTATGTCAAAACCTCTTCCGTTCTTTGTAGGATAAATGGTTCGGCACAATGTTGCAAGCAAGATAATTCACTATGTTGGCATACCAAGTAGTAACTAAATTCTCAAGAGTATAAGCATTCTCATATGGGAATAAATCATCAATCATAATCTGCTCATTCACATCATTCTCAATTACCATCCTAGATAAGTGATTAGCTACCACATTTTCACAACCACGCCTATCTTTAATTTCTACATCAAATTCTTGCAATAATAAAATCCATTGAATAAGGCGTGGTTTACTTTGAGGTTAAACAAATAAATGGCGCAATGCAGCATGATCAGTATGAAAAATTACCTTTGCTCCTAAAATATAAGATCTAAACTTATTCAGTGAAAACATAAAGGCTAGCAGTTCTTTTTCAGTGGTGGTGTAATTATGTTGGGCATCGTTCAACATATAACTAGAATAATATATAAACTTAAGTAATTTATCCACATGTTGCCCTTAAAAGGACCCTACAGCCTCATTGGACATATCACACATGATTTCAAATTGTAGGGCCCAATCCGGGGCAACAACGATAGGTGCTGATCTAAGCTTTTCTTTAAGTACATTAAATGCATCCATAAAATCTTCACCAAACACAAAAGGAGTATCTACAGTCAATAGTTTACACAGCGGGCGACTAATTTTTGAAAAATATTTATGAATCGCCTATAGAAACCTGCATGTCTAAGAAGACTCCGTACACCTTTAACATCAAGATGGGGAGGAAGAGTTTCAATAACATCAGATTTAGCTTTATCCACTTCCAACCCCTTTCTAAAAACAACATGACCCAACACAGTACCACTCTTGACCATGAAATGGGATTTCTCCCAACTCAACGTAAGACTCTTCTCAATGCAATGTTCTAACACCCTAAATAAATTGGACAAGTATTTGTCAAAAGATGAACCAGAAACTGAAAAATCATCCATAAATACCTCAAGGAAGTCATCGATGGAGTCAGTGAAAATGGATAGCATGTATCTTTGGAATGTTGTTGGGGCGTTGCATAAGCCGAACGGCATCCTTCGGAAGGAAAACGTGCCAAAGGGACATGTAAGAAGCAATAAGGCCATTCAAGAAGCAATAAAATTTGTGTCCAGCGAGCTTGTCGAGAAGTTGGTCAATGAATGGCAAGGGGAAGAGATCTTTTCTGGTGGCTGTGTTTAGCTTTCTATAATCGATACACATGCTCCACCCAGTCGTCAGTCGCGTTGGGAATATCTTGCCTCCTTTCTTCAGGACCACATGGACTGGGCTCACCCATTTGCTGTCGGCGATAGGAAAAATAATCCCTTCTTCTATTAGCTTTAAAATATCTTTCTCGACCACCTCATAAAGTGTTAGAGTCAATCTTCTTTGGTCGTCTCTTATCGGCCTCGCATCAGGTTCGAGCTCGATCCGGTGCATGAAAGTAACGGGGACTAATTCCTTTGATGTTGCTGATGCTCCATCTTATGGCTTCTTTATACTTACCCAACACCAGAACCAACTCTCTTTCCTCATTTTCCATCAATGCTGAGTATATGATGACATGTTTTGTTTTATTGGGCTCGAGGAAAATGTACTTTAAATGACTTCAATTCCCAGTAATTCGGCTACCTCCTCCCCATTTAAATTCGTCGTTGTCCACGACGTGTGACTCGTCTAAAATGGTAATTCCTTTAAGATCATGGATACAAGATGCAATCAGATCAAAAAATGAACACTCATCTCGCATGAATGCAGAAGGAGTGTTATGGATATTTTTAAGTGAGACCGATTCGCCCAAAACTGACAAAGTCATCCTCCCTCTATGCACTCAATCAATGTATGGGAAGTAGACATAAACGGCCGGCCTAACAAAATGGTGTGTTCTTTGCTTCCGTCCGGCACCTCACCAACATCGAGGATAACAAAATCGGATGGAACCACAAGTTCACCAACCTGCACCAAAACATCTTCAACAATACCTAAAGGTTGCCTGATTGATCGATCTGACAATTGGAGTCGCATTGTGGTTGGCTTCATCGTCCCAAGATCAAATTGCCTATAGAGAAAATATGGCATCAAATTAATGCCGGCTCCAAGGTCAAATATCCCTTGCGCTATTTTCCATTCCCGAGTGAAGTAGTGATACAAAAATTCCCGGGATCTTTTTCTTTCGGAGGCAACAGTTTCTTGAAAATTTCACTAACCTCATTTGTCAACTCCACGCGCCGGTTCGTCGCCAAACGTCTATCTCTTGACGCAAGCTCTTTGAGAAACTTCACATATGCTGGCATCGTCTTGATCACATCCAAAAGAGGAAGGTTAATATTCATATTTTTCAAAAAATTGTAAAGCTCCATAAATTTTTTGTTTTCCTTGGCCGGACGTAGGCGACTGGGAAAAGGAACTGTATCACAAATCGAGGTTGTTTTCTGTGCTAGCTGCAACTTCGAGGACTCATCGATTGGCGTTGGAGTAGGGACTTGGTTCGGAATTGTCCCCTTTATGGATCCCAGAACATATCGATTTGGTGACATGTGCATCTTATCCAATGTTTTAGGTAGATCTTTTTTAGGCGGAACCGGGGTTGGGATTTGGGCCACCTCTTCTTCTTCCTCATCTTGCTCGACTATGCCATTATCAATCTTCTTTCCACTTCAAAGAACATGAACAACTGAGACCTACTCTGGTTGACTTGGGAGTTTGCCTTTTTCGTTCGACAGTTTTGCTATGGATGCCGCCATTTGACCCAGTATTGCCTTAATATTTTTCAGATATTTAGAATGGTCATCGACCTTCGCAGTTAATTGTGCAAGTCCGTCTCTATTATGAATGGTCTCAGCCACTTGATTCTACTGCCACACAAAGAATTGATCATCCGATTTCATGGGAGTGGGTGCTTGCCCCTTCGAAGGGTACTTGCTCGGTAAAGGTGCGGGCAGGAACTGTGGGTCGGTTTGCGGAGGGATCGACACATGATTTGGGCTCCCAGGACCATACTTGAAATTTGGGTGATCACGCCACCCTGGATTGTATGTGTTCGAATAAGGATTATAATTCTTTGTAAATTTATGTCCGGGATTAGGTGGTTGGTTTTGATAGTTCAGAACGACGTTAACATCCTCATGTTGCCCTTCGTCGAACGTCATCGTACACATATTCACCAAATCCCCTGGTGCTCCACATTGAGCACACACTTCAATGGTTTTCTTTGAAGAAGTTATGCTTGCTAATTCGGCCTTCATGGCGGCCATCTCTTTGGTCAATTCCTCGAATCTCTTGTCTTCTTCTTTTGGTGTTACAGAAATTTCATTTAATTTTAATTTTTGAGATCGAGAGTTTATTTTCCTAGATCTTTTGCTCATCTTTTCTAATACCCTCTTGGCGTCTGTAGTAGTCAACTCTCCAAAATCTCCTCTGGATGCCGTCTCCACTTGAGTTTTATATATTGGAGATAACCCTTCATAAAAAAAATGATTAACCATACCAGGGGTGTTGTTATGATGTGGGCACGCTTGAAATAGTGCTTTATAACGCTCCCATGTCTCGTGAAATAACTCCCCATCTTGCTGATCAAAATTCGCGATTTGCCTCTTAAGTTGCCCCGTCGTCTGGGCAGAATAGTACTGGTTCACAAGTGATCTCGGCTCTAGAGAGAGAAGCCAAGATTTGGCCTTATCCTTCAGGGTGATTGGGAAACATATCATTTGTAACTCATCACGATGAATTCCCATGGCCGGAATTCTACTAACTTCGGCATAAAACTCCTGTATAAACGCCAACGGGTCTTCATGAGCATGACCATGCAGTCTGTCCCAAAACGATTACATAACTGTAAGGGCCAACCTGTAGACATGCCAAATCGCGTTTTCAAGGCTCTCGTGCGCCTCTCGAATTTCTATCTCTGTCAATAGCTCTCGCATAATTTTCTTCATGCACATATCTCTCATCAACATTGTAACGGTCGTTATGGTTATGCAGCCAGTCATCCACACATTCATTTCTGGGGTATGACCTCTCAGAGTAAGTATCACTGTCGTCGCTATGATCATTTGTCTCACCCTCTCTATCTCTATCTCTATCCTCGTATCAAGACTGGAAGCAGGCTCGGGCCTTGCTCGATCGGGACAATGAACATTGTCAATGAATGGTGCAAGCTCAGGTCGAAGTGATCTACTACCCCGTATGCACTCACCAACAAATCAAACATACCAAATGGCAACAACTTGACCCAAGTTCAATTATACAAATAGAAGGATAAACAAAAAGTAAAATGAACAAACATCTTCAAAACCTTTGCTTTGTTCCCGGCAACGGTGCCAAAATTTATTTCGAACTTTCTGCACCTAATTTTAAATATAACTTTGTCAAAGCTTGAAAGCTCGCTCGCAAGAGTACGAGTTCGCTTGTAGGTTGGTAAGTTTAAACCGATTCGATTCTCGAGGAACAAATAATCGGAAACTTGGATATTTGTTTGATCACAAAGTCACACACGAACAAGTATAATTGAGGGTTTTGTTTGTTTTTGATTTTATAAACTAAGAATTGGAAAGCAAGAGCAATTAATCAAAACTAATTAACTTGAACTAATTATCTTAAACTATTTAACCAACTAGAATTTAAAAAGCGTAGTTAACTAAAGGCTATGAACTAGGATTTTGGAATTTAAAAGGCAATTTAATAGCATGAATAAATTATCACTATAATCACCAAGCATAAATGAAAGAAACAAAATTGAAAGTTGAAAGATTTCGAACTATATTATCAGAGAAATCCAAAGTATCAAGCATCAAAAGTTCAAGATCCTAAAATAAAGATCAAATTATCTAAAGCTAAAAGCAACGGAGAACTAATTAAGAAAGCAATTAAAAAGGTTCAGAGTACTTCTTAGATCCAGAAAAAGTAGTATTTCGGAGAAAAGAACGATGATCTCGATCGAAGAACAATTCACAAACGAAAGAAAGGAGCTTAGAACTCATAAACTTGGATCTTCAATCTCGATCTTGCATCTATGTAACGGGCGATGGAAACGGGCTCTCTCTGCATCTCGGGACCCTACGAAAGTGTTGAGATGTACCCTAGATAAATTATAGAAGGGTATATATAGGTTTCCAAAACTTGGAGCACAAGTTTCCTTGTTAATTTCCGATCTGGTCCCGTTAACGGTTAGCTTAGTGGTAAGGGTTACCGTTAATTCTACCATTAACCTCTTGCTGAAAGTCTCTATCCATCCTTAACGGTCAAACTAACGGTTAAGCCACCATTAAGCCTGCCGTTAACACCTTTTTGCAGCCTCTTAATGGTGAATCTAATGGTAAGGGAACCATTAATCCTACCGTTAACTCCTCTCTGAATCTCTCTGTCATCCTTTGGCGGTTCAGATAGTGGTATAATGGCCGCTTGATTCGAGCTTTTGTGTTTGCCTACTTTATAAATAATTTTCAGAAATTTAATAGCTCACCCGCAAGAGAACGGGATCGCGTGTAGGTTGGCAAGCTTAACTCGAGTCGTCTCTCAAGGACTGACGTTCAGAATTTTTAATGTTTGTTTAATCACAATGTTTAACACGAGAACTTGTATAAAGTAGTTTTTGAAATTATTAACTATGAATCGAAAAGCAATACTAATTAACTTTAACTAATTATCTAAATTAATTAAACTAAACTAATTGACCAACTAGCATGAATTGAACTATTACTACGACTATCAAGCATATGAATTCTCAAGAACAAAATTAATTCTAAAATTCCCAAGCAATTGCATATCATAAACTAATTAACCAAGCATAAGAAATAAATGAACTAAGCATGAACAATCTCATCACCAAGCATGAACGAAGGTAAAACATAGCAACTAATTAATTATTAAAAACGAAATCTAAGGTTCAAAGCTTCAGCGATTCAATGGTTCAAACGATTCTAATTATCAAAGGGAAAGCAATAAATACTTAAAAACATAAATTAACTAAGAATTAATCTAAAAGAAATAACTAAAGTTTAGAGAACTTATTAATGACTAAAAAGTGCTGAACGATTGTTGTAATTTCGGACTATGGATGGTTGATCTTGGTCGAGAAAATCGGAGCTTGAACGAACGTCTTCGTCTTGGCACTTCAGATCTTGAATCTTCGACGTAGATCTTGAAAATATATTGGAGGGTGCTGAAAATAGGTTTTTTAACCCTAGATAGGTGTTTTGGGTCGTGGGTGTCTGTTTAATCCGAATTATGAAGGGTTTATATAGTTATTTCATGACTTGGCGCACAAGAAACCCTAAAAATCACGAAAACTGGCCGTCGCGTCGACCGGTGCGTCGATTGACGCGCGCTGATGCTCGGCGTCGCTGCTGCCTGGGTGTGCGCGTCGACTGGGCGGGTGCGTCGACTGGGTGCGTCGACATCGACGCTTCAGCAAGTTGCGTCGACGTTGCGTTGACATCGGTGCGTCGACATCGACGCTTCAGCAAGTTGCATCGACAGTGCGTCGACGCTGCGTCGACTGACGCGGATCATGGCTCGCGTCGACGGAGCGTCGACGGTCGCGTCAGTCGACGCGACTGAGCGTCTTCCTCAGTTTCTCTATCTTTTGGCTACTCGTTTCGCCGGAAAGCTTGTTCTTCTATTCTTGAACATCGAACTTCGTCTTTTACGTGCTAAACTCTTCCGGTTACTTAGCTGTAAAGTGAAAAATCACAAATAATCACTTATTTGCATCAATTACGATTAAAATACGGTAAAATAAGTCGGAACTATAAAAATACGGAATTAAGCTTAAATCATCCAACTTATACCAAAAAAAATAGCAAAAATAAACTAAAATACTAATAAAAATCAAGACAAACTCGTGCTAATCAACTACCCCACGCTTTATTGGTTTGTTCGTCCTCGAACAAACGATAGATTCAAAGTATAACAAGAAAGAAAATCAGCTCAAGCAATGAGTCGTGCTATGCTACATACATAATTTTGAAAATATAGGTACAAATCACGCAACGTCAATCACTCGACCATTATTACATTATCGCTCCAAAACAAAATCATGATTCCTCACGAAAGATAATATATAAGTGTACGCTCAAAAGCACTCAAGTATTTTCTGCATGGGACGTGTATACACTCAAATCATACAATTACATGCACAATAAATAAGCACCGAAAATCAATCTCTTTTCAATCGCAAATTAAGTGTGCTGTCAAAACTAAGAATCGGTAAGGTCTTAACGGGTTGTAATGTAAGGCTTTTTGGACGGGTATGGAATATATAAGTCGTGTGGCTAAATAACTCACCCAACCTAATCTAATCACGAAGCATTTTGCTTCACCTCGTTCAAAAATAAAAACCTCACTTAACTCTCATAACGTAGCCTTTGAACATAGGCTATTTCTCAACTCGTAACTCTAAAACCGACTTGAAGCTCAAACCATTTAAACACAATTGAAGCTCATGATATGMTTCTTATTACAACTCAACTCTTTGCCTTTAAACATTAGGCTTCATAATAACATAAACAATAAAACACRAGCCTTATTAGCGCATAGGCAATGACTTAACACGATTCACCATCCTTCTTTTTCTTTCCCTTTTTTTTATATATCCCCTTTTATTCTTTTTTATGGGATTCCTTCTTTTATTTTATTATTATTATTTTTTTAATGAAGGATGGTGGACCTTAATTACAATAATTCACAAATTCCTAATAAAGATCCCAAAACACTAATAACCAATAAAAATAATGAACTCCTACCCCACGCTTTTAATGGGTTGTAGGGGTCGACTCAAAAACACTCATGGCTATAGGCATGAATTATTTGGCTATGAGGGGCTCATTCGGAATTTATAGTGGCGAATATATATGAATATGGCCGAAAATAGGGTTTTTCTGTGCCTTAACCTCATTTTCAAAGTCAACTACACACAGCAGTTTCAAAGAGATATCAAGACTGAAACTTATTCACGCACATGCAAAGATGATAATCACTCAGGCTACTTACAGGCTTTTTGCATGAAAAAGTTTTGAATTGACGCTGCTTTTAAGGTTTCGCGAAATCAATTGCATCCAAGTACCGTTTTACAAATATATAATAATAATTTTGAAAATTTTATGCATTTATGCACGCTCAAAAGACAAAAACCTCAAATCATACTTAGCTAACTTTGATAGGCAAGCCATACAAACACAATACAGCGCAGAAATAGTGATCAATCACGTAAAATCTAGCACTACAAACCCACGAGAAATTTTAAATTTGCACAAATTTCAACTATAATTCACACTCAACCATCCCCCCCTTAAAAATTTGGCAAACTCCTTATTGCCATAAATATAAAGAAAATAAAAGTAAGGGAGATAAGAAAACATCCCTGAAAAATCGATAGTTGAGTCTTTCCAAAATGTTTGTGCAATAATCCTTCGTCTTGAACTCGTGATTGGAATTGTCTTTAATTAAAAACGATTGTAGTCAATWGTGTTGCGCGCAAGTGCCCGATGGCACATCGTGTGGAATTGAATCGGCCGGATTGCGGCTCATCAAAAGGTTGCCGGACTGCGACTAAATTGGGTCGGATTGCGACCTCGATCGGCGGAGATGAAATCATAAAATCGGATTTTCTGCACATTAACACACACATAAACGCACCACGACAATTGACACAATAAAAACAAAAATAAATCGGAAGAACAAGCTTTCCGGTGAAACGAGTAGCAAACGATCGAGAAACGAGGACCGACGCTCAGTCGCGTCGACTTACGCGACCGTCGATGCACCGTCGACGCGAGCCGTGTCAGCGAGTCATGACCGCGTCAGTCGACGCTACATCGACGTAACGTCGACGCTACTTGATGAAGCGTCGATGTCGACGCACCTATGTCGACGCTACTTGCTGAAGCGTCGATGTCGACACACCCCGTCGACGCACCTGCCCAGCCGACGCGCGCACCTGCTGACCACACCTGCCGAGCGCTGCCGACCAAGTCTGTCGAGTCCCGCTGAGCGCCAGCACGCGTCAGTCGACGCTACGTCGACGCACCGTCGACGCGATGGCCTAGAATTCGGAAATTAGGGTTTCTTGTGCGCCAAGACTTCTAATATCTATTTAAACCCTCATTATTTCGGAATTTAGGGAGGATACAGAGAGGACACGAAGACACAACACTATCCTAGGGCATTTTAGCATTCAATAACAATAAATCCACGTCTTATAACAAGATTTGGAGACGCGAATCAAGGATCGAAGTTCTACGCGTCCGAAACACCGATTTCGCGCTCAAGAACCCATCTACGCCCAAGATCAGCGTTCAAACTCCGGAATAGCTGGAGCTTTTCATTGCTCTCCTTAGTTTCAATAAGTTTTCTAAACTCTTAGATAATTTTCTAGTTAATTTTTTAGATAAATTCTTAGTTAATTCTAGTTTTAATTAGTTTATTTGTTTCTTATGCTTGGATATTGGTTAATTTAGTTTACTTATGTGATTTAGTTTATGCTTAGTTAATGGTTCTTGGATTCGTATGATTCAATTGCTAGCGATAGTTTCTTAAATTCATGCTTTTAGATATTATAATCAGTTCTAAATCTTCGTAGCGTTAATTGATAACTTAGTTATTCCTCTTAGTTGATAAATTAGAATAATTAGTTTAATCAGCTTTAGTTTACTGCTTAGTTCGTAATTGATAATCTAGTTTAAAGTAATTAGTTTAATTATAGTTTAATTATCGTCTTAGTTTATAATGATCGAATCAATCTATTCAAACCCCCAAATGTATATGTATGTTATTCGTAATTGAGAAAAACATTGAAAAGACCGAACAGTTGTTTCCTCGAGAGATACGACTCGAGTCAAACTCATCACCCTACAGTTACCTCGTACACTTGCGAGCAAATTGACGTACTTTTAAATTAATTATTAAAAATGGGGTGCACAAAAGTTTGAGTCAAAAATTTGGCGCCGTTGCCGGGGAAGCAACGAGTAGGAATTTGAGATGTTTTTCGTTTTATTTTTGATGTTTTATGTTTACTTTTAATTTGCTATATTTTTCTCATTTTTTGCTCTTGGCCTTTGCCATTTGATACGTTGACGTGTTGTTGAGTCTATGCAGGGAAGGCGATCACTTCAACTAGACCTTGTGCCATTCATTGACAACATCCACCGTTTAAATCCACCGAGACCAAGACCCGTTTTTATTCCCGAGGACGATTCCTCAACACTAACTGATTTTGCTTGCGATCAAGCTCCCGACATGATGTTAGGGGCACAATCGGTTCGAAACGGCGATTCCCCACCACGAACACCACCCCGTCCCAACCGACACGGGTATGGGAGTGAGCCGATCGTTTTGCAAGGACAACCCCTACCACGAGCTTATTGGGCTAATTATCAGCAGAACGTGGGACAAGACGAAGGGATTAACCGGCAGAACAACATGATCAACCACCAACCCAACATGGCGAATATGAGACCAAACGGGGAAATGAACAACAACGCTATTCGCCAACACAACCTCGAGAACGTGGCGTTTAGAAACGAAGATTTTATGCAGCGAAACGCCTATGTTAACAATCAAAGGCACGTAAACGAGTGGTTGGAGAATCAAGACCACGGATACGAGCAAAATAATTTCGGAAGGAGATACGAGCGTGAGCACCAATATGCACTTGACCACTACGAGAGAGTTAATGAACAAGTTAGAAAACCAAGGGGAGATCGAGCACTTAGACAGCGCGACTTGGCACGTCCAAAGGTTGTACCCTTTAGGTCTGCCATTCTTCTTGGACCGACCGCGAGGGCAGTGGAAATTAAACCGCATCAACTCAACCTACTCCCAACCTTTCATGGGAATGAACATGAAGACCCCTTGGCATTTTTAAATTATTTTGTTGATGAAGTTGGCCGATTCGTAGTTCATGGCCTTCACCAAGAGGAGGTCCAGATTATTTGTTTCCCGTACAGCTTGAAGGACAAGGCGAAGTCATGGCTACTGTACTTAGAACCTGGTTCGTTAACCGACTGGGATATGATTAGCGAAAAGTTCCTAAACCAATATTATTCAGCCCAAACAACGGGGCATCTTTAGAGGCAAATTGCTACTTTTGAGCAGTTGGAAGGAGAACTTTTTCATGAAACGTGGGAGCACTACAAGACACTTTTGCAGGCTTGCCCCCACCACAACTATTCTCCGGAGATGACTAACCAGTTCTTTTTCGATGGTTTGTTGGACCATGGGAAACGAGAGGTAGAGATAGCAGCGGGAGGAGATTTTGGAGATTTGACAGCACACGAGGCAAGAAAAGTGTTGGAAAAGCAAAGCGAAAAGTCTAGACAAACCAATTCTCGGCCTCGTAAGATGAGAGTTAACGAAGTTTCCATCCCCGACCCTAATTTAGATGATGAAAAGTTAGTTAAGGCGAAGTGTGCAGAGATTTTCGACGAGAAATTAGCTGCTTGGAAAGCCGAGCGAGCTAGCAAGGCCACTGCACAGAAAATGGCTGCGAATTGCAACTAGTGTGGATCCCTCTAGCATTTAGCAGACGCATGTCCTAACAACAGTGAGCAGCAAGAGGAGGTTAATGCGATCAAAAGCTATTCGAACCAAAAGAAGTACACGCCACAACGTGACAATCCTCTTTTCAAGTGGGGTCCGGGCAATCCAAATCATATGCCACCTGACCCACAATATCCACCACCACAATATGCTCAAGCACCACCAGTGCCACCGTTACAAAATAACTTTCATACGCAAGGGCAGACGTCAAGTACAAGCCAACCGAACGATCAGCTGCTGGTTTGGCAGCAAAATCAAGTAGTCGAGACGATCAGTAATAGAGAAGGACTTACGAAGGTGAACGCAAAGATTGACGAACTTTCAAAGAAGGTGAGCGGAATTGACCATCTTTCCGGCATTGTGCATGATCTAGCTAAAAACATGGATAAAATGGAGAGAACTATAGGACAAATAGCAACTGATATTGCTAGGTCAAATAAGGAGAAAGACAAGCTTCCAAGTCAACCAGAGCAAGCGTCGGCGATTCACGTCCTACGCAGTGGGAAGACGATCGACAATGGCGTAACAAATCAAGATGAGGAGACTGTTTCTAAACCAGAGGACAAGCTACACAAATCCGCCAATAGATATGTTCCTTGTTCTATTCAAGGGAAAATTCCGAGCGACACCTATGGCAACAATGAACCGCCGCAACCGAAGCAAACAACGATGCAATATAAGGATGCTGTTCCTTTTCCGAGCCGATTACGTCCAGCAAGGGAGAACAAGAAGTTTATGGAGTTGTACAATCTCTTGAAGAATGTGAATATAAACCTTCCACTTTTAGAAGTGATCAAGACGATGCCCGCCTACGTCAAGTTTTTTAAGGAACTTGCCTCGAGAGAGAGACGTTTGGCGACAACTCAATACATTCCGTTACCGAAGGAAGTTAGCACAATTTTCAAGAAACCATTACCACCTAAGGAATGCGATCCTGGCAGTTTTTGCATAACGATTTCACTAGCTAATGGGAGAAAGGAAGTAGGTATGTTGGATCTTGGAGTGGGCGTTAATCTAATGCCTTATTCGCTTTATCAAGATTTTGATCTTGGACCCCTCAAACCGACAGCTATGTGCCTACAGTTGGCCGATCGATCAACTCGACGACCTTTGGGGATAGTCGAGGATGTTCTAGTGCAAGTTGGAGAGCTCGTACTACCGGTAGATTTTGTTGTTATGGGCATTGGTGAAGTCCCGACTGAGGACAACAAGCACACCATTTTATTAGGGCGACCGTTCATGGCGACTTCCCATACTCTTATTGATGTTCATAAAGGGAGAATGACGATGACCGTTTTGGGCGAAATAGTGACCTTTTCTCTGAAAGATATTCACAAMACTTCCTCTCCTATTATGCAAGAGGAAGATTCATTCATTGACCCCGTTGCATCATGCGTCAACAAATTATGAGAGATCGCAACTTTGAACAAGTTAGGCAACGGAAACGACACCGGAGTTTCTATCAAGGGAAGGAACAAGCAAGTCAATTCGTGTAAAGATTATGAGTCCTATGAACATATGCATTTAAGTGGAGAAGAATTGATCGAGTTGTTGGGAATTGACATACGCGACATCGTAGCAGGATTTGGAGAAAATTTTGATGAGGAATGTTCGCACAAATTCGAGCAAAAGGTGGAGTCGAAACCACCAATAAATCACCCAAGGCACGATTTCCTCGACCATAGCGAAAATTTCACTTTCAAAAAGAACACGGGCGAGGTGTGTTTAGGCGATTGGGCGAAGGAGATGAAGAAATCAAGAAAGGTTCGCACGAGTGAAGTCAAGAACTTGCAATTTAAGGTTGGAGAATTAGTCTTGTGTAATAACGAACGTAAGTACGACCCAGCCAATTTTGGATCTTCATGGAGCGGACCATTCTCGATTAAAGAATTTGATGAGTACGGCGTAGCCACGTTGTACGATGAGATTGGAAAATCGTCCTTTCAAGCTCACAAACATAGATTGAATCCTTATCATGACGGACGAGGTAAAAATAGCAATCGCAAGATGGTGGAGTTTGGAGATCCACCGTACGTTGAAAGATAAATGAGCAAGATAGCGTCGAGCAAGCGACGTTAAAATTTGCGTTTCTCGGGAGGCAACCCGAGCATTTGTATCCTTTTGTACCTTATTTTCATTTTATTTAATTTTTATTTTTGATTTTTACTTGTTTAAGAACAGATGGAGAACTCGGACGAGGAGAATTGAACGAACGAGCGAAGGAAAAGACGCGTAGGAATCCGCCCACGTCGACGCCGAGCACCTGCTCGCGTTAGTCGACGCAGCGTCGACGCGAAATGCCGAGAATTTGTCTTCTGTCGCGTCGACCGACGCGGCGTCGACGCCAGATGCCTGGAAATCTACTGACTGTCGCGTCGACTGACGCGGCGTCGACGCGACCCGCGGACCGGCCCAGAATGTGTTTTCATTCGGGTTTTGACTCACCAACCCGACCCATATTTGGTTGACCCGCGGAAAAACCAGGAAACTGCTTTTAAAAGAAGCCCTTTTGCCCCTCTTCTCACTTTTCCTCCTTTTCTAACTTGAAAATTTTGATTTTCTTACTCCTTTCCAAGTTCTTAATTTTTTTTTCAGATCTCCGAGCACTCAACCAATCAAAAACCCAGGAATTCAAACCATTACCCAGAAATTTGATCAACCAACTTTCATACAAGGCAGTTCTCCAAAACGAGCTAGGTAGGTTTGAAGCAAATTCGGGTAATTCCGGGCAACTCTTGTGTTTCTACGAACAATCAACGAGGTACTTCGCTTGAAACTATCTTAGGATCATATTATTGTTGTTGTTGGTTGTGTGGGAAGTTTTTGGTGCTAGAGTTACTCAAGTTCTTAGTTGGTTGAACACGCACGCCAAGTGTTCGACGAAATTCCCCAAAGAAGCACAAAGTTTTATTTTCAAGGTTTTTCAATCCCGTTCGTCCTCGAATTGTTTAATTATGTCTCGAGCGGGAAAACGCAAGGATATTTTGGGGAAATATGGAGCACCGTTCCCGATTTTTGATAAAAAGGAAGGGGACATGTTCAAGAACATTCAATAATGGGGTTTTGCTACTCATAGGACTTTGAACGTCCAAGGAATTGCGGATGAGGCCTCGAATGGGTCGGACCACCACACCGATCTTTCGCGTTATGTAGATGGCCTCGGGTGTGGGTACTTCGCCCAAATGCACCTTCCCGGTTTTAGAGAACTCATGCTCGAGTTTTTTTCCACTTTGGCGATCCGGAACGACGAGACGTTCACTTGTCGACTAGGAGGGAATGATGTTAGTGTGGACGAGGAGATTTTTGGCAACATTTTCGGTTTCCCGACCGTAGGGGACCACCCGGTTGGAGTTCAAGGGTTCGATTTAGCCTCCTTTTGGGGAATGATTACCGGGGGTAACGTTGGCGAT
This sequence comes from Phtheirospermum japonicum, assembly GCA_014905375.1. NCBI lineage: Eukaryota > Viridiplantae > Streptophyta > Magnoliopsida > Lamiales > Orobanchaceae > Phtheirospermum > Phtheirospermum japonicum. Next base: position 498,695 of record BMAC01000207.1, on the reverse strand, counting down.
TGTAAGCGATTCCCGTGTTCTAAGATTCAAGACGGCGCACTCTACATCGCCTACAAGGTCCTTGGCCACATTATACTTTGCAAAAACGAGGCAACTTACGCGACCAAGGCCGAGCTTTATGTTCTACAATGCCTCGTTGATGGTCGTCAAGTCCGGTTGTACCCGCTTATTTTTCTAGGACTTTACAATGTCACCAAAGGTACTCCAGAAAGCAAGTCGCCACTTCTCTCATTTGCGCCATACATTACCGGCCTCGCCCGTCACTTCGGGTTCGATCCGGCCGCAAATGGACTTAGCCCACTCGGGACCACTTCATTACCTCTTACGCGTGCATCGGCACCCCGAGTGAGGTCGTCGACTAGAGGAGGATCTTCGTCTCGATTACACGATGACGACGACGATGGCGACGAGGATATGGAGCAAGCCCGCCGTTCTACTTCGGGCCCGAGTCCCGATTGGAGCCAATTTTTCGAGGAAAACCGGGCATTTCAAGTGAAGATGTTCTATAAGCTTCAAATCATCGACGAGAAGATCGACACAAATCACGAGAAGAACCGTCGTAGTTTGAAGAAGATGAGTGCTCGTATCTCGAAGCTCGAGGAGCGTTTCGAGGCTGCTTATCTGACGCCGAGCATGGACGTCGACGAGAACCCCGAGGATGATGAGTCCCGCGAGTTCTAAGTCTTTTATCTTTATTTTCATTTTTATGCTTTATTTTAAAAAAAAAATGAAAAATATAAAATCCAAAAATATTGTTATTTTCTTTGTTTTTGTGTGTTTTATTTTTCTTTTAGGGCAATTCATATCACGTACGCTGAATAAGTGGCCAATTACACAAATCACAACTAGCGGCTCGACTACTATTATTTCAGGGATATTTTCTTTTTCCTTCCTCTTTTTGATTTTTGGATGTATTTGTGGCAATCCGGAGATTGCCCGGATTTTTAGAGAGGGGGGTGGTCGAGTGTGATTTGTATTGATTAATTCTGTAATTTTATTTGATACTTGGCCTGTAATAATTATATGCTTAAACGTGATTAATTGCTATTTCTACGCTTAATTGTGTTTGTATGGCATGCCTGTCGAAGTTGACTAAGTATGATTATTTGTTTTCGTCTTTGAGCGTGCATAAATGCATAATTTTTCAAAATTTATTATTGTAAAATGGTACTTGCACGCAATCGATTTCGCAAAACCTTAGAAGCGACAATGTAATAATGGTCAAGTGTTTGACGTTGCGTGACTTGTACCTATATTTTCAAAATTACGTATGTAGCATAGCACGACTCTTTGCTTGAACTAATTTTCATTCTAGTTATACTTCGAAATTATCGTTTGTTCGAGGACGAACAAACCAATAAAGCGTGGGGTAGTTGATTAGAGTAGATTTGTCCTTATTTTTATTAGCTTTTTAGTTCGTTTTTATATTTGTTTTTGGTATAAGTTGGATGATTTAAGCATAATTCGTAATTTTATAATTCAGCTTATTTTACCGCATTTTGATCTTAATTGATGCAATTAGGTGATGTTTCGTTGTTTTTCACCTTACAGCTAAGTAACCGGAAGAGTTTAGCGCGTAAAAGACGAAGTTCGATGTTCGAGAATAGAAGAACAAGCTTTCCGGTGAAACGAGTAGCAAACGATCGAGAAACGGAGACCGACGCTCAGTCGCGTCGACTGACGCGACCGTCGATGCACCGTCGACGCGAGCCGTGTCAGCGAGTCATGACCGCGTCAGTCGACGCTACATCGACGCAACGTCGACGCTACTTGATGAAGCGTCGATGTCGACGCACCTACGTCGACGCAACTTGCTGAAGCGTCGATGTCGACACACCCGTCGACGCACCTGCCCAGCCGACGCGCGCACCTGCTGACCACACCTGCCGAGCGCTGCCGACCAAGTCTGCCGAGTCCCGCGGAGCGCCAGCACGCGTCAGTCGACGCTACGTCGACGCACCGTCGACGCGACGGCCCAGAATTCGGAAATTAGGGTTTCTTGTGCGCCAAGACTTCTAATATCTATTAAAACCCTCATTATTTCGGATTTTAGGGAGGATACAGAGAGGACACGAAGACACAACACTATCCTAGGGCATTTTAGCATTCAATAACAATAAATCCACGTCTTATAACAAGATTTGGAGACGCGGATCAAGGATCGAAGTTCTACGCGTCCGAAACACCGATTTCGCGCTCAAGAATCCATCTACGCCCAAGATCAGCGTTCAAACTCCGGAATAGCTGGAGCTTTTCATTGCTTTCCTTAGTTTCAATAAGTTTTCTAAACTCTTAGATAATTTTCTAGTTAATTATTTAGATAAATTCTTAGTTAATTCTAGTTTTAATTAGTTTATTTGTTTCTTATGCTTGGATATTGGTTTAATTTAGTTTACTTATGCGATTTAGTTTATGCTTAGTTAATGGTTCTTGGATTCGTATGATTCAATTGCTTAGCGATAGTTTCTTAAATTCATGCTTTTAGATATTATAATTAGTTCTAAATCTTCGTTGCGTTAATTGATAACTTAGTTATTCCTCTTAGTTGATAA
>BMAC01000207.1:451236-471974 GCA_014905375.1 Phtheirospermum japonicum | reverse complement strand
CTTTGAATACATTTACCGATACTTGATCCATAAATTGAGAAGAGATTTTATTTACCTGAAACTGGATTCGAGTCTTGACATGCGGAAACTGGATTCCCAATCCCGTATCCTTGCTTCGATTTATACTTCAATTTTGTGTTCCTGATCTTGAGTGTTTTTATCAAAAAATCGATGAATTTTGAGCCAGAGATGCGGACTTTGAGCCTTCCCAAAATTTCTGCTGAAACTCGTGTTGAATATGCAGTTTTTACTGTGGATTTCCTGCAGAAATTCGTAGATTTTGCCGATTAATCTTAAAGAATTTGAAACTTTGACGATGAATCTCAGAGAATTTGGGGGATTTGGGAGGTCGGGTATTGAGACCACGTTCTAGGGGGGGGGGGGGGGGGGGGGGGTGTCTGGGTCTGTCTGGGGTGTGGGCTGGGGGGTTTGTTTCTGGGTATGGGTTTGGGTCAGGATCCGGGTCAAGTTAGAAAAATAGTAAAAACTGGTCTCATTCTATGAGACCGGTCTCACCCAAGACCTACTCAAATTTAATCATTATAATATAATTATCATGGACTAAAGTTAATATTACAACTATAAAATTAAACCAATATGTTTTATATGTATAATTGAACTGTAAAATTAATATGAGATTTTGACTTAATGTTGAAAATAATGTTCATTAAAACATACCATCAATAGTAAGATTTGTCTTTTTGGCATTTCTTCTCCTTGGCGGTTTGGGAAGTAGTGTAACACTCTCCAAATCTATTACACGGGTTGTTGTCATGCTTATTCCATTAGATGAATAAGATGTCAAAGCATTTTCACCAAGCAAACTCAACTGGGATTGCGGAACTATAATGTTTTCAACTTGTATTGTAAATAAGTTTACAATTATCAATTTGTTTGAAATTTAAAATAAAGTGTAGTTGATTCATGTATTAAACAATTATTAATGGTAACTGAAATTAGAAAAACAATCAACTATCATAATATAAAAATCAATGTACTATATAATTAAAATAAATTTTGACTTAATTTAAAATAAAAATTAAGTATGACATGAATGCTTTTAAAATTACCGTCTTTAGCAACATTTACTTTCATAGGCGGCCTTCCCCTTCTTGGTTTTGAAATTATCGATCTTTTTTCAAATCCATTATAATTGATGCCACAGTGTTCATTTCACTCAATGCTGGGTTTGCACTTGTATTGATATAGAAACAAATTACATTATTCTATGAGGTCAATTCAAATAAATAAAAGGTATTAAATCATAATAATATCAATAAATACATGTTTATAGATAATAAAATAAAACTTAAATTATATTTTGTTTTTCATTTTTGTATAATTTAATTAGAAAAAGTTGTCAAATTATTTTTGATACATAAACATATTGATAGTCAATAAAACAATATTAAATACAAAAGCATTATCTGTAATCATGTTCATTATAATCATGCTATAATATGAACACAAGTTAAATTAAGACTTCATATAAAATAGAAAATAAATAAAATATGAATGTTATTACATTAGATGAATAGGATGCGGAAGTATTTTAAACCAAACAAACTCAATTGGTATTACAGAACTATAATATTTTAGACTTGTACTATGAATAAGTTTACAGTTATCAACTTGATTGAAATCTAAAATCACATGTAGCTAATTTATGTATTAAAATAAATTTTAATGATAATATAACTTGAAAAAAAAAAATCAACTATTTATAAATGAAAACCAGTGTAATATATAACTAAAACAAGAATGACTTAATTTAAATAAAATTTAAATATGACATGAATACTTTCAAAATTACCGTGTTTAATAAAATTTGATTTCAGAGGCGGTCTTCCCCTTCTTGATTTTAGAATTGGTTGATCTTTTTCCAATTCTATTATAGTTGGTGCCATTGCACTCGATCCTGAGTTTCCACTTGTATTGTTTTGCACGATTTCTGAGATAATAACAAAATGCATTATTTTATGAGATCAATTCAAATAAAAATTATTGAATAGTAATAATATTTGATAAATAACATTTTGATGGCCAATAAAATAGATATTAAATTATATTGTGTTGAGCATTTTGGTATAGTTTAACTAAAAAGTGGTCAAATTATTTTTGACACATAAAATTGATGATAGTCAATAAAACATTATTAAATACAAAATCATTTTCTACAATCATGTTCATTTGAATTGTGCTATAGTAACATAAGTTAACAATATAATTAAATATTCATATTATTATTATTATTACTACTACTTATTACTGTTATTTAGAGAACAAATCCTAATAGTTATTATAAAAATATTTTTTTGGCAAATCTTAATAATTATTTGATATATTTCTTTTTGTTATAAAAGTTGGAATCTATTTTAACAATTTTAAGAAAACTCTTATATAATTAAAAAAAACTATTTAAAAAGTTATAAACAAAAAGAAATAAAAAATAAGTAATTAGGGTATCTATCTTAATTATGTTAAGAAAATTTCTATATAATTATAAAAATAAAATGGATGTATGAGATTATTTCTATTATTTTGTTTATTTAACTAAATTCATTTGCCCTGTGTGACAACTAGTAACCAATCCTGACCATTGAATCTCATTAAATGGATGGAAGAGATTATTTCTATTATTTTATTTATTTAAACTCAATAATATGCATTGCAAATTAATAATATGTCGTGCTAATTAATGAGCAATGCAGTGCTATTCTTTCAGACAAGTGATGTTAATATTTAGCTATACATTGCTAGTATTGTCCAAAATTTTAAAACTAATAATGAATTTTTTTCCCCTTACATTTTTTCATATGCATATATATCTTAAATTGTGGATAATTCAAAAAGAATTGTTTTGATATATTTTTCATCTAAAACGAATAACAAACGAGTGAGTTATGGTATTTTAAATATTTAAGTATTTTTTTCGAATCTTGAATATGCCTACGTGGCATTGACTTGTAGACCAAATTTGAGTTGTTTTATTTAAAAAAAAAATAGAATCGCAGTGCTTTTATAGAGCATTTACAGTGCTTTTTATATTGTGCGGCGGTGCTATGTTATAAGCCATTGAGATTTATCTCATTCGATCTTATACATCCATCTTATTTGATCTAAAGGCTGACATTGACACACATGGCAAGGTTCTCACTGGAACACTTCCTTCTATATACGTGTGTGTGTGTATGTGCAAACGCGCATGTGTGCGTGTATTTCGGTTTCACAGGTTTTTATCTTCAGTCGTTGTAAATGGGGCATTATGGGCAGTAAGTGAATTGCGAAAATAGCCTTTTATGATTAAACTTGTACTCATTTAAATTGATAGAACCGAAATTACATAAATTTAAAATTTATGGGATAAAATTGATTCACTATACCGTGGACCTGGGTGCACCTTACAAGATACACCAGTAATTTAACTATCATCACATATAACTGTTACATATAATTACATAACTGGTACATATTATCACATATAACTGATAAAATCCTAAATTGTAAAACTAAACCCTAAAATGGAAACCTAAACCCTAAAAATGGAAAATTGAACCCTAAAATGAAAAACAAAACCCTAAACCCTAAATCTTGATCATATTTCATCACACATAACTGACATATATTATCACGTATAACTGACATATATCATCACATATAACTGTTACGATAATAGATTTTTGTTGGGACCCTAAAATTGAATACTAAACATTACAATGGAAACTAAACCCTGAAATGGAAAACTAAACCCTAAAATAGAAAAGTAAACCCTATAATGGAAAACTAAACCCTAAATTCTGATTTTTTATCATATATCATCATATATAACTGTCACATATCATCACGTATAACTGACACATATCATCACATATAACTGACATATATCATCACATATAACATATAAATGATACATATCATCACGTATAACTGACACATATCATCACATATAAATAGACCGATAATATATTTTTGTCGGGTGCACCTAACAAGGTGCACCCAGATACATGTAATAAAATGCCGAAAAAATTGGTGTGGGGTGGGTGGCGTGAGCATATATAACTAAAATCTAAAGAGTTACATGACCATGTACATATTAGGGGTTTGGTAGTGGAAAATGACTGATGAGAACAAGAATTAAAGTTGTGATAGGTAATTATACCATTATGAGTCTGATTGTCATATATTATTAAATCCATTAATTCCTACAACGGTCGACCCTGACAATTTGAAAAATCGGGGACGGTCGACCCTGACAATTTGAAAACTCGGGGCAAAAGATAAAAACGAGAATTTTAATAGAATTAATTTATCAATTGTTTCCTTTTTATGATTAAAAAAATATATTTTGTTTCTTGCAACCAGATTCATTTATGTTGTGATAACACAATTGTTAGTATAAACTCAAAAAATAAAACTAAATAACAATAAATATCCTATAACCAAAAGAGCGCGGAAGGTGAACATGTCGGGAAAGTTAAGAGCGTTGCGTACCGGTTTCGAAAATAAATGTAAAGTCAAAATCATTCTGAGTGAAGGTAATTTGTTGGGGAGAAAATAGACTTCCCACCATAGCTTGCAAACCCCCAGGTGGAATGGAATTTGGGGCGTTCGCCGCACTAACAACTCTCGGTGGGCCAAGGTCCCCCTACTCAAAACTAAGAGGCACTACTGCAGAAACAGTATACGAAGGCGGCTTATTAACGGCGGTTCTGGGAAAACCGCCGTTAAATATATTTTAACGGCGGTTTTTCAAGAACCGACGTTAAATATTATATTTTAACGGCGGGTTTTTTGATAACCGCCGTTGATTCCTTTATTCCCACGGCGGTTTTATATGAAACGCCGTAAAAACCCCAACATTCTACGTCGGTTATTCTAGAACCGACGTAAAACTGGATTCCAGCTAATTTTAACGGCGGTTTGAAAATAACCGCCGTAGAATGTATATATAAAATAAAAATAGAAATCACAAAATCTAAAGCCACGTCATGGATCCTGGTACTCGTTGATCTACTTCTCCACCGTCCATTCCAAACAAGACTATTGATCCCCCTTCCTTTCTCTTTCCCTCTCCGTCATTTTTCCAACCAACCCTACCCATTAATTAACCTCACCGTCGCGACCAGCTGAAGCTCCGCCACCTCTGCCGCGAGGTCGGAGTTCTCCTGGAAATCAACGGCGCAGAGCAAATTTTCATCAAAAAACCTTTGATTCTCTCTAAATCTTTCTAAAACGGGCGCGGATCCCCTTTTGGGGAAAAAAATGGCGAAACTCCGTCCGGCCCTCCTCCGGCCAATTTCGACGTGCACAGGCCACCTCTTCATGCCGTTGATGCTTCCCCAGATATCAATTCCAAAAACCGTGCTCCCATTTTGGCGTATTCGAAACTTGCAGACTGCGATCCCCTTTTTCGAAAAAAGGGTGAACCTCCGGCCGGCGTCTCTCCGGCCAAATTGTACATGCTCCATCCTTCCCCACATGATGTTGATGCTAACCCAGGTACCAATTTCAAAAGACGAGCTCCAATTGTGTCTGTTGGTGACATTGTATATGTAATCGGAGTGTACAAATTTTGACTTCTTTTTTATGTTTGGTGTATATTTTTGTGGTTTGGACAATTATTTATGTTTGTGTTTGTTTTTACGATTGCTGGAGATGCCAGGCCAACTGGGCCGACAACCGCTTCTGCCTCGCCGACTGCGGCCTGGGCTTCGGCTATAAGGCCATGCCGTGATCCAAAAGGGGCTTCGGCTATAAGGTCAGGGACGGAATCGACCACTTCGGCCTCAGGGGAAGGAGCGATGGCAATGGGATATCCATCTTCGGATCCCAGGACATTTGGATCGACCACGTGTCCATGACCAAATGTAGGTAAAGTTTTTTGTTTATTTTTCTTGAAGTTTGAATTAGAAATATCTTAAGCTTATCATGATTGATTATTCAAAGTGATGTTTTGGTTAATATCCGGCCAGGGGCTTGCATTTATAGTTGGTGGTGGTTGAGAAATGATTTTATATTAAGATTTCTTCAAGTCGGATTATTTGTAAATGGCGCTTGAGAAATGATTTCATATTAAGATTGTTTGTGCGGATTAACTTAGAATTTACAGCAATCTTATGAGAATAACAGCAAGGTTTGCACTTTGAAGAGCATCTCCTGCACTTGGATTCTCGCTCATGGTAATTATACCTTGATTTAGGATTTCCAAGGTTTTTTGTTTGTTGGCGTTTTTGGTTTCTTAATTTCTAATTCCAAGTTTTAAATGAAATGAATCGTCAGGAAGAAGATTCTGACTGGTGGGGAAAAAAACCACCTGAAATAAAGACTTTGCTAGTAAGTTACTCGACTTGTTAATGCACCTTTTTGTGTTTTTTTTTAATGAGTGCAGATTGTTTCAAGACATTTTCTTCCTTCAAATTAAAACTGTCTTATAAGATGCGTATTACTTGATTGTTTGTTTGAATCTATTTTCCCATATCACCATGCTAACAATTTGCATACTATTTCATTCCAGTGTAAACTCACCGAACTCCCGAAGGAGCATTGTATGATTATGTTTCATAACCTCTTGCTTTTGGTGGATAAAGAATTTAAAAGGTGTTTCGTTTTATTGCTCTCTCTTTTTAATTAAGCTTGTGAATTCTAACTCGTTATCTGTTACCTTTCGTTTCCGTTTGAGGAGATGAATCCGTGCATCGTTTTTGGAATGTTGACCCAAGTGATTATTACCCTGAAGATGTTCGTCTTGTTTTTTATTTCTTTCTTTTTTTTTTCGGATATGAATATTGTAGTTTCTAATTTTTGATTTATTTTTTCTTTCTCAAGTAATTTCAGTCTCGTGTAATTTATTTTATTTTATTTTTTAACTTCTTTATTTTTCTCTTCATTTTAAGCAGATGAAGTGAGAATGTGGACTAGCAGATTTATTACAACTTGCTGTAAGTGATCTTAAAGGAATATTTTCTAGTTTCAAATTCTTAATATTTTCTAGTTTCAAATTCTTACTTTGTATGGTTATTTCACAATAATAGTATGAATAATCTGTTTTCTATTACCAGTGGGGGGACGAAATAGGAAATGTGCCGAGGCTTAACGGTGGGAAGAGGTCTTTTGACGAGCTCGAAGCTGAGATGTTGTAGGGCCAAAAATTACAGGCGCGCCACTGGAAATAAGCTGCACGAGGTAATTTCATCCCTGATTTTCCCTTTTGATTTGAATTTTTTTTATCTATTAAATCGTAGTATTATCGTTTTCTTATTCTTCTAGGCCTCTGTAATTGCTTGTCGGAAAGTAATTACATTTTTATTTGAACAACAGTTTAAGCTTATATGGTCTGTATAGGTTAGTTAATCGATTAGGTTACTAGAAGAATTATGTAAAGGCATCGTCAGAAGATCTGACTTCTTAATTCTTACATAATTTGTATTACAAACTACCCTTAATTGGCATGTTCTTAACCACTTTATTCGGATAAAATTGACGGGTAAGCTAATTCGTCCTGGGATTTTGGTCGTTGATCCTTTTCTTTTTCGATTTTGAAGCTTCTTTAAAAAAAATTGTTCTTAACTCTCTTAATATGTACCGGAAACTGGACTTTTTGAAACTGGACTTTTTAATATGTCCTGGGATAAAATTGTTGGAGTTTGATGTGAATAATCTTGCGGGACTGGACTTTTTGATAATTTTCCCTATATTTATTTAGTATTATTTTGGTAAAAATATGACTTTGGATTTTGTGCATGGATTTGTTGCAATGCCAAGTTTGTAGTGCCTTATAGATCATATACATTTTAAGTAATAACTGCCTGTATTGAAGGTCAAGACCGGGTGCTTATAATGGCAAGCAAAGGCCGAGCCCCTCCTCCACACCTCATATACGTTGTGGATGTGAAAGCTGAGAAAGAGCAGCAGATGAGAGGTATGGTAGAAAAAATGTCGACAATGGAGTCCGAAGTTTAAGGTGCGAAGTCCGTCAAAACGGAGTTGCAGAAAGCGCGAGCAGAAGCACATAACTTGCTCGCAACAAGGCAGGAACTGATTTTGAAGGCGCAGCAGTTGAGCCRTGACCTTCAGATGGCTCATTCTGAGGCACAGCAGATCCCTGTTACAATGGCTGAAATCGATAGATTGACAYGGGAGTATGAGCTTTGCAGGTAGTTATTCCTTTTATTTAATTGAATTAAATAGTTAAATCATAAAAAATGACATTAAAATTACAAAATTACCCCTGAGACTTGATTCAATGTTCAAATTATGGGGCTAATTGTAATATTTTTATAAATGTGAGGATTTTTCTTGATTTTAATTTTAATTTTGCTTATGAAGGTGATGGATGTATGGCGATAAAATCTGTGGTATTTTTTGTAATTTCGAAAGTTAGCTTTTTTTTCTTTTTTCTTTTTCGTTCTTTCTGTTTTTTGTAATTAGGTCACACATCAAGGGTTCTTTTCTGTAATCAAGCCAAATGTAGATAAAAATATGAGCTCTGAGGAGACATTGAATTTTATAAGTCGTATGACATGCACATCGGCTACATATTATAATATTGATAATTGGCATTTGTACTTGTCGTCGGGGGAATAGTATATAAACTAATTTAGCTATCTGTAGGTTCCCCGAAGGGAAATTGTTTTTTTTATCACAGCTTGCGAATTTGCTTTTATAATTTTTTTTAATCTGGTGTTACGGTTAAAAAGGTCTAATATTTTTGGAATTTGATCTGCACAGGGCTACTTATGAATACGAGAAGAAGTTATACAGTGACCACCTTGAATCTCTTCAGGTGATGGAGACGAACTATATGACAATGTCGAGAGAGGTGGAGAAGTTGAGGTGGAGCAGAACAAACTGGCCAGTGTGCTTCAACTTTGTTGATGTTGGCTTGTGCGCAGGAGCAAGAGGTGGCAGAGGAAGGTTTAGCTCCTACTCGACATGAAAGGGGTTTACTCGCCTAACCAACAAGGATTCGAGGAATGAACAATGCTCATATTGAAACTCAGGAAGAACGATCTCCAACACTTGTCCTGGCAATCACATTTTACAATTTTCTTTTCATTTTATAAATTAATCTGCAGATTTGTCGAGAAAGATTAATAATTGAGAAATTATCAATGTTTTAAATAATATACAAGTTCACTCTTGAAGTAATTAACCATTAAACCTGAGGAGACCTTTTCTTTACTTGCATGCTTAAGCACGTATATGTGTATTATATTTTTGTGCAGACTACAGAAACAGTCATCTCATCTATAGAAGACTTGAGGAAACAAATAATCAAAATATATTTCTTTATTTCTTCATCTTTTCTGATTTTTCAAGAAAGCAAAAATAGAACAAGAGTTATAGTGCTCTGTTTGGGGTTTATGTAACTGTTACAGTGTTCAATTGGGTTTTGGGTTCATTTTTAACTTCAAATTCGTCGCTGCCAAGTGGCAATATAGAGGTTTTGGGTATTTTATTTTAACTTTAGTAGCTGGGTTTTTTGGAATTTCATATTACTTTGTGATTGAATTGATTAATTGAAGATTAAATTGAAAAGGGCATAATAATGTCTCTGAAGAAAAGAGGAATGGGTTCATCTTCGAAGAACTTTGCTTCAAGAAAATTCACATTTTTACTCTGTATTGGTTGCTTTTGTGCTGGGATGCTCTTCACCGACAGGTTTTTTGGTAATTTCACTTTCATATGAATTTTGATTCTGATTACCCTAATTTGGTCAAGTATAGCCTTTGTTTGTTTCTGCAAACACATTTTAGTGAGTGATTGGGTGGCAATTTTATGGATACATTGATTCAATTATAGCTCTATTTGTGATTAATGGGACTTTTTTTTTTTTTTACTAGCTTTGATAGTCCATAGATTTTCATATGATTCTTATAATGATTATTATACAATATCTTATTCCCGACATGGTTTGCACCATGCCCCTCCCATGTCGGTGTATGTATCCACCAAAGCTATACGTACCTAACATACTTAACAAAAACGTCAAATAACAAAGCAAAACACAATGAAACTAAAACCAAATCGAAAGCCTTAACCAAGCCTCCCTGGCAACGGCGCCATTTTGTTAGAAGAGTTTTAGTGGTGTTGAAATATATCAACAGGTTCTTGGCYTGGTATTATCGGTATTCGATTAAATTGAAGGAACCAAGGTGTTTATAGCTTGAGAAACAAAAATAAAATGGAAATTAAGCAAATACCCTATCTAAACMAAGGTGTATGCCTTGAATTGAAAATTGCAAGAAACAATGAAAATTAAGCAAAAACAAGCATGTTTCACCAATTACAAGCATGCATGCACAAGGTACAACTATGCTTGCATGAACATAAGAACTTGAATAATGMAAATTGACAAAAACCGAAAGCACCAAAAGCACAAGCCATGAAAATTGACGGGAAAGTTCAAAACTTCACGGAAAATAACAAGCAACAAAGCATAGATMTAGGATTAAGCATGAAACAAAGCATGGAAATTAWATTGCAAATAAAGCGTGTGAAAAACTCAAAATCAAGATGATCCAAGACCCGRTCTATGATCTAGATGTGTCACTCATCTAGATTCCATAGCCAATTCTTAAGATCTAACATGAATTCAAGGTGCTAAGACAAAAGRCATAACATGAAGAGAAATGCATGAAACATATGAAATTACGTGAAATTAAACAATCTAGGCCTCAATCTATGATCTAGTTGTGTCACTCAACTAGATTTCGTGGATGATTCACAAGATCAAGCACAAATTGTAATACCTAAGGCAAAAAGCATAAGATGRAGACCAAGCATGGAAATGAAGAACAAAGCGTGGAATTAAAGCATAAAACATGAAATTGAAAGGAARCTTACTTGAATTAAGAAAGGAAACAAAGCTTGAATTAAACAAAGTAAAAATCCATTCATCTTGAGCTTACAAACCCAAGGCAATGCTTGAAATTAAATCTAAGTCTAGAAAGAGAAATTACAACCAAGCTTGAAATTAAATCTAAAACCTAAGAAAGAGAAAATCATCCAAGAGATTTGAGAGTAATTTGGTCCCAAACCCTAGATTGGGTTGGGAGGGGAGTTCTTTCTTCATTGGTGCAAGATGTGGGCTTTATATAGTTGTTTTTAGGGGCAAGAATGTCAAAAACACCAAAGTTCCCGCAGCCCTCAGCGTCGCAGTCGATCGACTGATGGAGTGTCGATCGACTGCCTGTTGACCGATTAGAGTACAGTCTATCGACTGCTAGTCGATCGACTGCCTTGCCAAAACGGGGGAAGCTACTGCCCGGCAGCCAATTTAGAGCTCTTTCAGTCGATCCGTGACCAGTCGATTTGGAGCTTTTCAGTCGATCCTGGATGCTTTCGGCTYGAATTTCTCATTTTCCGGTCCAAAACGTCCGCCGAGTGAATATAATCCTTTTAGCCACCTACAAAACAATAATTCCAACTTAAAAACCCAAAAATAGCTCAAACATCTTCACACCTTGTACACTTTAAGCCTAGAAGCAAACTAAGAGAAAGAGAGGAAAATGATTTTAACTGGTACCATCCCAAATTTGCAGATCTATAAAATCCAATCGCAGATACATTTCTCCAAGTGTTTGGATATCTGCAAAAACAATCAAAAAAAAATCTTGATACAACATAGTTTGGTATCAAAAATGATAGAAATTTGAAATAKAAAACTCTATGATTGCAAATGAAAAGAACCAAAAATCTGAGCGAGAGAACAGGCCGAGGAAGAAAACGAAAATGTGATAAATGGGATGTTAAAAATTCAGCGGTAATAGGTGAGAATAAATAGATGGAGAATAAAATAAAAAAAGAAAGATTTAATGGGCGGGAAAATACACCTATTTTTCTATAATTTCTTCTCTCTCCTGCCAAACTCCCCTTTTATATATATATATAGATAGATAGATAGATAGATATAGATTTTGACAAATATTAAGTATAATTTTTCATATGAAGTTTGGATAGATTCACGAAGGCCTATTAATACGTGGGTTTATATTCAAGACTCCAATATTATCATACGATCAATGATCATTTGTTGATATAGTCAGGGAATATCTTTTCCCCAAATGTATGGAATTCTTTACACATTGACCCCCCTTGAAATATTTTTTTTATTCTATTTGTCCCTTGATATACAATAATTCTCAACGTTGCCCCCTAAACTTTATTTCCGATGGAATATTCCTTTTAAATTCCATCGACGGGGAGTTGAGGGKTAAAGTGCAAGAATTATATAGCGTGGAGGGTAAAGTGCAAAAAAAATTATAGTTTGGGGGGGCAAATGAAAATAATATAAATATTGAAATTTTGTCTTAAAATTTTATATTTGAGAAATATATATTTTTTCTATCTTATACTCACACACACACAAAGTTGTCAATACAATTCCAATTAAAAAAAAACGAAAAAAAACCCATAAATTCTCAATTAATATTTATAATTTTCTAAATATAAATACTATCAATGCAACTTTTATATTATTAAATATGAAACGCACGACTAAGTATTATGAAATTATTAGGCTAAGTAACATAATAATATATTATTATGTATTATGACCGAACAAATAAAATAAATGTGTATTTAGTATATGCATTATAATATTATGATATAAAAAATAAAATTATCATTCGATATTATTATTTGTATAAAAAGTGTGATTAAATACTATATTAATCATGAGTACATTATTATATAAGATTGTAYCACCATATTACATAGAAAAAAAGTACAAATACGGCTTTAATATTTGTGTCCAAGTGCAATTATAGTTATATTATAAGATAATTTTTTAATAATATCTTTTTAATTATGTTACTAATTACTATGGTATCATTTCATGATTATATATATATATATATATATATATATATATGGTTGGGTTCAAATGAAACCCTGTCAATATATGCGAACCTAGGGACCAATCCAGACCGTAGATTTTTTAATCGAACGGATATCTTTCATCACAATTTTGTGCTTTCATTATGGAAATTGTGATTTTATACGCTGGTCAACCATTATGTAAGGTCAATTTAGTCAAAAAAAATGCAAATCCCGCCTATTATCCCACCCGTGATTATTGGAAGATGAAAAGGGTAATATGATATCACTCTCCCCGTAACAAAWCATACATGCAAAAATAGTTTCATCGGGGKGTGTGTGAGCCTTAATAATTCACTGTRGGAATTCATTCCAGACAACCACCACGAAAATTATGAGCGAGGGTTTGGTAGCGATAGACTGAGATTTTTGATGGGAAAAGACGGGCGGCCTTCCAGAGAAAAYCGGCACATGCCACCTGCTGGCGGTGCAGGTATATTTCGAACCCGAGAATTTTTKAATCTGAATTATATCCCTAAAAGTTGAAATTAGATGGATTACACCATCGATAAGTGATTTTTTTCTTATTTTCAAGCACCCCGAAGTGATTTATTTCTTCAATTTTGGTGGTCTGCTGTCAATTTTAATTTTTAGCTGTGTGGTCCCGARAATAGGGTTCGCCGAATATGATTTGGCATAAATGTAATGTATGCGACTTCCTGTTTATTTCCATGTAACTCACCATTTCGGGCAATGAACTATACAAAAAAACAGGAAGTTGTTTTTGATTAGTTCCCTTTATTATTTTATGATTTCATTGAGATCTGAAAACATTCTGGGATTGGAAATGTACGATGTCGTATTCAAAAGTTTTTTTTTTTTAACAAAACAGTGTTTTTTGATCTTTGTTGTCGTCTTTTCTCTTTCTTTTTTTTTTTGTACATCTGTGATATGAAAATTGCCTTTTGTATTGTTCTGTTAAATTTTTTTTTTTTTTTATACATCTGTGATATGAAAATTGTCTTTTGTATTGTTCTGTTATTATTTTAGCACATTTGTTTTTTTTTTTTTGTGAAATGTGTAAAGTGATTTGTTATTGAACATGCACTGGGAATGTTCGTGCAGTGCTTTTAAACCACATCTACAGTGCCATGAAAAAAATTGTCAACCTGTGTACTGATTGCAAGAATTGTTCAAATTTGCTATAAAYCTTATGGGTAAATGTTATCTGAAATGCTTGATTCTTTATAATGCTTTTTCTAATGTTATATGCTGCATAATACATGATTAAGATTGTGTCATGCTTTTAAGCTAATATGTAAGTGCTTTCACAATGTATATATAGTGTGCAGTGTATATGCTCTTCTATATATAATACATGTTGGGGATTTTGTCATGCTTTTAAGTTAAGTGATAGATGCTTTTAAATAYTTATAGTGCTTTTTCAAAAGTGTAATGCTGAGTATAACATCTTTGTGATTGTGCTTACTCTTTTAAACTAAATAGTTAGTGCTTTTATATCCTRCATCTAGTGTGCAGTGGTTATTCTCTTCTATGTGTACAACATACTTGGGGTTGATTTATGCTTTTGAGTTAAACTGTAAATGCTTTCATATTATAAAACAAGTTTACAGGGGATTTGGTGTTCTATATATGTTTAAATCATGCTTTTGATTTAAATGATAAGTGCTTTGGAATMTGTATAGTGCTTTTTCAAGAGTGTAATGCTGCATATTATATTTTTGTGATTGTGTCATGCYTTTAAGATAAATGGTAAGTGCTTTCATATTATATATCTAGTGTGCATGGGATRTTCATTCCATGTGTAATTCATACTTGTGATTGATTTATGCTTTTAATTGGATATTTTACTAGTGCAATCACTGCTTTTACAAATTTGTTATGATGCTTCCTGACTTTTAATTGGATGCTTATTTAAATGTGATAGTAGTTTATTTATTATAAACTAAGTTTTTTTTTTCTGATTTAGGTTGAAAAATAACCACTGCTTTAAAACAGTTGATTTTACAGTTTCTTTTGTTATTTCTTTAATGCTTTCTGTTTTGGAAATAGATATGTATTAATTATATTTCACCCCTACTCGACTATCCTGACTGTGGTATTATTTTTTGTGGTTTAGTGATTTCATACAGTTGTTTAGAAATAGGGTCTGGAAAAATGAAAATTTRTATATACTAATAAATGTAATGCATTTTTTGGTTTTATACCAGAAGAAAAAGCTTAGTGAATTTCTGAAGCGCAACGGCCAAGGACATAAAGCATTAGGTCTTAACAAARTCTCAGTGACAAGGTTAAAGATGWATTGGAGAGATGATGATAATAAATGCGAMTGTGCKATATATACAATGCGTCACATGGAGACTTACATGGGGACAGGGCAAAKATGGGATGCCGGGTTGAAGAGTAGGTCGGCAAATCAAATGGCTTTCTTGAGGGCCAAATATTGCGCGGCGATACTAACTTCTGAATGTAATGTGTACAAAGATCATAACCCAGAGGCAGCCTCATACTACTACAGATGCTCTTGTGAAGACTACGAGATTGATGTGGTGGATCTGCTTATAAACGGTGGAAGTGGTGCCCCTCCAGATTTTGATGTTGATGCGACGGAGTGATATCTTGTTTGCATGGATAGGACATTTTACCCTTTTTTTTTCCTGCATTAAAAATATTGTTTTTTTGTCGAACTTGATGTTTGTCTAAGTTTTAAGTTGTTTTCGTAAAAACATTCGTGGAAACGTTGTGCATTTCTATTTGTCTATGTTATTTGACAACATCATATGCCTTTCTTTKTTATGTAGTTTTGATCAACTGGGGTATTCTTTSTGTAGTCCTGTTAAATTATTGCGTAAGCAAAATAGTCACTTCAGAATGCTTTGTCATAGATGCATTTTACTTAACAATGAAAGCAGGTGGAAAAACAAAATGTTTTTTGTTTAAACAGATGAAGTATCAAACATGTCATAGTGCATATGATGTTTTATTTTATGTTRAATTTTTATAGGTTGTGCCCTACTTTCGCTATTAAGGGGTGCGACTAGCTTCTCGCCCTCTCYATTACAATAAACGGTTTTCAGCATGATAGTGTTATCACGGAACTTTTTTTCGATCCCAGGCGAACATCAAAACCACACTTCGAGGCGTAATTTCTATAGAACTTGATACCTTCTTCTAACGACATAAATTTTTTTTCCCTCGAATGGCTTGTAAATCATTTCACAGTAAGGTACGTAGTACTCGGTTAGTACAGGTGATATCTCGACGTGATACTCATTCCTTTCACTACACTCGTTAGTATCTGCGAAAAAAAGACGCACGCATAATATAATCTTGTATCAAACGATGCTTTRGAAAAATTATCATATAGTGCATTAAAAAATGATACGGTGCTTTTAGAAATTTRTCTAATTTATTGGTGCTTTAAAAATCATTAAGTGGTGCTCTCTACAGGTTAAAGCTTGATTGATTTTGATTCACAAAAGACGTGAGAAGAACTGGTGGTGATATTGATTAGTGAGTGCTGTTTTTAAGATACCTTAGTGWTGTTTGTGTTATAGTATGGTGTTTTTACAACAGTCCGTTAAAAATTCGTTCGTTGCTTTTTTCTTTTTTATTTCGTTCATCCATGGCGTAAGCAGGCAAGTGATAAGCTGTTCATCTCTTCTCTTGGTTTTTTTTTACACCTCGATTATAATAATTACAGATTAGTTCGGGATGTATTTTGCGAAGAAAAAAAAAAGACGAAACCAGCGAGATGGAGCCTAACTTGATGATTCCATATTCTTAATTCTGTCGACGATGGGCTGATGGTGATGACTGATATTTCGAGGTGGATTTTCAGACGGTGGTTATGGAGGGTTGACGTTATTTTCTTTTYGCCGTAGTAATTATGGTGATAGGGAACAGACGGTAAATATGATTGAAAACTTCCTTAATGTAATATACGTTATTATGGAACGTAATAATTATCCAGAAATTAAAAATACTAAAATAACCCCCAGCATGCCTATTTTAGATTTAATTGTATCTTTTTATTTTGATCGTTGCTCTTATTTAATCTACGGCCTGGATTGGATCCTAGGTTCGCATATATTGACGGGGTTCTCATTTGAACCCAATCCTATATATATATATATATATATATATATATATATATATATATATATATATATATAAAAGATACAAATTCTATATCTTTTTAATAAGATAATTTGTTAATAATATCTTTTTAATTATATTACTAACTACTGTGATATCATTTCACGAATATATATATATATATATATATATATATGAGATATAAATATTATTTTTTAATAAAAATAATACTTTTGTATAAAAACTCAATATTGATATTATTTTAATTTGTTATCAAAATTATAAATTTTTTGTACTTTACCCCACAAATTTTAAGATTTTTTGCACTTTACCCTTTAAATTATAAGATTCTTGCACTTTACCCCAACTGTCCGTCGATAGAATCTAGAAGGAATATTTCACTAGAAATAAAGTTTAAGGGCAACATCGAAACTTATAGTACACAGGGGATAAAGTGAAACAAAAATACTTGGGGTGGTGGGGTGGGGGGAGGGAGGTTAATGTGTAAAACACCGCATACATTGGGGGCAAAAAAAAAATCCACTATTTTTCATGCCTTGAATGATCGTTTTCTGTAAAAATTATTTGCAGGTTAAAACAATGTCAAATCTTGATGTAAAAGTCATGTTGTCATGAAAAAATCTAGAATTTGGTGAAACTGTAATACGATTTTGTTGAATTTGATGTTAATGAAATCAAGATTTCTCAGGATAATGACTAGTGGTGTAATCGAGTTTTTTAATAATATTCAAAATCCATCTTCACTACATCTACACAAAATACAACATCAGTTCAAGAAAACAAATGAAATTAAAGAGAGAAACTCATTGGAACCTAAACAATCAATGCCCTCGGAAATTATTAGATCATATTCAAGGCTTACATCTTATCTTGCATYGCATTTACTCTTAGTACTATAATATCTTCAAACACAAATAAATGATGCTCTAGCCAAGAAAGCTATCAAGAARCAAATCTCATCACAATATGCAAATTAATTTCAAGTGCATGAGGCAAAGCRGAAAAAACAAAAATGTCAATGAATGAACATTTTAGTCGAGATGGAAACAACTGTTAATCCTGAGAACCGTCACATTGTACAGGAATGAGACATCAACTAACGCAAACMATAAACAGCTAACTACTACTCCAGACCGGTCTCCTTAGCACTCATTCAGAGGCACCTAGAAATCGCCATTAAGAAATMTTTCTAACTCTTCATCTGTGAAATCTGCAAAGTAGGAACGTGTTAAGAGTCTTGGGAATAACATACAACAGCATGTGATAAAATCTATTTTTGGTCAAAATAATAACAATAATAATAATAAGGTAATTCCCATATTGTAAAATACATAAAATGTAAAAACCTTGAAAATCTAAAGCTTACCGCATGTTATTTTCRCAAAACCGGAATAGTCATCCAATGTCAACTCATCTGTTTTGAGGAGAAAAAGAATAAATGAATGATTGAATAAGTGGCATCATATTGAACCAAAACAAGGCGATTAAAAAACCCACCAACAATAACACACTAAGAGCTACATAATTTGCTCATCTGGAGCTGCAGCAATAATGATCTATCATATATAATTCCATTGTTGTGTATTGAATACACATTCGACACTTCATTTATAATAATTTATTTTCTGATCGTGTTAACACTGACTAAGCACAGTCCAAAACAGATTATATTCTTAGAGTGTAAGTTAGAAAAACGGCAACAAACATACCCATTGGGATGTGCCAGMGAGGTGTGGGAGGAGCAGGATCTGTTTCAAAGTGCAAAATCATAACAATCAATGCCAGATAATTGAGCATAACTTAGTCACATCATCCTTTTGAAAAGAAAAGGGMAAAAAAAGGAAATGAAGCCATACCGCGGGGAGGTTTAGGTCGCRGAAGGGGAGGAATAACTGTTTTCAACAACATAAACAGATAAATAAAAAATCAGCAAATGCCTTTGGAACCAAAATAAACAAGTTAGTGCTGCAAGTTTTTACGTGGCAATCTTAATTGGAAAAAAAAAAACTAATAACAGAAGTGTTCATTCATTTTTTACATAAGAGCTTACCATGAAAGAAGATTTTACGACCATCAGGGCCTGTAAATGGCAAAATCACAACCAAAAAAAAAACGAGGTTCAGTCCCTATATATATATATATGTGTCTGTGTGTGTGTGTTTAATTCAATGAGTCTTTTTCTTCTTCTTTTCCTTCATGTAAAAGAACAGAAAAGCTAAGCACACATGCACACACTAATAGAGAGATATATTACCGATCTTCACACGTGTTACTGGCAGTGGCAATGGTTTGTATCCTGCTTCGGACATAAGCATAAGAAACATCCATTATGTAATCATCCAATCAAATAAGGGCTGGTATATCGATCCATAATGCAAAATCATTCRGAAAAAAAAAAAAAACGACAGAAAATTGAAACATACCTTCTGGGGAAACACAAGTTCTTTTGCCTGTTTGCCACCTGTATCGCAGCAATCTTGTTAGGTTGATCACACACACACACACTACTCAAACGTGGAAATTAACAAATAAACAAACAGAATAGAGAGCGGAGCACGTGTCAAAATGCAAAACCATAGTCACTATTCATTTACAAAAACCTTAAAATAAAATAATAAAAAGAGAAGGCAAGATTTTACAATGTGATGGAAGGACCTGACTGAGAGACAGAGAAAAAATATTCAAACAAAAACACCATTCTTTAATATATATCAAATATAGCTCTTATACGTCAGCCATAGAAAAYTCAATATTTTAAAATAGTATCAAGCAAGCAGCGCACAAACACTAGGGTTCAAAGTTGTCACTAGCAGTGTAATCGAGCTTTGTTAATAATATTCAAAATCCAACTTCACAAAATACAGCATCAGTTCAAAGAAGGAAAATCTCATTGGAACCTAAACGATCAATGCCCTCCGTCTAAAATTAGTACAACTACTAAAAATATATATATTTAAAACAAAAACTCAAAAAAAACAAAAAAAACTCTTACCATGTATTGCTGGCACCGAAGGCTTCGCCTAGCAACCTTTCTGGTCCTTTGTCCCTGTTTGTGGTGATTTTGAAAGATATATCAGTGAATCAATTACAAACAATGAATCACTGAATCGAAAATCAGAAGCAAATATACCATAGTTCTGGTGATTCCGGGCTGATCGGCGAGTGGTGCGAGTCATGGTTTTGGCGATGAGAGAGGCTTAGACTTGAGAAATATTACGAACCCCCTTTTGCTTGATGTGTGTGTGTGTGTGTATCTATCTATATATATATATTATATATATATATATATATATATATATCTGTGTGTGTGTGTGTGGTGTGTGTGTGTGTGTGTATATATATATATATATATATATTATATATATGTGTGTGTGTGTGTGTGTGTGTGTGTGTGTGTGTGTGGTGTGAAAATGCAGAATTAGTCCACTAACTTAGGGCAGTTGGGGGATTTTTAGTCCACCGAATATACGGGTGGCGATTTTAGTCCACTAATTTAAAAGAAATCGCACATTTAGTCCATTTCTGACCTGAAATTTGAATTTTGGCTGGAAATTGGATTTTAGGCATATTCTATTTATTTATTTATTTTTTTTTTGATTGGCTAAAACCGACGTAGAAAGAAATTAGGAAATTTGAGGGGTCCAGTACCTTATTTATAATATATATAGTCCAAAATGTAGAATTAGTCCACTAATTTTGGGCAGTTGGGGATTTTAGTCCACCGAATACACGGGTGGCGATTTTAGTCCACTAATTTAAAAGAAATCGCACATTTAGTC
>BMAC01000207.1:435815-451211 GCA_014905375.1 Phtheirospermum japonicum | reverse complement strand
GTTTAAAACTTATGAAATGAGAAATCATTATATATTGTTTTTATTTTCTTTTGCAGATCTTCGAACAAGGAATGATATCATGGATCTTTGCAGATCAGATCTTTAGTTCAGAAATTATTGCAGATCGTATAGGAATGCCATGGATTGCACTGTACATTTATTTTTGCTATAATTTTTTTGTTATTTGTTTAAAATTTCTTTATGAATTATTGTTTGATATCAATTCTAGCCATTGGATGTCCATAAATTTCGTACATGATCTAAACCTCAAACACTAGAAGAAATGATGTTTAATAATAGGTTATGGGCTGGGTTAATTATTTTTGTTTTTAAATTGTGGTTTTCGTTATTGGTCATTAGATACTATATGCGAGCGACATGATGTAATTTTTTTTTATTTCAAATATATTTATACCCAAATTTATTTCATATAAATATATACAACAATATATATAATGGAATATATGCAGTTTCTTCCTTCGTCCTTCTTTTCTGAGGAGGTGTGTTTGTTTAATGAGGTATTGGTTGGCAATATGATGCCAAACATTTAATCGTTCCTATACAGCGATTTGATTGAATTTTTTAGAATTTAGTAGTTAAGTTTAGGATCTCTTAAAATATACAAATATACGTACAATATAACAAAATAGAAAAAAAAATAGATTCATTAAAATTGAGTTTATTTAAATATATAAATTAGACTCATTAAAATTTTTTATTTACATGCTTCAAAATTCGTAAAAGATATCACATTATTAACTCATGAGATAGTATATCATGCACCCGGGTGCCACCTTGTAAGGTGCACCTTATAATTTAATTTATCATCGCATATAATTGACATATATCATTACATATAACTGGTACATATCATCACATATAACTGATACATATCATCACATGTAATTGAAATTCTAAATCTAAAATTAAAATCCTAAAATTAAAAAAATAAATCTAAAACAAAAAATTAAACCCTAAAAAATGGAAAATTAATCCCTAAAATAAAAAAATAAACCCTGGAAATTATAAATTCTAAATTACTATATATATAATCACATATAACTGACACATAACATCACATATAACTGGCAGAATGATTATATTTTTGTTGGAACCCTAAAATGAAAATTAAATAAAAATAATAAAAAAACTAAACTTTAAAATGAAATATTAAACCCTAAAAATGGAAAACTAAACCCTAAAATGTAAAACTAAACCCTAAAATTGAAAAGTAAACTCTAAACTCTAAATTTTTGATACATATCATCACGTATAACTACCATATATTATCACGTATAACTGTCATATATCATCACGTATAAACTAACCATATATAATCACGTAAAACAGGTGCACCTATCAAGGTGAACCCAGGTGCACTTAATAAATTGCCGAGTTCTGAGGCGCCTTTTTTTTTTTTTTAAAGATAAAAGAAACTAAACAGAGTTGTAGGCATATTCTATTTATTTATTTATTTTTTTTTTGATTGGCTAAAACCGACGTAGAAAGAAATTAGGAAATTTGAGGGGTCCAGTACCTTATTTATAATATATATAGTCCAAAATGTAGAATTAGTCCACTAATTTTGGCAGTTGGGGATTTTAGTCCACCGAATACACGGGTGGCGATTTTAAGTCCACTAATTTAAAAGAAATCGCACATTTAGTCCATTTCTGACCTGAAATTTGAATTTTGGCCGAAAATTAGATTTTGACCCAATTTTTGGGGATTTTGACCGGCCAACATGGGACGGGTGGCGATTTTAGTCCACTAATTTAAAAGAAATCGCACATTTAGTCCATTTCTGACCTGAAATTCGAATTTTGCCCGAAAATTGGATTTTGACCCGATTTTTGGGGATTTTGACCAGCCAACATGTCACATATGTGCTGACTTAATTTTCATTTTAATTATAAAAATTAATAATGCCACGTGGGTATTTATTAAAACAAAAATAATAAAATAAAGTAAAAAAAAAAGAAGAAGACTTGGGAGACATCATCTCTGTACTTTTTAAGCTAAAGTTGGCATTTCAATTTTGAACCACACGCACACGAACCCAGAGATAAACCTCCTAATCATTCGAATTCAGAAAAATAAATTAAAAAAAAAAAGTATGAACGCAATCAAACCTCACGCCGGAAGCTATCAGTTAATATCCGTCGTCAAACCTCACATTTTTGCCAATAAGAATAGGATTAGCATCTCAGCCGGCCGGAGAAGAAATCTCGCGGTAAAATCCGGCAACGACGGCGGTGAGAAAAAAACCGAACGACAAAGTTTCTTATCCCTAGAAGAAGCCGGTTTAGTCGAGATTTCCGGTTTGAGCACTCACGAGCGGATTCTTTGTTTTTTTTTTTTTTACTTTATTTTATTATATTTGTTTTAATAAATACCCACGTGGTATTATTAATTTTTATAATTAAAATGAAAATTAAGTCAACATATATGTGGCATGTTGGCAGGTCAAAATCCCCAATAATCGGGTCGAAATCCAATTTACGGGCAAAATTCGAATTTTAGGTTAGAAATGGACTAAATGTGCGATTTCTTTTAAATTAGTGGACTAAAATCGCCACCCGTCCCATGTTGGCCGGTCAAAATCCCAAAAAATTGGGTCACAACTCTGTTTAGTTTTCTTTTATCTTTAAAAAAAAAAAAAAAGGCGCCTCAGAACTCGGCAATTTATTAAGTGCACCTGGGTTCACCTTGATAGGTGCACCTGTTTTACGTGATTATATATGTTAGTTATACGTGATGATATATGACAGTTATACGTGATAATATATGGTAGTTATACGTGATGATATGTATCAAAAATTTAGAGTTTAGAGTTTACTTTTCAATTTTAGGGTTTAGTTTTACATTTTAGGGTTTAGTTTTCCATTTTTAGGGTTTAATATTTCATTTTAAGGTTTAGTTTTTTTATTATTTTTATTTAATTTTCATTTTAGGGTTCCAACAAAAATATATCATTCTGCCAGTTATATGTGATGTTATGTGTCAGTTATATGTGATTATATATATAGTAATTTAGAATTTATAATTTCAGGGTTTATTTTTTTATTTTAGGGATTAATTTTCCATTTTTAGGGTTTAATTTTTTGTTTTAGATTTATTTTTTTAATTTTAGGATTTTAAATTTTAGATTTAGAATTTCAATTACATGTGATGATATGTATCAGTTATATGTGATGATATGTACCAGTTATATGTAATGATATATGTCAATTATATGCGATGATAAATTAAATTATAAGGTGCACCTTACAAGGTGCACCCGGGTGCATGATATACTATCTCATGAGTTAATAATGTGATATCTTTTACGAATTTTGAAGCATGTAAATAAAAATTTTAATGAGTCTAATTTATATATTTAAATAAACTCAATTTTAATGAATCTATTTTTTTTTCTATTTTGTTATATTGTACGTATATTTGTATATTTTAAGAGATCCTAAACTTAACTACTAAATTCTAAAAAATTCAATCAAATCGCTGTATAGGAACGATTAATGTTTGGCATCATATTGCCAACCAATACCTCATTAAACAAACACACCTCCTCAGAAAAGAAGGACGAAGGAAGAAACTGCATATATTCCATTATATATATTGTTGTATATATTTATATGAAATAAATTTGGGTATAAATATATTTGAAATAAAAAAAATTACATCATGTCGCTCGCATATAGTATCTAATGACCAATAACGAAAACCACAATTTAAAAACAAAAATAATTAACCCCAGCCCATAACCTATTATTAAACATCATTTCTTCTAGTGTTTGAGGTTTAGATCATGTACGAAATTTATGGACATCCAATGGCTAGAATTGATATCAAACAATAATTCATAAAGAAATTTTAAACAAATAACAAAAAAAATTATAGCAAAAATAAATGTACAGTGCAATCCATGGCATTCCTATACGATCTGCAATAATTTCTGAACTAAAGATCTGATCTGCAAAGATCCATGATATCATTCCTTGTTCGAAGATCTGCAAAAGAAAATAAAAACAATATATAATGATTTCTCATTTCATAAGTTTTAAACAAATAACAAGAAATTTATAGCAATTTTTTTTTTTTTTACAATGTTTGAACATCTGCAAAAAACCCACACACAAATCAGATAAATGATAACTATTAATACGTAAAAAAATAAATAAAAATAATATATGATTAATATATATTAGTGTTTGAAGATTGCAAAAATTTCTGGACTATTAGTGTTTGAAGATTTGCAAAAACAATTCTGGACTAATAGTAAAAGAACTAAAATAAGAAAAACCTACAGAAGCACTAAAAAGATCAAAAAATTGCAAATGGTTTTTTACGTTAGCAGATCGAAATAACGCCATCGTACCCAATATACTTGGTGATTGATCCATTCTTTTGTGCTAAAAAAAAAGGATTAATTAGTAAAAAATCAAAAAAAAAAAGAAAAAAGAAGAAGAAAATATGCAAAATCAGCAGGGAAGAATTCGAAAGAAATATTAAAACAGATGACCATATGTTTTTTATTAGTTTTCTTTTTTCAAATAATGGCTTGATCCCTTGTTCATATGTTTTCTTTTTCATCTAAACAGATTTGGGCAATAAACCCCTACTCCCCAAACTCGGTGACATCTAAGACCTACTCCACAAACCGCTAGAGGAACTAAACGGAAATAAAGTAAATGTGATGTTAAAATTTTTGTGTTAATAGATTGACAATAAATAGATGGACAATAAAAAGGGATGTTAATGCGTACACTAAAAAAAAGGTGATTAAAGGGATGTTAAGAAGGAATGATTTCATGGGCGGAAAAACACAGAATTCTCACCTATTTTTCTTTATTTTTCTCTCTCTCATGCCAAACTCCCTCTTTATATATACTAGTATTACACCCGTGCGTTGCACGGGGGAATTTTGAAGGTGTAATTTATCAAATATTTAATATTATTTTAATGTTGATAATATAATAAACAAGTGGTTATACTAATTTAAACTAAAGTAGAATAACATAAAGATTATAAATGTAAGAAATTGAAAAATTAAACATTATATAGAACATGCTTATCAAAACTATTATTAATCAGAAGTTTATAATTTACAAATCATGAAATACTTCCTTGTACACAACATTCGTAGTTTTTTTTTTCTACGTCTATTTTTCTCATCGCAAATCAATATTTTTAAACCTTTTCGCTTGGTCACCCTTGATATTGCAACATACAGTTGACCATGACTGAAAACAGGTTTTTTCAAGAAAAGTCCAACGTGGTATAGGGATTGGCCTTGACTTTTATTGATTGTCATTGCATACGACAGAATAATCGAAAACTGTCTTCGTTGAAACCTAAACGGTAACCTAGGATTCGATGGTGTTACGGTCATTCGTGTGATGAGTACTAATTTACCCGCGTTACTTCCTTGGAGAATCGTTGCTTCCAAAACATGATCACCCAATTTCGTAACTACTAATCTAATTCCATTGCGCAAACCAAGTGAATGATCAATATTTCTCAACAACATGATTGGAGTACCAACTTTCAATCGTAGCTCATGATTCGGAAACCCAGAACACTTGATTGTGTTTAAAAACTCGGGTGAGTGGACATCTTGCAAAATATCAATATTTGCATCAGATTTGCATGCACTATCTGAGTTCAAATATATCTTACATTCCCCTTCATTCAATGAAGTCATATACTCATTGATTAAATTGAATACATCAAGTGTTGGTGCAAGAATAGCTCGGCCCTCCAAATAAACAGAATATTTTGCATTCGTTCCAAATTATGGATAAGTGCTGGCCACAATTGACGCAATAGGGTCACCATCATGTATTAACAATAAATCCTGTGGGATGTCGATTTCAACGATGTCATCATTTGATCCTCCAACTGTTCCATCTCCAATGTTATTTATCAATTGAGAAAACTTTTTCAATTCAATGGAATTAGGCTCTGAGCTGAGATTTTGAAGTTTCATATTCTTAGTCAATCTCAAAACCTTACAGTATATCCACTAGATCTTACTGATACATAAAGAGTCTTTCAAACAAAAGTTTTCTCCAGTTCCTCCATATCCATAAACAACGAATAAGCCCCCCTTTGCTGAAGAAACAGATTTCATGACCTTGTCATACACATGTTTTTTATCTTTATTGAGATTTTGAAATGAATTCGTGTGTTCTTCAATGAGGGCACCACGGTCATAGTCTAATTCCTCGGCAATTGATCCGCAATTTTGTGTTTCAGAATTAAATCCAAGTTAAACCACACGCATCTATGTTTGAAAATAAGTTAGTTCGCCCGCAAGAGAATGGGGTCACTCGTAGATTAGCAAGTTAAACCAGGTCGATTCTCTGGAAACACGGAGTCAACGATGTTTATTCTAATAAAAACACAAGTTCTAATACTAAGCACATGATCAAGGGGGGGTTTGTTTGAAAACTTTGAAAGAACTTAATTTGAGAAAACTTGATTTGAAACTATTCTTGCTACGAGGTTGTCAATCTCTTTATAGGAATTGTGTAACTGATTCGCAAACTTTCTTAACAATTATTCGAATTTAAACTAAATGAATGATTCCAATAAACCAAAACTTGAACCTAATGTTGCTACGAGGGTGTCAATATCTTCGCAAGAGTTGTTTAATTGATTCTTGAATTCAACTATTAACTATTATAACTCGAACTAAAGACTGGTCCACCAAGTATCATTCAAATATTTCGACAAACACTAAATATGCATTCACCAAGTGTTAACCGAAAGAAATTCTAATTAGAACAAACCATACCAAAATATCCAAATCACAATGATATGAATCAACTAGTTAACGCAAAACAAATCTTCACGAAATCATTCACAAGAATTCAATCATAAACGATTCAAACGAAATATTCAAACACAATATCACAAGATCATTATCTAAACAAGAATTACAAACGTGAAACCCAAACTAATTAACAAGATCAAGGTTTAGAGTTTATTAAATTCCAAGAAAATACTATCCACGATACTACGATGAATCCTTACTAGATCTAGCTATTCCGGGGATGAAATGAGCCTCGCTGAATTCGGGAAGCTTGTCACGAACCTCTAACTCTGGTGGTTTATCACTAACCAGTCGAACTTCTATAGATTCTTTCTGTCGCAAGGGCTCTAAGTCAAAGGTAAGAGAAAGTTGTCAATTCTCTCTTCCAATGGTATATGATCCATTCTAGAGATGAAGGGATGTATTTCCACTGAGATTTTAAGGTTCCAAGAGCCATTTCATAACTGACGAATCCCGAGAATCTGCGTTCGTAACGTATGTGTCCGATCGGATTGTTCATGAGTCCAATCAGATAAATGTTTCTGGCTTCTTGTCCAATCGGACATAGCACTTATCCGACCGATGCGTATTTTGAAGGTCAATCCGTTCGGTTATGGAGTTCATCCGATCGGACAAGTGTTCTTTTAGCTATTTCGAGTGCTAATTCCTTTGTCTTCATCTCTGGGTTTGTCAAGTGATTTAGCTGAAAGAGAAAGATAGGAAAAAATGGTCCAAAAGGACCAATTATTGATTAAAAAGTCGAAAAGTTAAGCAAAAAGCCAAAGAATGCAAAATCATGCAAAATAGCTTACTCTTAACCTGAAAAAGATGGTAAAAAAACTCAAACATGACTCAAAATATGTACAAAAGCATAACAAAAATGTACGAATCAACCACCCTATGCTTTATTGGTTTGTTCGTCCTCGAACAAACGAAAGAATCAAGACCACGTGAGCATGCAAGTAGCTAGATAAAAGAGTCATGTTGTGCATATAATATAGTTTTGCAAATATAAACACTTTTGTCGATAACTCTTAAGCTAAGCTCGTGTTAACTTTTTACCTTGAAATCAAATGAATGCATACTCAAAAAAATTATTACGGTGCACTCATTCGCTCTTATTTTTCAAAAAGGTAAGTGTATATGCTTGGATCAACATAAATATGCATTCAACGACTCATGAAAATAAAAGACTCGTTCATTGCATATGTGTGCACATTTAATCAAGAATGAGATTAGGACTTTCTAGAGTTGTAATGTAGGCTCTTTGGTAAGGTATGTCATATATAAATATGTGTGACTAATTTGCGAACAAACGCAATCAATAACTCACTCAATCTTAATTTTTAAGCATAGAGCAAAGCTTGCTCCTCATTCCTCCCAAAACAACCATATGACACTATATTCTATTTCCGGGCCCATAGAGATTATACCATGTTTAAGTAAATGGGATGTTGACTTTTGTCCTTCCCGATATAACTGGAGAATGCATTTAATGTTATACATTTGGAATATTTTTGGCGGCAACATTTTTTTCACAAAAATATCCTCTAATGTACGGATGATCTTTAAAACTTGATCCTTGTCCGGTCGGATAAGAGTACAGTAGGTTTTATCCGCTCGGATACTACTATCTATCCGACCGGATGATACCAATTATGTCGAATTCCAATCGGTTTTACTCCCCCCTACAATAAGAAATAAGCAATCTCCTGGTTGCTGACCAAGATAAGCAATAAATGGGGTAGGAACAGTTCAAACATGCAAAAATCCGAATCAATTACTCAGTACAGACACTCACACGCCCAACACAAATAAAAATTAAAGAAAGTAAAAGTTTGGATAGAATTGATACAAATTGGGGCACGGGCCCGCCTAAAAATCCATGTGTTCTGGAGGTGGTGGTGGATAGCGATGCTCGAGGTTCGTGAGACGCTCGTCGAGGGAGGAGAGGTGAGCCTAGTTGTCCTCGAGATTGGTGTTCATGCGAGCTAGATTTGCATTCTTCGCGACCATATTATCGTTCAATCTCACAAGGGAGTTCTGAATCTCCCACGCATCTTGTTGAGCATCCCAGGCGTGATTCTCCTGATTGAGGCTCAATTGCCTCATCTGCTCCATGACGCTTTGCTGGAAACTCCGTGTTTGTCCCCACTGTGCATCGGAGTAATATTGCCAGTTGTTTGGCCCACCGCCATAATCACCTCCGTCATATCCACCGCTATAGTGACCGTAGCTTCCGTCGTAGCCACCATACCAACCGTCATAATCACCACCATACCCACCGTACTCGAGCCCTTCTCCATAGTCGCTTTGCTCGATATTCCTGGTGGTCTCATCTTATCATCCTCATCATCATTCTTGTCATAATCATCGTGCTGAAATGAATCATCCGCCTCTTTGTAACTGTTGATTCCAAGAATAACGTCGAGGTCGCCTTTGGTGGTACGAAGTGGACGGTTGTGGAGTCAGCAATCGAAAGAGCCATCGGCAATGGGCTTGTAAGTTATGAAGAACACAAACATTAGAGTTCGGTAGTCGGTTGCTTAATGTCGGCCCACTTCAACAAATGGAGGGCCTTGATGCCCTCCATGAATTTCTCCACCATTTTGTCATTCATGGAAATCCGACTATCCCCAAAATCCGTATCGATATGCCGAGGAGTGTAAACATCTCGTGTAATTAAGGATTTGTACAACGTCACTTCCCTTTCGTCAATTAAGTCGAATGGAGTCAAGCCTCCCCCGACGTTGCTCGTTCCTTTCCCACGACTTCTTTCTGAATTGTTCCCCTTCCTCGATCGTGAACCGGAAGCCATTGCGATGATAAAAAGAACTTTGAAAATATAGTCACAAAAACTCTTTCAGGAATTTTGTCGAACACCTGTTGTGCGACACACTTTCAACCCAAAACAACCTCCAAATCCTCCCAACAATCAATCACCTTTCTTAATCCCCTGCAAAACAATTCCCAAGCAGTTAATGAGTTCGAGTTTAAGCCGTTTTACCTTGAGAATTGCAGATTCATGTTCTTGAGGTTTGAGGAAGAGAAATGGAATTGATTCCTTTCTTCCGAACGGTTGGAATTGCTTGATTAGTTCTCCGATCGGATGCATTTGTGTGCAAGAGTTTTGGATTAAGAATATCTCGAGAGTGATTTTTCCGCTTTTGATCTATAAAATAGGAGAATAATTAGGTTTAGGGTAAAACTTTCAAAAAAAAAAAAACCAACTTATATAAATCTACGCTGTCGTCCGATCGGATTATGCTCCTGTCCGATTGGATGTGAGTACAGTGTGTTTTATCCGATCGAATAATACTTTTGTCTGGTCGGATGGTTCTCCATTTAATTTTTTCCGATCGGTTTGGCCCTCCATCCGGTCGGATGGTACTATTCGCTATAATATTTTATTATTATTATTATTATTATTATTATTATTATTATTATTATTATTATTATTATTATTTTCTTTATTATTATTATTATTATTATTATTTATATTTTAATTTAAGTATGTACATTGGTTCGTTCTTGCAAAACTCACGAACATATTAAAAAGGAAAAGATACATTAAATAAAAACAATAAATCATACGAGCACAAATCCTTTGTTTACTCAATATGTGAGCATAATTGCTTTTTATTTAAAACAAAAAATCAACCAAATGATAACAAACCAAGTCTTGAACTTAAAAAAAATTAAACGCAACTGAAATTAAATTAAATAAGGAATTAAGATTCTATGACACTATTTGGGGCTAGGAGATGGTTTAGGTCCATAAACCAAATCTTTAAGGTCTTTTATTTCCTCCTCCATTGCAAAAATATTGGCTTTAAGTTCAACGATCTTGTCGTCTGCCTCTACCAGGTATTTGTGGAGGGTGGTTATATCCTCCGTGAGTGCCATCTCTTCACAGAGATAGTTGGAAATATCAGCCCTCATCTCGTTCATCTTCTTCATTTGCTCCTCCAATTTAATTTCTAACTTCTCCACAGTATCTTCGAATTTTGTCCTACTCACCCATCCATAACCAAAGTATACGGGGGATGTTTCGTTGTTCATCTTTTCTTGTGTGGTTAAAAACTATGGGATGTGTGAAAAAAAGAGATTGTAGTGAAAAACAAGAATACTGAGGTGGGTTGTTATAGGAGTCAAAGGCTTAGAGGAAGAAATCCTAAGGATCTTTTAAAACCAAGGAGAAGAAATAAAAACATACATAGTTTCTTCTTGAGTTCCAAAAGTAACAGGGTTAAAACTTTGCCAATATTCAGCACGATCCTCATCAAATCAGACTTACCTTGCACGATATTCTTCCCAAATCTGTGTTCAGAATCAGCTAATTTCGCCGAGATGTCCGATCGGATTGTATATTGTTCGATTTGATAGTGTGTAATCTGCATGTCCGACCGGTCATCATCCTTGTCCGGTCGGATGGTATTCCATTAGGTTTGATCTGACCGGTTGTCTTCATCCCTCCGATCGGATGACTTGTGTTGAAGGTTGATTTCGAACTTTCTGCACATCTCAAAGCACCAATAATAACCCTATCTCTATTTCAGACTTTAAGATAAGAAAAATATGTACAAAATCAAAAATGGAATAAGATACTTGTGTTACCTCCCAAGAAGTGCAACTTTTAACGTCCTTTGCTATACATTACCTCGTATTGGTTTAAGAATCTTGAGGTGGATTGTTCAGTAACATGACTTCACGATCGGTTATGGGGATGGGTCCCCCATGGTATAACTTCACTCGATGCCCATTAACTTGGAACGTGGAATTGCTTTTTTTGTCGTACAGATTGTTAGCCCCAAATTTGTTGATATTCGTAATCAAGTATGGGCCACTCCAATTTGACTCGAGTTTTCCTAGAAAAAGTTTGAAACGTGAGTTAAATAGTAAGGCTAGTTTCCCTACCTCCAAGTCTTTTGGAACAAGCTTTTTGTCTTGCATATCTTTCATCCTCTGCTTGCTTGCCCATGCCATCTCATAAGAGTCGTTTCTTATTTCCTCCAACTCGCTCAATTCCAACTTCCAAAATTCACCAGACTCGATCACGTTCATGTTCAGTGTTCATATGCCCATTCTGCTTTGTGTGTTAACTCAACCGAAAGATGACAAGCCTTCCCATAAACCAATCGAAAAGGAATCATGCCCAAAACCATTTTTTGGGCTGTTCAATATGCCCACAACGCACCAACTAGTTTCATCGCCCAATCTTTACGGTTTGGCTTCACTATATTCTCCAGAATACCTTTAATCAGTCCATTGCTTGTTTCCACTTGTCCTGACGTTTGTGGATGGTAGGAGGTCGCTATTTTGTGCCGCACCCCATACTTTCTCATCAACCGATCGAAAGTACGGTTACAGAAATGGCTACCACCATCACTTATGATTTCTCTTGGCACTCCAAAACGGCTGAAAATATTCTCTTGTATGAACTTGAGAACGATCTCAGAATTAACCTTCCAAGTTGGGATTTCTTCCACCCATTTTGACATACAAATCAACTCCAACGAGTATGTACTAGTATTCTCCACTTCTTGTAA
Source organism: Phtheirospermum japonicum (assembly GCA_014905375.1). Classification (NCBI taxonomy): domain Eukaryota; kingdom Viridiplantae; phylum Streptophyta; class Magnoliopsida; order Lamiales; family Orobanchaceae; genus Phtheirospermum; species Phtheirospermum japonicum. The sequence goes on along the minus strand of BMAC01000207.1, from coordinate 438,845 downwards.
ATGGTCCCATAAGATCGATGCCCCATATATCGAAGATTTTGATACCCTGATTCGGAACAAATGTCATCTCGTTCTTCTTCCCTATTGTGCCTGATCTTTGATAATTATCGCATGTCTTGAAATATTGGTGTGCGTCGGTGAAGAGTGAGGGACAATATAAACTAGACTGGAGGACTTTGAGTGTCGTCTTCTGAATTCCGAAATGTCCTCCTTTGTCATGACAAAACCTCAACACATCATTTTTTTTCGTTCGGTATACACCTTCGATAAAGTCCATCTTTGCACCGTTTATGCAGGTATGGGTCATCCCAAAAGAAACTCCTGCATTTAGACAAAAATCTCTTCCTTTCTTGGGCAGAAAGGTGGTAAGGGATAATATCGCATGCAAGATAATTGACAAAATCGGCAGACCAAGGCTCGTCAATGTTTTCAATAGTGTTAGCATTCTCATAAGGAAAAATATCATCGACAAAATCAAGTTTGCTAGACTCATTATCTATTAACATGCGAGACAAATAGTCGACAACCACATTTTCACATTCTTTTATATCCTTGATTTCAACGTCGAATTCTTGCAAAAGGAGAACCTAAAAAATCAACCTTGGTTTACTTTGGATTTTAACAAATAAGTGACACAAGGCCGCATGATCGGTGTGTGATTAGAGTACATTTGTCCTTATTTTTACTAGTTTTTTAGTTCATTTTTCTATTTCCTTTTGGTATAAGTTGGACGATTTAAGTATAATTCCGTATTTTTACAGTTCTGACTTATTTTACCGTATTTTAATCGTAATTGATGCAAATAGGTGATATTTCATTGTTTTCACTTTACAGCTAAGTAACCGGAAGAGTTCAGCACGTAATAGACGAAGTTCGATGTTCAAGAATAGGAGAACGAGCTTTCCGGCGAAACGAGTAGCAAAAGATAAAGAGAGACGTAGGCAGACGCGCAGTCGCGTCGACTGACGCGACCGTCGATGCTACGTCGACGCGAGCCATGATCCGCGTCAGTCAACATAGCGTCGACGCAACTTGCTGAAGCGTCGATGTCGACGCACCCGCCCAGCCGATGCGCACACCTAGGCAGCACCAGCGCGCGTCAGTCGACGCGACGGCCCAGAATTCGGATTTTAGGGTTTCTTGTGCGCCAAGACTTGTAATATCTATATAAACCCTCTATATTTCGGATTTTGAAAGAGAGACACCAGAACACACGACCCCCTAGGGTATYTTAGCTGATAATAAACATAATTCCACATCTCATAACGAGATTTGAAGACGGAGATCAAGGATCGAAGAACAACGCGTCCAAAATATCGAATTCGCGTTCGGGATTCAATCTTCGCCCAAGATCGACGTGCAACTCCGGAATAGCTGGAGCTTCTCATTGCTTTTGGTAGTTACAATAAGTTTTCTAAATAGTTAATTTAGTAGTTAATTTCTAGTTTAATTGTTAGTTTAATTCTTAGTTAATCTCTTAGTTAATTCGAGTTTAATTAGTTTAATCATTTTTATGTATGGATATTGGATATTGGTTAATTTAGTTTATTTATGCGAGTTGATTTATGCTTAATTATTCGTTCTTGGATTCACATGATGCGATTGCTTAAGGGTAGTTATTATATTTATGCTTTAGATTCATTGTTATTCATTCTTAGTTCTTGAGTTCAAGTAGTTTAATTATTGCTCGTAGGTAATAATTTAGTTAGAATAATTAGTTTAAATAGCTTTAGTTTAATTATTGCTTTAGTTATAATGATCAACTCAATTTCTTTTAAAATCCCAATTTTACATGTATTTTACTTTAGTTCGTAAATTGAGAAAAACATCCGAAGGACCGAACAGTTGTTTTCTCGAGAGATACGACTCGAGTCAAACTAATCACCCTACAGTTACCTCGTACTCTTGCGAGCAAACTGACGTGTTTTAAATTAGTTTATTAAAAAGGGGTGCACAAAAGTTTGAGTCAAAAATTTGGCGCCGTTGCCGGGGAAGCAACGAGTAGGAATTAAAAGATGTTTTTCGTTTTATTTTCTTTTTGATTTATTAGTTTATTTTTATTTTTTTACTTGGTCTTTGCCATTTGATACGTTGATGTATTGTTGAGTTTATGCAAGGAAGGCGATCACTTCAACGCGACCTTGTACCATTCATTGACAACATCCACCATTCAAATCCACCGAGACCAAGACCCATTTTTATTCCTAAGGACGATTCCTCAACAGCAACTGATTTAGCTTGTGATCAAGTTTCCGACATTACGTTAGAAGCAAATTCGATTCAAAATGGCGATTCACTACCGAGATCACCACCACGCCCTATTATTGCGAGATAAGATGCGGGGAGAAACGAAGGAGTCGACCAGCAGCAAAACGTAATCGGTCACCAACCCAACATGGCGAATATGAGGCACAACGAAGAGATGAACAAAAATGCTATTCACCAACACAACATCGAGAACGTGGCAATTAGGAACGAAGATTTTCTGCAGCATAACGCGTATGCTAACAATCAAGGGCACGTGAATGATTGGTTGGAGAATCAAGATCATGGTTACGAGCAAAATAATTTCGGAAGGAGATACGAGCGCGAGCACCATTACGCGCATGACGACCACTATGAGAGAGCTAATGACCGAGTTAGGGAACCAAGGGGAGACCGAGCGCCTCGACAACGAGATTTGGCACGCCCAAAGGTTGTGCTTTATGGGTCAGCTATTGTACTTGGACCGACTCCAAGGGAAGTAGAGATTAAACCACATCAAATTAATTTACTTCCGACTTTTCACGGAAATGCACACGAAGACCCTTTAGCGTTTTTGAACTACTTTATCGATGAAGTAGGCAGATTTGTAGGTCATGGCCTAAATCGGGAGGAGATGCAAATGATTTGTTTCCCCTATAGCATGAAAAACAAGGCGAAGACATGGTTACTGTCCTTAGAACCAAGGTCATTAACTGATTGGGAGATGATAAGCGAGAAGTTCCTAAATCAATACTATTCGGCACAAACAACGGGGCAAATTCGGAG
>BMAC01000207.1:412707-430414 GCA_014905375.1 Phtheirospermum japonicum | reverse complement strand
ATATATATATATATATATATATATATATATAAATTAACACTTGAAATTAAGAAATTACTATTTTATAGTAGTTATGATACTGTTAGTAAGAGTTACCTATCAATTTTGAAATGAAAATATTAAATATTCCTAATGTATAATATTATTCAATTAAATCGAAAACATATGAATATAAATTCAGAAGTTCAATTTATACATTTTTCTCAAAAATATTAATAAAAATATCTTTTAAAAAATAAAGACAAAAAATTTCAATAATATTAATAAAATGCCTTTAAAAAAAAAAAAGAAAATATGGTTAAAATAAAAACAAAGAAAAGGAAAGTGAGTTCAATTATGAGAAAATATATAAAAATGACAGTTAAATTAATAAAAATTTATTGATTGAGTATATTTAGATATTTTAATTGTTTCCTTTAATTTATTTTCCATAAATAAAATGATCTATTAAATATCTATCCATAAATTTTAATAAAGGGCAAATAAGTAAATATAAAATTATGAAAGTAATGAACTTACCTAAATTTTTTTATTAATCATGTAAAATTTTAGTTTTGTTCTCGTTGCTCCGGAGCAAATTGCTCCGTGTAGCATTATTGTAAACATAAATAATAAGACATAAACTTACGAGTGTCAAGAAAACTCATCAATGGTGTTTTTAATAAAAATAGTAATTATTAAATCATCACGAATCTTTAATTAATCATGAAATAAATCTAAAAATGTACCAAAAAATAGTATTTTAAACATTCTTAAATCTCACAATGGGATTCCATAATTATATAAATATAATCCAGAAATTAATAAGGTAAAACCTGAAATAATACCGAAATACACACACACTAAAAAAAACAATAAAATGAGATGAAAATTCGGGGAAGAAATTAATTCTCCTTGGTCTGGAGGGCAACTTATATACAAATTATCTAACCACTTATTTGGGACAACCTAATAGCTGAATTATTTATTTATTTTTTAAAATTAAAAACAACTTGTAGTGTATTAATGATTTTCGTTCCCTATGTCTACTTAATTAAAGCTGTCTTGTGAAAAATGAAGATAATATATTTGCCTCCATTTCGTAATGTTTGAAGCAAATAATAATCAAGCACTAAAAATATACTTTTCTATTGACTAATGAGTAATAAGTGCTGTTGATCTGGATCAAATTGATCCTTATAGCACTACTCTTTCAAAAACCTAATCCTCGATCATGTGAACATTTTCTAATCAAAAAACGTCAATCGAGGTCAAATTTTACTGGCTTGAATCTAATCATAATAGATTCTATCGAACTGCCGCGTTGAATTTGAATGGAAAAATGTTGAAGTCAATTGTTCTCAATTGTTGAAGTCAATGACCACACCTTTGTCCCCGTATGTCCTCCGAATAAAAATGTTGACTGATAACCTTGTTTATCTTTCTTTAAAAATGTTTTTTTTTTTTTTTTTTTTTTTTTTTTTTTTTTTTTTTTTTAATGAATACGATTTCAAAGTAAGCGTTTGTTCACCTAGATTTTAAAAGTGGCATGTATTCAACATAAATTCAAACACATAAATTTCATACTCAAATATATTCTATTTCATAAAAAGATAATATTTTAATTTCTGTAAAATTACTAATTAAAATCAAGAATCCCATGCGACTCGTCTTTTTATACCATGCTGCGCCAATATTGCCAAACAACGTAGTATCCACTTATTTTTGTTAGACCACGTGTATAATAATTTGTTTATTTATTTTAATAATGGATATTTTATTCCTTTTTTTTTGTTGTTGTTGTTGTTGTTGATTAATTTGAGGGAAAATTATCATTTGATGCACTTTTTAAAATATAATATCGTATATAATACATTCAAATCTTATATCGCATGGTAAGACAAAAATCACGCTCCAATCTCTTCTTCGAATCTGCTCAATCTACGTTTGGCTTTTCTACAAATCAACACATATACTTTCCTTCTTCAGTTGCAATTACAATTCATTCTTTCTTGAAAGTACCTTCCTTCTTTAATTCATTTAATTACAATTCCTTCTTCAATTTTTTTTCCTTACTTGAAGTAAGTTTTTGAAATGACAATGTATTTTTTTTCTTCCATAAACTGGCCATAAAGTGTAGAAGAATTTTAATGTGAAATTTAATTTATAAACATAATCCAGTACTAGTATATAACATGGATTAAATGTGAAAAAACAAACTATAATTGCATACTACTTTGCAAAGGATACTTTGTCGAGAGATAGTTTGTAATTCATACATTCGATTCATTTTGTCTATGGTAGTATGTAATCCCTACAACTAGTATAATATGTAGACAAATTCAATACAAGGGTAGTTTATAATCCATAGAGTAAAATTCATTTTGTCCATTGTCAGTTTTAATCCATACAACTTTTAGGAAACTTAAACTAAATTTAATTCAACTCATTTTGTAAAGTGTAGTATCTAATAATCCCTACCGCTAGTATGGAGTTTATTAAAAATCAATTAATTCAAGTCATCTTGTTAGGGATAGTATGCAAATCATGCTTGCTAGTATGAAATTTATATAACATATATGAATTATGTAATCGAGATATTGGGGTGAGATTTTGTTCTACGTAAAATCTCAGATCACCAAATGAAACGGGACAGGAAATGGGCAGGGATTGAGGGATCTAGGTTTCCGAATTTTCAGTGATCATGGGGTAGTTTAGTCTAGTTAGACTATAAGAGAGTTAATGGGAAGTTAAATATTTACTTGGTCTAAAATTTAACTATTGGACTATATGGGGACTGCCCCATAATTTAATTATTATTTTTATTATCTGTCTTCTAAATTTACTTAATGACTATTTATTTTTAAATAGATTTTATCTTATATATTAAATTATTAATCTAGGTAAGATTCATTTAGTAATAGGAAAATATTATTTTCATATTTAGTTATCTTTAATTATGATAATAATTATTTTTGATATTTTAAAACTTTTAAAAAAGATGGAGATACTCATCTTGAGACTTCATCTCTATGGCCTTTAAGAGAACGCATAATATACATTTGTGTGAAAAAGAAGATCAAGGAAGATCATCGTTTGTCGTTACTTGTATACTTCAAGACTGATCGTGTTCATCTTGAAGGTTTTTTGAACCACTCAGACATTGATATGCAACGATCTACTAAAGAATAAGGCTCATATAATACTAAATGCTATTTTGCTTTAATATCTACTTAGTTTAATACCCGTATATTTGGCGGGATTTGATTAAAAATAATATTCATTAAAATACTTAAAAAATAATATTGAAAATGACACACACAAATCGTAATACTATTTGTTCTATATACAAGAAGACCGTTCTTCAAAATAAATAAATTTTACACAAGTCGGAACATTTTTTGTTCTAATTACAGTAAGATTAATTTTCACAATAAAGAATTTTCATTATTAACTGGGAGTCACGAAATTAGTTGTAAGGTATATCAAAATACTCTAAACTTGACACAAAATCCGTATAAAATTGTGTTTGTAAAATTGTAAAACATACAACACTCACGTGTCACAAGTGAATATGTGACATAAAAATTAAAATGTATAAGACGCTGATAAGTTTATTAAAAACAGTCATATAACTAACTTGTAGTATATGTAATATTATTATTATTATTTATTTTTTTTGCGTAAAACACTAATTTATTCATGTATATATATAATGTGTGTATCGATTCATTATATTGGGATTAAATAAGGAGATTTAAAATATATTAAATATTTATTTTTCTAAGAGTAATAATTTAGTATTATTTTATTTTATTTTTATTTTTGTTTCCATTTGTGTCTTTTTCTTTTTTTGCGTAACAATGGTTTTTCACATATATTTTTAATGTTATTCCAATGCATTATATTAGGATTACATAACAAAATTTAAGTTTATATATTTTTTTATTTTTATTTCTCTTTTGTAATAATTTTATATAACTCGTATTTTAATTAAATAGAATATTTAAAATTCTAAATTTTAAATATCTCAACTTTTATTATAATTAAGAATTTGTTCAACTTATATAGATTCTTTTTTTAGTTAAATATGACTTAGTTATATTTTTATATTAGGGGAATAAAAATTAGATATTCAATTAGGCAAAACATGATATAGAAAATACTGAATTATGTTATATATAATATAAGTAAAATATTGAATTGAGCAAAATATAATAATCGAAAAATATTAAATTAAATAAAATATGATAAAAGAAAAAAATTAAATTATGTAAATATTAGGCACGGATGACACCAAAGCACCAAAAAAAATTCTGAAATCAATGAAACATAAGAAATAAACACATAGAATAAAAGGATTATTCATAAATATATATAAAGATTGTAAAACAAATTATATTATTTCTCTAATAATATTATTTTTAGGGCAACACTCTTGTTAGGCCGGACTAACGGATCATCGGTTAGATCAAAATTTCATGCAAATACATTATAGTGCAAGAATCAATACATTATAATAAAAAAACCAAAACATCATTGTAACAATACATTATATTACAAAAACCAATACATCATATCACAGGTTAAGAATTTATGAAGAATTAATATTTTCGAACAAAAAACTAATACATCCCAATACAAAAATCAATACATTATAATATAAGGTCAGATAATCTAATGGGTCATGACCCATTAATCTTACCTCGGACAAGTTTTGCCTTATTTCTAACCTAAGGCGACAACCTATATGAGCCCCCAACTCATAGGCAAAATTATCTATACTTTCTCATGAGTATCTTAGGCCTGCAAGACTTTCATATTTTAATATTACTTAGCATTATGACGAACTGATATGCGAGCATAGAAATGCCAATAGTTGTATCCACTAGTTTTTGTTGGACCACGAGTATTTAAATAGTTTTTTTTTTTTTGGTTGTTGAGATGAAACGACAAATTGAAGTTAAAAAAACAACTGATTGTTGTGAACACGCCGAGGTGTAATTTTGACTAAAATGTAACTACTCGCGTGCTAAAACAGAAATAAATAATTGACAATGTCAATCCAAAAACAGTACTCCTATTACAATTATTATTCATACAATTTATGTATATATATATATATATATATATAGCTACTTGAGTTCATTAATTACTTGCATTGCATTCTTCTGAAAACCCAAAACTAATGAAGCCTGACATGAAGATGGCTATACTTCTTACACTTCTAACGTTTGCTGGATTAATTCAAGCAAGAGTTTTGCCAGGTAATTAATTGTTATGCATCTTTAATCATCACACTTCCTCTCTAAACACAGACACACACACACTATTTATAATATCATCACACTCAAAAATTACAGCAAACAGATAATGCATGTACATGCTTAGAATCCGGGAGATCCCCTTTTTATGGCCTGCAGATTATTGGAGCGATCAATCTCTGACAAGTGCAACCCTACAGCACCCAACATCACGTGCAGTGACGGAGAATGTCTGCAAATGGCTTATTGAAGTAACCGGTTGGGACGACAAGATTAAATTATTATTATGTAATAAGGTTGTAATTGTAAGATCAGATCATGATCTTCTGAGACCCGCGAGGTCAGCGCCTCCACCACCTAGGCCGCCGCCGGGGTCACGACCATGATTAGTTGCTCATTGACATGCAACTCTCCGAATAACGATCACCTACTAAACTCGAAATCGAATCTTTTATTCCATCTCTGTTTTTGTCTACTGTTTCAATATACTCGATAAATATCAGTATATAATTATGATATCATCTTGCAAAGTGTAATATGGGTGGAATAAAAGATAAAGGGGTGAATGAAATAGAATATGTTCGAAGTCCGCCAAGTTGATTGTTATATTTTTGTCGTTTTTCCCTGGAAAGGAATCTGAATTAATTCTCCAAGTTATTATACACATTTCACTGTGTATTTTATATATATAGTAGGATATCTACCTTATCTGATCTAGCAAAGCTTGATTTGACTTTTTTCAGAGGGTTCTTATCAAATGTCAATAAAGAACGATCCTTCATGTCGTATAACGGTATAAGTATAAATTGGATTGCAATATTGTATCATCTCCGTTCTGGAGGCTTTTTATTGGACATTACCTTTGTGTGCATAGAAAGTTTATGTAATTAGATTATTAATACTTGCCTTTAGAATTTATTCCTACTAAGTACAAAATTAAAATTATAATACCTTATTATTTTCTTAGATAAACAAATAACATTATTAATATGTTGGTATATGTTCAAACCTTTAGGGATAACATTTGGTACTTCATATAAGATATAAAAGCATCTCAATATAGAGATTTTAATTACCTTAACCAAATGTAAGCAAATATCCAACAAACTGAGTTAATATTGTATACATTGCAAAGACAAGTTCTCTCAATAGGTTCAAAAAGTCGTCCCAATAGTTTATCGTTGCCTTTCATTTCCAACAATCTGCTATCACTTCTCATCCTCTTCTCTCCAAACATGTCTAATATGTAATGACACCAATGACAACAAAAATGGCATTCAATTTTTGAGAAAACAAAATAAAGTTGTGAATCAATTATCTCCTTTCTATATTTATTTTCATATTTACATAGTTGTAAAAATGTAACTTTAGCTATTATACACACAATCTTCATAGTTGACCTTATTAAAATATATAGAAGTAAGTTACTAAGAGAATTGTAAAATATTTATAAATGGTGGACAACAATTGCTTTACGTTTTATCCTTCCAATTTGCATTTATCTAGCAACCAACATTGTTGTCTCTAATACCTAAGACATACCCTTACATTTTCAAAAATACTTCAATTATAACTCTATTTAACATACTCAAACCTTAAGGTGTATATTATAACTACAAACATTTTCTGATTTTTTTTTGTTTTTGTTGTTTTTGGTAATCACCTCAGGGGTAGTGTTTGTAAATGACTGTAAAGTAGTTGAGTTAGAAGCTTTTAAATATAAGGACAATAATTACAGAACTAAACTTGAGGTTCAGATTAAATATAAAAGAATTAAATAACTTTTTGAAAATTACAAAAACATATAAAACATAGGTTTGATTCCGTAAAAGTATTTTGAACATCCCATTAGATTTATAAAAATGCTAGAATTTTATATTTAAAATAGTTAAACCTCGAGTTGTATATTATAATTATCAAATATTTTTTTTAACTAACCCACAGCTCAGGGGTAGTTTATGTAAATAAACTTAAAATAAATGAGCTATAATTTTTTAAATAGAAGGACAATAATTATTTAAACTAACACTGAGGTTTAGATTTAATAAATTAAATAAATAATAACTTTCTAAAAATTTAAAAAAAAAAAACACAAAAAATTTGTTTGATTCTGCGAAATCTTTTGAACATCCACTTGCGTTTCTATAAATATTACAACTATAACTTCTTATTTAAAATGGCTAAACCTCAAAGTGTATTTTATAATTTTAAAGTATTTTTTGTAATAAACCGACAAATGAGGGGTAGCTTTTGTAAATAACCGAGAAATAGAGGAGCAAAGAACTTATCTAATAACTTTTTGTCATTTTTATTTTTTCAGGATTTCAAATATGGTGTTGGATGACATGGACGCGTATTATGAATAAGATGTCTACAGAGTTCAGGCGTGGAGTGAAAATTTATTACTAAGTGTAGCCCTCTTGTGAATAAGAAAGACTTGATTAAGTTCCCGTGCAACAAGTGTTTAAATGTGGGGCCTCACAAGTTAGAAGTTGTTTACATACATATTGAGGTTCACCACGAAGATCGCTCACCAGAACACCAACCTGGTCTATAAGATGTTGATTTAAAAATGATGGATGACATGACAAATATGATGGCAGACTTGGACCAAGATGATGAGTACGGGTCGGAGGGGCATGATGAGCAGTATCATAACGTGTACATGACTTTAACACTAAATTGTATCAAGGGATTTCATCATTATCTTCCATGAGTTTTCCAGTAAAGTTGATGAATATCAAGGTGAATAACAAGTGGACAAATAGATCATTTGACGAGTTTCTTAAATTTTTGAAACTCGTATTCCCATCGATTAAACTTGTCAACTCACATTATAAGGACAAGAAGTTGTTTGCAAGTTTGGGTCTCGGCTACTACGTATGTTATTTATTGCAATCATCAATAATCATGGCAGGTTTATTGTCTTTAGTTATTTAAATAGATTATTAATTTAGTATTATGATTAATATATATATATATATATATATATTATATATATATATAAGTATTTATTTATTTATATTTATTATTTTTAATAAAAAAACTTAAAAGTAGAACTTATAAAGAATAAAGGTGATAGTCAACCTAGCCCGGATGACCATAAAAGAATAAAGGTGATGCACGGCTGAATTCAAGTCGAGGATGTGCAAAGAATTACCCGATTCGGATGCATAAAATCCTGTTACACAAGAAGTCGACCCGGGTCATCTTAGACAATCGAACTAGTACACATTGACTAATCAAACACCTGGGCCCCCAAGCCTAGCGCCTATACCTCGTGCTTATCACCTAGGTTGTCGTGCCCGTCAACCATCGACCAGACGCACCTGGCCAACCAGACGCACAAGGCGCCGACCAGCCGACCAGGTGCACGTAGCGCTGAGCACCCGACCACGCGGGCGCAGGCCGGGTTGTCGAGTGTGACACGCGTAACCCAGCCGAGTAGGCACGCCCAGGGCCGAGCAGCCGACCACACGAGCACAGGCCGGGCAGCCAAGCGCGACATGCCCAACCCCGGCCGAGCAGGCCTGCCCAGGGCTGAGCAGCTGACCACGGCGGGTGCAGACCGGGCTGCTGAGCGCGACACGCCCCATCTGGCCGAGCTGGTGTGCCCGGGGTTGAGCAGCCGACCAAATGGGTGGTCGGCCGAGCTGCCGAGCGCGACACGCCCACCTGGCCGAGCGGGTGCGCCTGGGGCCGAGCAAACCGAGCACGCGAGCGTAGGCCGATCTTCCAAGCATGGCACAATTCACCCGAATGAGTAGGCGCCTCCAGGGTTGAGCGGGCACCAGCCAAGCTTCCGAGCACGAAATGCCCCACCCGGCCGAGCGGGCGCCCCGGGGCCGACTATTCATCCAGGAGGTTTACTTGTTCTTCCACGCAGGCATCGGCCAGGCTACCGAGCGCAACATGCCCCACCCGGCCGAGCGGGTGCACCCGGGGCCGAGCAGGCGTCCAGGAGGTTTACTTTTTCGACCAGGCAAGTCACATGTGAATCGTCTGGATTGACCTGATGCTCGGAAGAAAGACCGAATCTGCTCATCCATTGCCTCTAACTAGGGGAAGGCTCAGAGGATAAAAACGGTTCAACCAAGACTGATCAACCCATGAGGAAGGGTCGACTAGACGTCAAGGCAAAGTGTGGACTGCTTTGAGGCTTCGGAAGGTATGAGATCAAGGTTAATTACCCTGACTCATAAAAGCACTCATGACGAATAAAGTAGTGTCATGTATCCAATTAGGGTTAGGATATTGGCTAGCTTTTTGTCCAAGTAAGTCGGTGACCATTGAGGTGGTGACACGTGTCCAATTATTGTTTAAAAGAAAAACTATAAATAGTCTCTCCAAGAGAGAGAGAGTAAAAGGAAAAGATCTCGAGGGATAGAAACATATATATATGTATGTATATATATATATATATATATATATATATATAGAGAGAGAGAGAGAGAGAGAGAGCTTGTATCCTGAGAACGACCCTGTAAAAGGATCCGGTTAATGCCGATTCGACCCGAATTTAAAGAATAAAAGTTAAGCATTTTTTCCTACTCAATGTTTCCACTTGTTTTATTGCTGACCACCCTTGTTTTTCATATTTTATTTGCTTAGGCTACTCTTAGGTTAAAAAAAATGGCGCTAGAAGAAGGTTTCTTGTGATCTACAGTTCCACTCGCTCAATCAGCTCGTCCGATTTTGTTTCCTATTTTTACGTGTTCGATTTTTTTTATTTCGTGAGGAACTGGTCGTCAGCCCTCATCATGGTTAAGGTTTGTTAAATAAAAAAAAGAAGAGAGGAAGGAATTATCGAACCTGTTCGTCACCATGAGCCCTTCAGAAAGTTCAAGAAGAAACCCTGTAAAGAACACCAAGAAAAGACTGTCCAATTGGGTCCAAACGAGCTCGACCCGGATCAAGTGCGGTCATTCGTGTAGAACCCCGCCTTTGCTAAGGAATTTGAGGAAATGATGAAGAAAGCCGCGAGGTCATCCTGACACTAGAAGGCGTGGTCGGAAACCACAAGAATGCCGACCTCTTGGAAGGGCATTCGGAGTCGGACCCAGCTCGAGATGCAGTGAGGGAAAGCAGAAAATGAAAGTTGGACGAGGAGGCCGAGATGAATGCCAAGAACAGGCTCAATAGACTTCCCATTGCAAGACGTCTCACGTTATCCTCCCCTCAATATGTTTTTTCTCGACTTGGAAATCCATCCGGAGAGGCTCCAGAGGACCTCCCCACGAGGTCGATCAACAGCAGAAGCAACGCTAACATAAGTGTGCCCCCGCAATGAAAACCAACTGACGAATCAGCCAAGCTACAATATCTGAAGCAACGAATAGTCGAGTTGGAGGCTATGCAAACTACTCCTATGATCCAAAACACCTTCCCAATCTCACGACCGACCATGATCAACTCAGCCTGCGATGATGAGTCCCCTTTGTCTGTTCAGCTCCTTTCAGAATCCTTGTCTGGAAAATTGAAAATCTCTTCCATCGCACTCTACAAAGGAAATAGTGACTCTGATTCACAATTAAGCCACTATCAGAAGTAAATGGACATGCTCGGTGCGTTAGATACGTACCGATGTCGCATATTCTCCACGACACTCGATGAAGCTCCATTGAGATGGTATCGATCATTACCACGCCATTCGATCTACTCCTGGTCTCAATTGAGATACTCATTTCGAGGGCACTTCATGGTATCCAAGTCCATGGTCGTGCCTAAAAGAGCTATCGCCACCATCGTGCAACAGCCGAATGAATCTCTGAAGAGCTACATAGGTCGGTTCACAAAATAGGTCTCGGAGTATCAGCCATGTGGTGATGAAGCCTTGCTCATTTTAGCTCAAAATGGATTGTCTAACGACTCCTTTTTCAAGTGGATAAACAACCAACAAGATCCTCAAACCTTCCAAGAGTTCCTAGCTCTGGCTGCATCCCAAATTGCAGCCGAACAGAACATGGCCACCCCGGTCATATCATTTCCACAGAATCACAAGCCTACTCGACAAAACAACAAGAACCTGAGCTCTCAAATAACTACAAAGAAACTTCTGCAAGAAAAGCATAACGACCTCCTAGCCGAGTACAATGAGGTCTACTCGATAGCAGTTGCTACAATCTTCGAACGATAATCAAGGATTTGGATATTCTCCCCCCAGCTCGACCGATCAAAAAAGACCTTTCTCTACTCGACAAGAAAAGATTCTGTAGGTATCACGGGTCGATTGGGTATAACACGGAGGAGTGTCACGACTTGGTTCGTGCTCTAATCAAAGTCTGCGATGATCGAAACTTGCTGTCTTTCTCTAAAAATAACCAAGCTCGGCAAGAACGAAGGGCAATAATCAGCTACCCCCACCCACAACGGCTGGAGTCAGAGTGCCAAGAGAGATCCCGACCTTTGTCAACACTAGTCGAGTAGAGGAGGAGATCTCAAATCAAAAAAGGAAGATCCTCATCAGGGAGGCAAGGAATTTAATTCAGAAAACAAAAGTCATGAGATTTGACATCTTTCACTTCGACGACCAACCTGAAGAGAAGGACAAGTACGTGTCGTCCTTTACATTTCACGAATCTGATGCAGCCCCTCGATCATCTCTATTCAGATGCTCTCGTTATTACCGTGCCCATACTGGGGATCGGAACACATCGAGTCCACATGGATCCCGGCGTATACGCGAGTTTGATTTACCTGTCGGCCTTCCGAAGAATGAGGGTGCCCAGAGAGTACATCGAGCCATGTGACGATCGAATCAGAGGGATAAGTGGCAACTACGTGCAAGCTCTATTTCAAGCACTAGTGCAGCAGAGACATTCTAAAACAGATAATACAGACATTCCAGAACGGATTCTGCTGCGTTCTAGATATAGCCGTTCTAGAAAGTCTGACTTACTATAACGGCTATTTCTTATCCAATCTAGAATGTCAGACTTTCTAGAACGGTTATTTACCCGTTCTAGAAAGTCATCAAAGCCGTTCTAGGAACAACTTTTCAGAACGGATTTTAAAACCCGTCTGAAAAGTCTATTTTCTAGAACGGATCTGAAAGTATTTTCTAGAACGGATTTTTCTGAAAAGTCTATTTTCTAGAACGGATTTTAAATAAATCGTTTTGGAAGTCTATTCACTAGAACGGATATTAAAAATCCGTTATGAAAAGTCTATTTTTCTAGAACGGATTTTAAAAAATCCATTCTGAAAAGTTTATTTTCTAGAACAGGTGTACGAAAGCTACCTTCTATAAAGTTTTAAAAAATTTAAAAAAATAAAATGAAAGCAAGAATACACCAAATCACTGATAATAAATATTGTGAATATATCAATTATATCACAAAAAATACACCAAAATTCAATAAAATCTAAGACAACAAACTAAAACTATTATTAATACAATAATATTTTTTTATACAACTATATGAAATCCAAAAAAAAAAAATGTTTTCCGACACTATCAGGGTACAGAATGCCCTCCGTGTTGAAAACGACCCGTCCGAGATATTCAAGATTCACCTTGAAAATTATTAAAGCATTTCTCCAGCGCCAAAAGTTTCGAAATACGTACAACTCTATGGACAGTATCATGCACATTCTGCATATGGTACTAACCTAATTAGACCTCTCTCATGTTTGAAAAGAAGCACACATGGCAAGTATAGGTTAATTATACCTGGTGGACAATACCAGAACCAGGAGGAACGACGTGCATATTGCAGAAAACCATTGATCCCCATTTAAGAAAAGCAAACCTCTCCTTGTTTCTCTTGAATTCAAGATCCATGTTGGCCTGCAAAGCATTCTCTGATCTAGCCACATCAACCTGAATAGAGTGGTCGATCACAAGGTCCACAGGAATCTGGATAAAACATTATTATAATACAACAGTGATGAGTGACAAA
Organism: Phtheirospermum japonicum; assembly: GCA_014905375.1. NCBI lineage: Eukaryota > Viridiplantae > Streptophyta > Magnoliopsida > Lamiales > Orobanchaceae > Phtheirospermum > Phtheirospermum japonicum. The sequence goes on along the minus strand of BMAC01000207.1, from coordinate 417,270 downwards.
GTGAGGGATATCTATCAAGGCCTGCCACTTCTATAACTTTAACTACATTAAAAATTCAGATAACCAAGGAATTATATAACCATTGATTTCTTAACCAAAATATTCAAACAAAATTGCATATAATTGACTACAACAAAGAAAAGCATGATGCCAGCAATCAGATATATGCGTTCAAGAAAACCGTTTGCCACTGTCATCTTAATGTGGTGTTATTGTTGAGCAGAGAAAAGTTGTATACCGAGGGATTAAAGGGAATCTCAACTTATTTAGGAGCAGAGTTTTCTCAATCAATGATCTTTTCCACGTCTTTGTGACTTGGAAGTTGTCACAATTTCGTATAGCTGATCCTAGAAGTATCCTGATCGAATATGGTAGCTTGTCTGCATAAACAATATTCAAATTCAATGCCAAAGTGGAATTCATATATATATAAAAAAAAAAGTAAACATCAAGCATGACTCTGAAGAAATTCAGCCAGTATGATCATCTAAACCATGTTAGTATGTGGAACACGTGATATGTGGTATTAGATGATTATATACAAAATAGAATTACTAAAAAAAAAAAAAAGAAAAACAGCAAATCGATCATTCCGAAGTTACAAATACATATGGTGCATCCAAAACTAGATAAAAAAATGTTCAATGACAAATGGTTCGTAAACTAACTCCTTCAAATTCTAGGGTCATTCAGAGTGGGAAGGCTATAAAATTTCCGAATTCACCTCCTCCAGGTTTGGGAAGACCAGAAAAAATTCCCTTGAAAGGATGTTCGGAAGCTGCAAGTATGGGTCAACCATTAATACATATCAAAGAAGAATTCAAGAAAATCATGTGTACCTTTACTGAATGTTAGTTGGAAAATGATGCATCATCAATAAATTTACTCGATAAATTAATAGGTATAAGGGTAATTTAGGAAATTCTTACTCATTAGCCTTGAAAATGCGAAAACATGATTCAAGCTTATATCAAACTGGAGGAGGTGCATGTAAAAACAACAATCTACTCGTATAAAAACGACAAGTTTCTAATCTCGATAAAATTCTAACAAGTTCGGACAATACAATTTCTGACTCACTCCCAAAACATTTACCTTCCTTTCCACCATTCTCAGTCGAGTTCGCCTTTCTTCCTTCTTGGTTTACTCTGTAGTAAACCAATAAAGTCAATATAGTTATCACACACGCACCACTGACCATGCCAGCAATAAGTGCCGCTCTCATTGTTCTGAAGAAGAGTTTAAGTTGATAAAGGAAAAATATTTCTGTTGACTTAGTCAAAGCAGAATCAAAATGCAATGTAAATGCAGTTCAAATGTAAATTCACCACATGCACATGCACACATGTGAGAGAAAATGAGCTGTCCCCTTCCTTGTCTTGTAGTGCAGCGTATATAACCGTGTGACTCCTTTTTCATTTAGATGTAATTCATTTTCGGAACATTTTTACATATATGCAGAAGGTTAATCTTCCTTTCTCTTCCTGAAATACGTACACATATGATTCATATATATACAATTATTTCCAGTGATGTCTTAATCACTGGAAATAATCTCACTTAAATCACTGAATTGAAAACATATTTGGATGCCTTGTTCACTATTAAAGATCTAGGTCCAACAAAATACTTTTTGGGAGTTGAAATTGCAAGAGGATCACAGGTCACATATCTACATCAAAGAAAATACATTCTTGATATCTTAAAGGACACAGGACTCACTGGTTGACCTGAGGTATCACCTCTACCAATTGGTTCCAAACTTGCTGCAGACTCTACTAAGCCTTTTGAGGATCCTGCTAAATACAGGAGGTTGGTTGGCCGATTACTCTACCTAAATATTACCAGACCTGATGTGACTTACTCTGTTAAGCAACTTAGTCAATTTGTTAATTCTCCTTCTACTGATCATTGGACTGCTGCTCTTCATCTGGTCAGGTACCTGAAAAACAACCATTCACAGGGCCTTTTCTATCCCAGTGATTCTACTGAAACCCTAACTGCATATAATGATGCTGATTGGGGATCTTGTCCAGACACAAAGCGCTCTCTCACAGGTTATTGCATTTTCCTTGGCAAAGCCCTGGTTTCTTGAAAAACAAAAAAAAACAAAATACCGTTTCCAGATCATCTGCTGAGGTAGAATATAGAGCTTAGGTTCCACTGTTTGTGAGTTAAAGTGGATTTCCTATATTACTGCAGATTTTCTCCTCTAGATTCCTCACCATATACCGCTTTGGTGTGATAATATTGTTGGGGATATTGGATTTGGTAAAGTTATATTTGATAGCTTTGACCAAATATTCCAAATGTAGACGGGTCGTTAATTGTGTAAACGAACGTCAAATTGTTAATCTACGTTTCGAGTAGATTATGGTGGTATATTTACTTTCACAAATCCGTATTTGGGTGAGTGAAAAGTCAATGACCAAGGTTGGACAATTGGAAGGTAATGAGGGTGAGGAACTTCCTAAGTAGATAGGAAATGTTCTATATATGAATGTTATTCATTGTTTTGTGGAAATCAAATTATTATAGATGGTGGACMGCAAACTATTTAATTGCTTGGGCTTTAATTAGTTTGGGCCTCTTCTGGAAGCTTCTAAGTCTTTCTTATTGAGCAAGATAAGGAGATTGGCTTGTATTAGGAATCCTAATTCCTATAGATTTCCTACTTTATTTAAGGGTCCCTCATATCTATAAATACCAACTCCCACATAGTGTAAAGTGACTTTTGCATACATCATAACACGTTTCTAAGAGAGCTCTCGCATACATGTCATAATCCTACCTGCCTCACGCATCATATAGTTTGCAGTTAGGATTTGCTCAGTTGTCTGCCCAATTCTCGTTCGCCAGGTTGACTGGACATATAGTTTGCAGTTAGGATTTGCTCAGTTGTCTGCCCAATTCTCGTTCGCCAGGTTGACTGGATTGTCTGCTCCGTCCAGCTCCGCGTCGTTGTATCTTGGGAGGTTCATTGCTATCAAACCGTGAGCACGTAGTACGGGGCAATAAGAATCTTAAGGAAAGAGTTCGCTCGCCTCGACGGTTAATTTTTCCTTTCGTTTCGTTATTTAATTATATTATATATTTATTATGTTTATATATAATATATCTGCTCGATTGTGTTAGATCTGTTAGTTCGATTATTTCTCGATATTATCGCAATATATTACCAGTTTACCCAATAGCTTAAGATTCTTATTTGTAATTTGCGACTAACAAAATAATTATATAATTATTTGATTTGTAAAACTAACAAATACTGTAATTGTTTTGTTTGTGTTTGAGAATTATATAATTATTTGATTTGTAAAACTAACAAATACTGTAATTGTTTGGTTTGTGTTTGAGCTACCAATCTGACGGACGAGACGAGTACCGGAGTAAGACGGAGTACTAATTCCAACATCTTCCAAAACTTTAATTCACGGAATGTGTCAAACTGGGACTTTAATTTCAGATTTTGAGATCTGATTAAATTTAAATTAATACGGGTGTAATCAAATTCATGGAACTTTGTGATTTTTGCCGTTGGCTAAGGCGGTGGTCCGTTGACTTGGTTCACGTGTCGTCGTGGCTACGGACTGAAGGCCGATTCCCGGCCATGAGCCGGCACGTGTGAGTTGCTCCATGGTGATGTACGCGGCGGCGGCCAGCTATTTGTCCAGATCCACGAGAACGCCGCCCACCACAACTGCCTAGAGAATTGATCTCAAGAGGTATTATGTCCATTGGACTATGTGAAGTCAAAGGAGAATCTAAGCGGATCCGTTAACAAAGAGTATAAATCGAGATCAATTCTATGCTAGAGGGAATGGGCTAAAGTCCACACAAAAGAATAGTCCTTAGTGGAAACCCAACCATGATGACTGGAGATCCCAAGAACTTGGTTCAATGTGGCCAACTAAACTTTGGACTGTTCTATTTACGAACACTTGGTAACTAGCCATGAGCTAAACCTATTTCCCTAGAGAGCATATCCAAGTGATATCCTGATGACCGTGGCATAGGGTAAGTCTTTGACTTTTAATGACGATCTATACCTATAAAGGTGAAGTATAGCAGGATACTTCTGATAGACAAGGTCACCTATTCAAGTGTAGAGGAGTGGCCGCCTCGCCCGAAGCCACTTGCGAAACCAAGAGTGTCCAAGGCCAAAATGGACACAACGTAGAACTTGCAGAATTGGCGTAAACGTTATTATGTGAGTATCATTGTCTCGGTAGGCTCGGACTCGGAATAGTTCAATGACTCAGTCAACTAGGCCGTGGGTTTATCCGATGGTATTTCACTACGGAAAGGTTCAAAGTCAAAAGCTACCTGTCCAGATGTGATAACGTTTCATGTGGAAACTGAGCAATTGAGTCCCATGCATCATTACATTGATTTTGCACTCATGTGGGGGATTGTTGGGGATATTGGATTTGGTAAAGTTATATTTGATAGCTTTGACCAAATATTCCAAATGTAGACGGGTCGTTAATTGTGTAAACGAACGTCAAATTGTTAATCTACGTTTCGAGTAGATTATGGTGGTATATTTACTTTCACAAATCC